>OZ020240.1:13654532-13762680 GCA_963971235.1 Cryptus armator
AAAATCCAGCGAACTCTCGCGGGAATCTCCTCTCCCCCATCGCTCGTCGAGAGGCTACATATAAAATCATAAGGCGGCAAAGACCACGCCTACCACCCCGTCGCTTCGCCCAATCGGCGACTGCTGCATTTCACAAATCGCGCGAGCCGAGCCGGGAGATGCATTGTCGAGGGTTTTTCTCCTACGGGCGGCTTCGTTTTTTTTCTGCGTCTGAATGTACCCCACGAAAGAGTTCCGTTCGTCGTACCGCGTTCGACACTACGAGGGTTGCAACGAGAATGCGCGGACTTTATGGGCGCTCTTCTCGCGTTCGGTCTTCTCGGGGATGAATAAAAAAAAATCGGGGCAGTGCACATTGCGCCACGCCGACAATATTCATATTCCGTATATTTTGCGCCTCGCTGATGCCCCGCGCGCTCGCGCTCTGGCCAACCCTCTTTTTTACGCCGATCCAACCCGCTACCGAGGAGTCTCTTTGCCTTTCTATCCGCTCTCCCCCTATCCCTTCGTCCGTTTCGATCATCTCTGCTACTATACACTCCCCTCCCAAAAAAGAACTCGCTATTCCTGTTACGAATTCTATTGCGTTTCGATCTTTTTTTTTTTTTGGGGGTAGACAACGACGAATGAGATATCAGCTATTGTATTTTTATTTTTATTGTTATTATTTTTTTTTATTTTTTTTTATTTTTCGGTTCTTCGTCTCGCGCGTCTTCAAGATTTTTTTTTCTTCCTCCTTTTCTTATATACTTTGTGTGTAACCTTTGATGGGGAATAATATAAGGGTCTATCTGCAGTTGAGACACGGAGACGAGATAGTGCGGTCGTTACTAGATATTTCGATATGAAACTTATCGATGATATATCGCACTTGAGAGACGCGGCTAAGGGTCTTGGAAAAAAAAAAAAAAAACATGGAAGTCGACGATGGCGAATACTATATTATTTTTAACGGTAAGAATTGATTTTTTTATTGGGTATCGTTTGGTTGAATAAAAATTGAAAAAAAAAAAAAGATTTTTCGGAATGGAAATAAATTTTATTTAATTTGTTTTGTTCGACGAATTTATTGAAGGATTATTATTGGGAGATAAATTGTTATTTGAGATGAAGAAAATTTGGTGAATTTAAAAAAAAAAATTTTTAAGTGTCTTAGTAAACTTATACCATTTTTAAGTAACAATTTGGCGTTTATAAATTAATCGTATTGATAAAAATTAAGTATGTCGTTTTATAATTAATTATATTTAAAAAAAAGAACAGTGGAAGTTGAATACAACTTTGAAGAAAATTGAAAGAATTATCAGAAAAAGATATTATTGATTTCGGTAAAATTATTGATTTTTTATCGTCAAAAAAATGACATTTTTGCGGTACGATAATTTTCACGAACCTAAAACGTCACGGATTCGCGGCTTAAAAAAAAAAGGATAAATATTTGAATATCAATTGTGAATGAAAATGGTAATTTATCACGATATACTACAACATTTATCCAGATTATTAATGTTGAAAAATTGGATTTTTATACCAAAAAAAAAAAAAAATTAAATTCACAAAAACCAAAAATAGTAATTTTATATTTACATCAGAATAATTTCTGAACCACCAAAACCAACGATTTCAAAAGATTTTCGGCTCTTATATTTACCCCCTCAAAGGCAAAAGGTCGAAGTTCCTTCCCTCGTCTTTCATTTGACTATTTTTCCGTTATGAAGGGTTCCCGAACTCTTGGCGAATCAACCCCACGCTGTTACTACTATTAGAGATTCCTCTAAACTTTCTCACTGTCGCTATAACATTCGTCGTTCTCACCCTTATTCGATTTCTTCCATTCTACCGGAGGGGATGAGAGAGAGAGAGAAAGAGAGCGAGAGAGAGATCCAGAGTACGGAAATGGCTGAGCAGTCATTCGCTCGAGACTTCCGGCCGACTGGAGACCGAAATGGAGTCAGCAGGAGGCTCTTTCCATTTTTTTTATAGGGATGATGGGTTAGATCTCACGACGCTTGCTGTCGAACTTAGGGGTTGGTTTTCGCCTTGGAAGCTCCGCGAAATTGCCGTTAGCAGAGAAATTGATAATAAATTCGATAAATGTCCTCGATGGCTCCCCGAAGACCCCGAGAGGCTTTACGGG
The DNA here is from genome assembly GCA_963971235.1 of Cryptus armator. Taxonomy (NCBI): domain Eukaryota; kingdom Metazoa; phylum Arthropoda; class Insecta; order Hymenoptera; family Ichneumonidae; genus Cryptus; species Cryptus armator. The sequence continues at coordinate 13,656,670 of OZ020240.1, forward strand.
CATTTTTCCTCGACGCGCTGCCCTTAACGTTTGGTATCCTCACCCCCGAGTTACCCTTAATCGCATGAGATTAAATACCGCAATCTTATATTGATATTGCTAACGCGAGCAGATATTATTTCCTTCAATGTCGCTCCTCTGATCCGCGATTTTTTTCCTCTTCGAGATTTCAACCCCCAACCCTAAAAAAAAAAAAAAAAGCGAAGCATCCCCGTTAATTATTTCGCTCATTAATCCCACTATTTTGCGATTTAATTCTTCGATGCTGGAAATAAAGAGGAATAAAAAAAGGACCTCAGGCGTATGTATTCACTCTGTTTCAACTGCTTCGGGGGTTGCGCGAGTTACGAGACCCTTTTTCTTTTTTTTTTTCTTTGGTGGCCGCCATTTTACCGACCCTTAATTTCTGTCGATCCAATCAAAGTGACTCACACGCGTAAGAGAGAATCGAGAGCCGGCGAGAGAAGCGCAAAGACCCCCCTCGGCTCGGGGAATCCCCCGCCTCCCAATACACAGCAGTTAGCGAGTGACGCAATTACGTTTAACAACTAACGAGCTAACTCTCTCTCTACTCTCTCTTTGGCGATAGAAAATGGCTGTATGCTCCGTTGGCTGCAAACAGTAAAGCCATTACGGTTTCTTTGCTCCTGCGTGTGCTTCAACACTCGTCGTCCAATGCTCCTTGTGTGTACTTTATTTTATTTCTCTGGATGCTTTCCACTGCTACGGTTTTTTTTTTATGGTTTTAAGATTTTTTCTAATGTTCGATTTCATTTATTTTTTTTAATTTTATTTATTATGTAAAAATTAAATCCCTGAAATTTAGGAACAATTACGCAGTGTTGCTTTGTTTAATTAAATATCAGTAATTTCTTAAAATAGCAGATTCGGTGGCCTCAGTATTAAAAATTTTAGGAAAAGTGACATTTTTTGCAAATCGAAAAATTTTGAAAATGGTTTTTAAAAAAACTATTTTTTTTCCACACGTTTATAAATTCGGATCGGACATTTTTTCCAAATGAGTATTTTTTTTCGATATGAAACAATAAAATACGCTTTTTAACCTGAAATTGCCGATTAACCACCCCTTACAATTTTTTTTCCAGTGCTATGTTATCTTCTATTGAGTATCCGGTATATTTATATCGTACAATTATAACGTAAAACAAATTTTTTTCTTCGTAAATCAAACATTAATTCTTTGTATTAACGTTGAAATATTTCCAAAGGTGTGGATTCATTAACCACCCTGTTGATTTCCTCCTTCTAAATACTACCACAACACAAATATTTTTAAAAACATTTCTATCGCGAAGTATAAATTCTTCTTGCATATTAAACTGAAAGAAAAATTAAAATTTTCCAGAGCAGATTCTTGCAAAAACTACTATGTGGAAAAAAAAAATCTTGGATACCACTCAACTGTTAATTCTCTTCCCTAATTTTCATTTCTCTCTGCTCACAATTTTTTTCCATTCTATACCAAAGATTGTAACATGGACCAGTTTTTCCCAAAATAAAAAAAAAAATCCATATCAATCGTCTGTATTAACGGAAGCGTATCCTTAGAACATCGCACGAGGGGGTTGAATCGTAATTGACCGCTCGATTTCCTTCCCGAAGGGATCCATTTGGTGAATTGCTCACATTTTCTATCAGCAATTTCCCGAGTTCCGCGAGACATGGTTTGGGTTCTCATCCTTTCCTATTCTCATATAGAAACGTCGTATAAAGGGGGGGGTGGGGGGTGGTAGATTTTCTTCTACGTTCTGTATTCTTTTCCCATCGTCTAAAGGTCCGAACCGACGTCGGGGGGGAAAAAAGTCGTTTCCTCAGGGGGGGGTTCTCATTGTAGTCGCGGAAAAAGTGAGATAGTCGAACAAGCGAAGCTTCGAAGCCCCGGAATCGAGCACCGGGAGTCGTAAGGGCGCGTTTGGTGCCTTCGAAAACGCCCTTTTCCAATGGACCCAGAGAGATCTTTCTCTCCTTCTCTTCCACCCGCCCGCTTCCTTCTATCACCTTAACTCTCTCTCTACCCCGAGTCTCTTCGGCCGAATGTAGAGGGTCTCTGGAGCTTCTGAATGCTTGTCAGGAGCAGAAGACATCTTTTGTAGGGAGTTAGTGGTCCAAGGAAAATTGTGTGTCGTGTACTCTTCGATATCTCACGAATGAAAGAGTCCGGTAGAACTCGTGCAGTAGTCTCTGCGCTTTTTTCACATTTCTATATATACTTAGATATATATTATAGTATATATATATACTATACATATACATGTATATAGTACTCGTGTTGTACTTTTCGCGTTTTTTCCCTTCGATCGCCTCTTCATTCCAGCGAAGAGATCGCGTACGCGGACGGAACTAACGGCGACTCGAGATGATTGCGTTATCGAATAATATATAAGACACTTCCGGTACAAGACAAGCTTTCCTTCTCATAGCATTATTAAAGGGTACTTTGTGTTTCAATTCGATTGCCGATTTTTTTTTTCGAATCGTTTTCTGCCTATCGTCGGCTTCTTTCTGATACGGTTATTAAAGGGCAGTTTTTGTTTCCATTCAAGTGCCGATTTTGTTCATTTCTTCAATCGTTTTTCGCATTTTTCAGTTTTCTTCTGATAATGTTATTAAGGGATCCTTTCTGTTTCAATTCGATTGCGATTTTTTTCCGATCGTTTTTGCCTATCGTCACCTTCGTCCTGATAACCTTATCAAGGGGTAGTTTTTGTTCCGTTTCGATTGCGATCTTTTTTCGGATCGTTTTTGCCTATCGTCACCTTCTTCCTGATAACCTTATCAAGGGGGAGTTTTTGTTCCGATTCGATTGCGATTTTTTTTTCCGAAAATTTTTGCCTATCCTTTGTCCTGATAAACTTATTAAGGGGTAGTTTTTGTTCCGTTTCAATTGTCAACGTTTACTTTTTTTTTTTCCTAATCATCTTTCGTCTATCCGTAAAGAATCGTTTCCGATTTCATTGATGTCACATAGCCACAAAGGCTAGAAGAAATTATTATTATTTTCCTGCGTTCCCTTAATGACATATGCGAGAGTTTTGTGCGCTAAACGCCGTTGATAGATCGAGGTATCGCTTTGGGTTCTCCATATGTACGGGTCGCGCGAGACTACGGCTCTCTCCGCGCGTTCGTAGGGTTACCGAGATAAAAATGTCGGCCGGTTTTTTTTTTTTTTTTTTTTTTTTTTTTCATAGGCGCGAAGTGAGAGACCCCCGGAGACCGGGCTGCGCGGGCATATCGGGGCGGCGAAAACACAAAGCCAAGCGAAATCTCAATAATGGATTTATGCGCATATGTTAAGTTGGGGTACCGGTGCCGTCATTATTATATACGCGGGAATAGGAGACTAGTCGTCGACGCTTCTCGCGAAGCAGTATAAGAGAGAGAGTCCCAGACAGAGGCATTGACGGGGGTTTTACACAGTGTTTTACGCATTATTATTCGAGGACTTACCGAAGGGCGAGAAGAGAAACGGTGAAGGGACTTTGGGATAATGGTATCTATCACTCTTCCGCTTCGTTCTCCTCTCTTCTCTTCTCTTCACTCCTTGGCTTAGCCTGGTACCGCTCGAGTGATGATGACGGCTTTAAAATCGTCGCCCCCTTTTTTTTTTCACTCCCGACATGTATGGCGAACTACCCCCCTCATCACTTTTGATATATATACATAAAACAGCGAGAAGATAGACACTCCATTCGTTCTCCTCACTTCGGTTCACTCCCCCCTCGCATTCAGCCAAATGACGGAAACGACGAAGACCGACATTGCCATTGCGCTTGAAACATTTCGTCTCTCTCGGTTATAACTCTGCCAAATTACAACTCTACCGGGCTGCAAGTTTCTACAGAAATTCTATCGCGATAAGAAGTCTATGAAATGAAATGTTCGCCAAATTTAAGATCCGCTTACAATTTTATCAGATCGAAAAAACTAGCGAGCGGCTCTTAAATATGGCGACAAATTTTATTTCACGATACACTTTTACCGGTTTAAACGGAAATTCGTAACATTACCGCGATACGACTTTATCAAATGAAGAAATGGACAAATTTGTCTTATAATGGTATTTTTGTAAAAATATGTGTTTTGGTAGAGTTTTAAGGGTTTCCTACCCTTTTCAATAATAATCATATTCACGACCCCCACAATATCTTCCGATCGACAAAAAAAAAAAAAAAAAAATTGTAAGCTTCGATTCTGTTTCAATTTTTTTTTTTTTTTTTTTTTTTCCCTTTCTTCGAATCCTCAATGGCCATTCCTCCGGTTCTCTCGATATTTCCGTTGCTCGCGTTTGCGCGGCGGGGGGAACTGGCAAACGGCAAAATCAACGTCGCCATTTTGTCATTAACGTTTTCAATCGCGACAACGTAAGTCGTTTATAGCCTCGGAGCGTTTTGCCAACGACGTCGTTTGGTAGTTTCGCAACCCTAAAGGGTTTACACGCTGCTATTGACGCTGGAGGATGTTGATGGTAGCGCGGAGAAGCCGTGCGGGGGCACTCGAGCCCTTTGGAAAACATTTTTCTACTAATGGCTCCCTACCCCCCTTCTCCCCCCCGACGGGGTTCTTCATTCGTCGTTCGTTCTTCCGACCCTCGACTCTTACTTCCCTTGTGTATAAGGTGCCTCACTCTCGTCGATCTCGGCGGCAAAAAACCCTATGAGCAAAGCACTCCGGCATTATAGTGTACACCAGCTACCAGCGCGTGGTGGTAGTCATTGCTTTCACTTCGCAGCTGCATCCAGAGAACTTCCCTCTTTGCGTTTCTTAATCCCTTACCGTCTGGTACTTCTCTATATACCCCCCCCCCTCCCCCCCCCCCCCCACGGAAAATAATTGAGCGTTCGCCATGTGAAACGTCGCGGAAAGGCTACGAGGCGCGAGGCGGAACCACCGAGCAACCCGTCGTCGAGACGCTTCTTATCTTTTACATCAACCGGAAACTGCTAACTCGCGAGCGTTCTCCGGATGAATAAACCGACGAAGTCGGAGACAGAGATCGGATTATTTAAATAGGAGCGAAACGGCAACCCGGCATCAAACGACACATGAAAATAGAAATAATGGGAAAAAGTAAATTACATTTTTTTTTTATTTTTGTTAAAATTAGAAAAAAAAAATTTGTCAAATTTGGAAAAAAGTAATTGCAATAACGGGAATAAAAAATTCGGTCGAAATTTGAAAAAAATTGCTGAAAAATTCGAGAAAAAAACAAATTTTAATAAAATACTCGAATTTTCGATTCACGAGATTAACTTTCGTTTTTTTTCCGCTTGATACGATTCGTCACTAATTAATTTAATTAATAATTCAACTTCGAAATTAAGAAAAGAATTTCTTTTTCAACCACTAAAATGTCCACAAATTTTCATCCCCAAATTAAACGTAATTTTTCAATAAAATTATATATAAATACGAATTTTGCAAAGCCGCGCCGAATGTCGGCTCTGAGCGCGAAATAGTGATTACATGAAATTCATGCAAATTTCCTATAAAATACGAGTTTTAGCGCACGGGGGGGGAGGGGGGGGGGCGTCTGAAGGTACGTCCCTCGTTCTCTCGGGGTCCATAGGTTAAAATCGCTTAATTCAGCTCGTTAGCGGGCGTTTATTTAGTCGAAGGAATTTCAACGAGACTCCCATAGTTTTTCCAGCGACAATTTCCTCGTCTATTCTCCGGTGTGCCTCTCGCGGAGGGTAAAACGATTTAAATATTTAAATTCGATAATCGTATTTTCTGCGTCGCAAAGAGACTGATATATATATAATCCAACGTCTATGTCGCGGCGGGAATTTCCGTGCGCTCTTCGCGAGATAGAGAGTTTCTCCAGCCGCCATCTTTCGACACTCGTGTCGCCTCTGCCATGTTGATTTTTGCTCGCTTCGCGCGCGCGAACTCTCGGAAGTCTCGGGGGGATGTTTTTCCATCCCTGTCGCGAAACCGGTCCAATTTCCCGATCTCCAAAGCGGTGTCGCTCGATTTTTCATCCTAATATCACGAATTACCAGACCGGAAGGTCCAAGAACAGCATTTCCTTCGGCTCCCAACCGGAAGGTGGAGGAAAGTTAAGGGGGTGGATAGGGGATATTTCGGTCTCCGGCGACGCCGAGACTCTCCCCAAGCCTCCCAGAAGTTATTACGACTGTTCCCACCTCTCAGTTTTGATATCCCCACCCTTTACAGAACCACCCTTAGCCCCCCTCCCGCCAAAGGGGCTGGTGATGCACACAAAGCACACATCTACCCCATTAACGTCGCTGGTACAGTCGTCGCCAAAAATATCGCGGATAAATCGTCGCCCAAGGGCGCAACGAATAAACCGGAAGTTAGCCTCTTAATCAATAATAATAATAATAATAATCCATAAAAAAAAAAGATTTTTATCGAATATCCAGTAAAAACTGTTCCGGAAACTGATAAAAAATATATTAAAAAAAAAAAGGTTAAAAAACGAAACCTCCCCCGCGATTATACAGTACATGCGAAATCCAGCCTCCGTCTATGGGGAGAGGGTGGATAAAACGCGGACGACTCGCGAGAGTCAACGGCGGAGGGTGGGGGGTGGGTTAGACGTTTTTTGCATTAATTAAAAGCTCCAGCCTCCGGCATACGGCCCGAGCCGTGTCTACGGCCATCTTGGCATCGGTCACGCCCCCTCTCCTTTGTTTTCGAATTTTTGTTTTAATGATTTCGCCTTGGCGCGGAGGCGCGTCCGGATACCCCGGGATCTGAATGTGTATAGAGGAATGCTTCTCGGTGGTGTGTTGGGCGATGTATTAACACGAGAGAGGCGATCTTCGACACTCTGCCGGCCTCTCTCCTCCCTCCCTTTCTCCCCTTTTCTATGCGCACACGTCCAATCCAACCTCTTTTCCCCAAGAGGCCAGCGAGCGAGCATTAAGAGAGATTCACGCGCTCAACCCTCTCCGCGTTTTCGACTCGATACGATTTTTTTTTTTTTTTTTTTTTTTTTATACTTGCATCGTATACGTTACCTGGTGAGGGCATTACGCGAGTTATGGGAAGGCGGGTTAGCCACCGATATCTCACGGCACGATCGCCATACTTATTGCTTTATCGAAGAAATAATAATAATAATCGGCTGAAAAAAACAAAGCGGATAGACGGAAAGTAAGAAGGAGAATAATGAAAAAAAAAAAAAAAAAAAAAAAAAAAAAACGGTAGGATACTGGATGAAGTTTGTACGCGGGGTTCATGCAAATTCTCTTTGCTTGTTAGTTTTTTGATGCCAGTCCGCGGCGTCGGATTACTCGAAGCGGATCGACTATACGATATCTCGTTGCTTGTTCGCTCCTCAAGGCTCATTAACGTCCGGTATGTTATGATTTTTTTTCTTTTTTTTTTTTATTCGTTTGTATATTTCTTGTTTGAGTTCGCGACTTCGTTAGGATAAGAGATGAAGGGTTTTATTCCGAACATTCGATTGTATATCCAGTAAAAAAAAAAAAACTTCAAATTGAAAAAAATGTAAAAAAACATTTTCACGCAGGAAATGTCTTTAAAAAAATTAAATTTAATCAAAATTTCGTTTATTTCATGCAGTTTTTATTTTGTTTTATATTTCTTCGCAAAGATCGCATTTTATATCGAAAAATTAAAATTTAAAAAAAAAAAATTTATTTAAATTTTTTAAATTATTTCCATGCAGAAAATAATTTTCAAAAAGATTATCGAAAATGAAAAATTCATGTTATGCACTTTTATGCAGTTTTTAGATGCATTTTTTTTTCGTTTTTCATGAATTGATGTATTTTTATTACGATTTACAAGTTTGAAAAAAAGTTTTTCTCGAGAGGACGCGCGGGGCTTTCGTAAAGCGGTTGATATATATACAGTTAGAGGGTTTGCTGTATAGGTAGCCGAAAAATCGAAGCATTGCTTTTACCGGGACAGCATCTGCTCGCGACAATATTTGCGGACACCATTCCCTCCCCCTTGCGTCTTCCCCTCTCTTCCCATCTCTCGATACATCGTCAGACAACTTTTGTGTCCACTCGGGATTTGAATGCGGTCCTCGAAATATCGCGCGGAAAACATAATGGAAAATCTCGTAAATATGAAAATATAACACGAATCCAGAAGAAACTGGCGATGCAGGAGAGCGAAGGTCTCCAGAGAAGAAGCGAACGAAAATGTGAGGCAAAAATAAATTCGGTTAGCGAAGAATTTTTGCATTTTTCGGATCCTCGACGAAATTGTTCGATCGTTTTTAAACTTTGTATCGTAATTGAACGATAAAATTCCAAGCAATTTATCCAAATTTTAAACAATAAATAATTTACCGGTGAAAACAAAAAAAAATGTATTTTTGGCTCAAATATAAATTATTGAAATAATTAAATAAAATTTATTCGAATAAAACATTTTTCAAATTTTTTCACTTTTCGAAAAAAAAAAAAAAAATTTATAAGTATGTTGTACCTTTATTTTTTTTAAATTATTTTATTTATTAAAAGTTCAAGAATTCGGAGTTAATTTTTTTTTTATTGAAGCGATGTATCGAAAAAAAAAATTTGGTGAATTTTCAGAAGTCTTGAAATAAAAAAAAAAAAAAAAAAGCCATGTATCGATAACCCTTAACTTTTCGCTCAGTCGAGTATTTTCTCTTACGACAGTCTTCTCGGTTACCAAACGAACGAAGGAACGAGTTTAAAACGAATGAACAAATGTTGTCGTGTGAATTGATCTCAAGACTCTCCCACGCCGTGAAACCGGTTCGCTCTATCGCGAGTACCACACGCGAGTGATCCGAGTCTCTCTCCGCGAGCTATGAAGGAATAGGTCTTTTCTCTTCGAAAACCCGTTTGTCTTTCTGCGAACACAACAGTTCGATCGTTCCTCGAGCCTTGAATCTAGTCGATTTGTTTTATTTTTTTTAATCACCGATTCACGATGAAATTCAGTACGAGAAACACGAAAAGTCCCCGGCGACGCGATGTACTCGCGACGCGACGGAACGACTGCGCTTTATTCGCGAGCCGACGGCACGCAGAACCGAAAGTTTCGCACTTCCCGTCGTAACTCACAAAATATCGGGAACGATAAATAATTTTTAAAAATCCCTAAAAATCCGTAAATTTAATTTGTGTATTAAACTTATTAATTTTTTTTACGTCATTTACGTAATTTTTTGCGAGTATCGATAATCGATTTATTTTGATTTCCGAACAGAGAGAAAACTATCCAAGTGACGATAAAAATACGGGAGTAAAAATAGACGAGGAAAATAATTCAGATTTTTATTAAATTTATTAAGAATTTTATTATTTAATGTATTATACGAAAATTATTTTACGTCACTATATATCACATATAAAAGTTTTTTCTTTACATAATTGTCTTCTCTATTCCGCGTAATTATTAATTCTCAAACGACAAATCAGAAATTGACGTCGTAAACTTCGCGTATCCTAACTAAAGTCACATTATTCTATTTCCCACAATTTTTACCACAATAATCTGTATTTTTAGCGAATTTTTACCCCTTTTTTATTTTTATTTTTTTTACTCAAATCGACAGCGAGTGGCTCGTCGTCTATCGCGTCTTGTCGGGACCCCGCGATCCGTGTTGAAAAGCAATTTTTCAATTTCCCCACAAATTCTCTGCCTCTCGTCCCGAGAAGGTGCAAAAAAAAAAAAAAAAAAATAAACATGTCTCGAGACGTTTGCCTCGCGGCCCTTGAAGCTCCCGGTCTTCTTTTCGATCTTCGAAATCTAATATCCAACGTATCCACGAATAATACGACAAATTTCATTTTCCCAATTTTTTTTTTTTTTTTTTTTCAAATTCCTTTACTGCGACGATGTGCCGTCCGTCTCGTCGTTCTTTACTCCAAATTTAATCGACACCGTCTCGTTGCACCGCCACTCGTTCGGTCGCCAAAGAGCTTTTCAAAACTCCGAGGAAAATTTCAACAACAAAAACGCACAATAGTACGGAACAAAATTTGATGTCTGCGAGAAGTGGTTTCGCGGTTGAATGTCCGGAAAGCTAATTTTCTTTGATGAGAATGAAAAACGTGTTTTTGGAAATTTGAGGCCTCGTCGTTGCCCCTTCGCTGCAAAAAAGGTTTTTGCTTTGGGTACCGTTTGCTTTAGTTAGCGGCCTTTTCACGCCTCGTCACAACACCAGGCTGACCGTTCGTTCATTCATTCGCAGCACGTTTCCTCGAGTACTGTACCTTCCCGACGCTGTGTTTGTTAGGATTACCACAATACGCGTGTATTTATCGAATGGCCGAAGGCGATATCTCGATCGACGAGTCTCTCGATCTTTTGAATAAATTTTTTTTTTGTTTTTTTTTTTTTTTTTTCGGGGGTAAAATTGAGAGGGAAATTTGAGACGTGAAACGAGGGAAACAAGCGATATATAAAGAATATATATAGATATATATGTATGTATATAGAGGATACAAGAGAAACGTTCTCTCGGGCGAAGCGTTTAAGTGACGATGAAAAATGATGTGAATGGAAAGTCGTCACTGGGCGGTTTGTCGGTGAAAAAAAAAAGGAAAATCCGCCGCACGCTTGCTTTTATGTACTCGAGATCGTTTCACACGTTTAAAAAATAAATAAAAGAAAAAAAAAAGAAAAGGTAGAAATGCGTTTTAATCTCGTAAACGTCCGCTTACGACAGGGAGGGATTATTCGCTCGTCGAGACCGAGGAACTATGTGACACATGTCTATGAAACAACTTTCGGAGTCTCTTGTTACTCGTGTTACGACTGAGGGAAAACATATCGCAATAATACGCGAGCCAAAGATGCTTTTTCTTTTTTATGTATTTTCCGAAAAATGAATGAAATTTTGGTGGAAATTCGATGAGATATGATACTCGATGTATTTTTAAAAAGAAACGATTTTTTTTTAATTTTCGGAAGTTTTGAAAATTATAAAAAAAAAAAAAATTAATTTTGAAAATTAAATCGAATTTAATATTTTTAGACAATTGGACATTTGGCAGACAATGACTGACATTTTTTGTAACTCAGAAAAACTCGTATTTTTGGTAAAAAAAAAAAGACAAAAGGAGAGTAGAAAAATCTTTAGATTGTTAAACAGTCGAATAAAGGATTTTTTTTGCATTTTCAAGTTTTATCGGATAGATAAGATTTTCGAAGAATTTGAATAAATTCGATATTTCGAAACTCTCGATATTTTTGTATGAAAACAATTTTTTTTTATTACGAAAGCTATTAAATGGTTTTATCGAATAAATTAACGTAATTAAAAAATAAAGTAATTGTTTTGAAAGCTTCAGAATTTGTTGAAATATCGAATAACGATCTTTCTTTCGATACCCAATTTTTTAGGAATTTTAATAACATTCCTTGAGACTCGAAAAATCTATAGATTTATAGATGTGTAGTATAAAAAAAAATGTTTCTGCATAAAAAATCAATTTAATGGTTGTATTGACTAACCTTACATAACTACTTTTTTTTTTCACAAACCACTCTCTGTGGCTAAAAAAAAAAGATCTCACAGATTCTCCCGCAAAGTCGCGAGAAGGGTAGAAAAAAAGCGGTGTAGTTTTCATCAACGCGGGTAGGAAAGAACATTCACCATTTATTATTCCCGTATAAACAATGTGTTCGACGATCCTCGAAATGCGAAAATTGCCAGTGGCACTTGGGTAAAAAAAAAAAAAAAAAAAAAAAAAAAAACCCTACGAATATTGTGTACTCTTCGCCGCGACACTTGACGAGCCGGAGTCTGCGGACAATGAGAGTCCGAAGAAAGGTAAAAAATGTCTATTATACACTCCGTCCCTCCATCAGCCGCCTTTTTCTCCATCTTTTTTTTTTGTTTTTTTTTTTTTTTTACTTTCAACGATTTCTGTAAAAACTCCCGCAAACCTAACGCATTCACCAGTTTCGCGTTAAGGGTGTTTTCACACTCGGAGTTCTAATAAAAATTCCTATTACTCTTTTTCGTCGTTTCGCGAGCAATTTGACGTTTTCCGTTAAATTTCTCGATGAACGCATAAAATTTGAAAAATTTTGAAAATTCGTAAAATTTTATGTAATTCGTAACATTCGTAAATTTCGTAAAAAATAATCAGAATTCTCGATGAAACAAAAAAATTTCAGAATTCTCGTCAGCCATCTCGAAAAACTCGAAAATCATTCAATTCCTCGAAATTTTCGTTGCAAATTGTATTTTTTTTTTTTTTTTTGGTTGAGCCGCAGGCTCATCGTCGCGGTCTGGCCATCAACAATAACTGCGGGTAGATGGAGAAACGGGGGAGGGTTACGCGAGCATCCGTTTGATAAATAGTGTGTCTGTGATGTGTGGAAGATGCGGCCGGGGGTGGGGGGGTGTTTTGTACGCGTGTGTTTCGATTCTGCGTTATATATGCAGGGGTTGAATTTTCATCTCTCTCTTACTTCAGAGTGTCCGTACGTATTTCGTTCTCGTTTCGCCTGTTCCGCCCGTCGAGTCTCGTTTCGCGATGTTGGTGTTGGACTCTCTCTCGTTCGATTCTCAGTGTCTGGAAATAATTAGAGGCCGTGGAAGAGGAGAAAGTACGGAGGCGGAGGGAGAGTGCGGGTGTTGCCACGGCAACCGCCAATCAGAGGGCAAAGAAAATTCCTTTTTTTTTTTTTTTTCTTTCTTTTTTCTTCTTTTTCCTTTTATATCGCGCGGATTTCTTTTTTTTTTTTTTTTCTCTGTACCCGGGACCGTCCGTGCGTTTTACCACACGGCGGAGAAGCGGGAACTGTATATATGCATCGGGTTTGTACCCGGAGGTGCAGCCGAACGCGAACCGTCGCGAGGGGAGGGGCAGGCGGGGGCGCCCGCGGGGAGATAATGTATGCAACGACACGTCGAAAGACACGGATGGCAGAGCGAAATGTAAACCCCCGAGTTCTCTCTCTCTCTCTCTCTGACTCGACGAGCGCAAGCTTTTCCCAACCCCTTCGCGACTGCAACCCTCAAACCCTTGACTCTCCGAATGTTCGCATCCCCCGCAAACCCACCCCCCGCGCCGAGGCAACCCGACTCACACCTACGCTCTCAGGGTTTGGGAGGTGTTGCATTCGGCAAGAAATTCTTACGTCGTGATTCACAACGGAAAAAAAAAATTAAGACTTTTATTTCGTCTTATTGTCGAGACTCGAAAATATCATCTTGAGTGATTCTTTTTTTTGTAAAAAATCGCCCCGCATTATTATTGCGAGTTAAGCGTTGAGATTATTAATAAAGGAAAATTCGCTATCGAAATACTGACGAAAATTATGAGTTACAAAAATTAATAGTTAGTTAATAATTTTTTTTTTTTCACGGAAAGTATTTTTTAAGAAAAAATTGGTTGAAAAAAGTATTTGATAAGATGAAAAATACAAAATAAAAAAAGGAAAAATATTTTTTTAGAAAAAGTTCGAACTATTAGCTCCCGTTCAATCGTCTATTAGCGCTCCGTCTGAGCTAATAGCTCAGTTCACTCATTTATCAGTCCTTTAAACTCGGTGAAGGAAAAGTTCGTTTAAAGTATAAACCAGGAAATTATCGAGAATTTTCGATATTTTACAAAAAAAAATGACATTCTTTTGGAGTTCGCGCTGCGGGGAGAAAGATTAGTGAAGATTTGTCTCTCTGAAATATATTTCAAGATGAAAAGAATTTTTGGCTTAAACTTTGACGACGAGAGGACTCACTTTGATGATCAACGGTGTTTCTGTACCGCGAAATATGTTGTCGTGTTTCCTATTTTTTTTTTTTTTTTTTTTTCAATTAATGCTAAAAGGAGTCGTCTTGAGACGGCGCTCGTAGACCACGTCCCGAGCCACTTTTGACGCCCGAAAAAAAAAAAAAAAAAATCGCGACTAAAAGAGAAATACAGCTTAGGTTAGTTTTTTTTCAATTTCCAATTTTTTTTTTACCAAATATTATCCCAAAATTTGATTTAATTCGACACCCGAAAAGTTTCCGATGGCTCTGCCAATCGGTCGGTAATTTCTGCTGAGTCACGATTAATCGGAATTCGAAGAATCGTTTCTCAATTCCGATTTTCGAACGAGAATACAATAAAATAAAAAAAAGGTTTGAAATTTTTTTTTTTTTTTTCACAAATACAAAGTAAATATGGGTGTCAAAGGAGCGTATGTATAGCGAGATCCTTGGCGAAAAGCGTTCCTTGAATGGTTCTTATTTTGGTTCCGTTTGACAGGGACACACCTTTGTCTTCGTTCAAACTGAAAGCCCTACCTGTTCTAATTAACTTATTCAAACGATACCCCGCAGGATATGTTATGTCTTAAGGCCGTGTGGTCCAGCCGAAGGCCTTTAATCGACTATTCTCCAAATCACAAACCTCCTTCTAACTACAAAAATAATAAAAATAAATTTTTCATACTCCTAAATAATCGTAAAAAAATAATTAATAATTCAATTCGAAGAAATAATAACTCGAATTAATTACCAAAATTAAAAAAAAAAAAAAAAATTTATTTTTTCGTAAAAAAATATTATTGACGAATATTTATTAATTTTTATTTCCGAATAAAAAAAATTTCGAAATATTCCTAAATGAAAAAATATTATTTTTGATAAATTCCTTTTTTTTTTTTATTTACGAGTAAAAAATATTATCGATACAAATTTTATTTATTAATTTTTATTTCCGAATAAAAAAAAAAATGTTTCCACGATTCCCGGTGAGTTCGGGTTTCCGCGGTCAAAATTTCTTCGGTTGATCCCACGGGGGCGTCAAAGAATGGCCAAGTAACACGAGAACCTTTCCTCTTGCCTTGGCCTCTGCACGTGGGAAGAAATCCTTAAGAGTAAAATACACTCATAGAAATCGAAAATGGTTCGTGAAAGGGGTGTGTTTCAAAACATGTCATGTTCAATATCGGTGTTGAGGATCGATATGCCTCTCTGTTTTTTTTACGTTTGGGCCATTAAAGATCTTCGTCTTCCGACTCGATCTCCGTGTCCATCGGTTTCGATTAAATCTCATGAGCGACGAAAGCGCCTGAATCGCGTTTTCGTCTATATACCATTTTTTTTTACGCATCCCTTCAATCCTTTTTCTATTTTTTTTTTATGTCAAACTTCGTTTCGTTGAGATTCATTGTCAGTGAAAAAAAAAATAAAGGAGAAACAAGGGGATGCGATATTTGTTTTGATCGCCGTCGAGAAGGTGAGACGCGGAAGAAGGAAATTGAAGACTTCCTGAATCGAATCGTAAATCGAGAATCCTTTGCCACGAGCCCTCAATTCGATATTCTCAAATTACCGCCTTCGGGATAACGTGCTTTCGAGAACATTTGTTTTTTTTTTTTTTTAATTTTTCTTTATTGGGGTAAAGGGGTGATTTTTCATTTCTGGGAATTTCGCTGCGCGGAAGTATCCGTCGGAAAATGTGAGCGCTTCTTCGACGCTTCGCAAAGTTATTTTTCTTCGATTCAATTTTTTTGTTATTAAAAGGACATTTTTCTGCGATTGACTGAGAAGCGAAGGGGTGTATTTTTTTTTTAGCGTTTCGATAGCATTTCGGTGATAAAATTTTCGAAAATTTTCGATGAATTCATCCGATTTTTTCGTTCATTTCACATTGCAATCTGTTTGTTCGATAAATTAATTTAATTCTATTTGTAAATCGTTAATTTTTTTTTATCGCATGAGCGCTGAGGCCGACAATAAGAAAAAAGTGCCCGAGAACTGCGAAATAAATTTTTTTTTTCGATTTTTTTTCGAGGGCAGCTAAACCCCCTTAACAATTCACATTTATCTCCTTGATACGGATTCACCGTCATTACGTCTCCTTCACAAATCGCTTCGAATATCCTCTCTCGCTGTCTCGTTTCCTTGTCCCCTCGCTATCCTCCACTCGAAATCCGCGGATCGTAGACCGATGAGTCCAAATCGCTCGAATCGAAGGCGGACGCGAAAAACGCTTCTCTTTGAGAAGAATCTCTCTCTCTCCCGAGTCTCTGACATCGAAAACCTCCTTGTCCGAGATAAGCAGCGCGAGAAGTCAGCCGAACGGATCCGGGGGCTGCAAGCGCATCAAGCTCACCGGTAGAGATGATAATTACGAGTGATCAATTACCGGGCTGACCAATTAATTCGGCTATCAACGGGACTCTCATCCCGGCGCGAGTTTTCCGCCCATAAAAAAAAAAAAAAAAAAAAATCTGACGAGCGCGACGATTTTTTAAAAATCTATTTATACAAAATACTATCGATAAAAAAAATCGGATCGCTCCGAGGACTTTTTTTTTTTTTTTTAATCTATAAATACAAAATACCAACGATGAGGAAAAAAATTGGATGTTTCCGAAAAAAAAAAAAAAAAATTTTTTTTTCCTCGATCGCTCGAAATTTTTATTATAAAAAGATAAAAAAAATATATAATTTAAAAAATAAAAAATTCATATCTCAGAATTCGTATGGCAAGTATCGCGTCGCGGATGATCGTGCGTGTGTGAGATACGCGGTACGAGTGGATTTTTTTTTCCCTTCTACTGTCCTTCCCCGTCGCGTTTCGCTTTTAAACAGTAAATAGATTTTAGCGTGCCCGGTGGCCGGGGTAATGTGTAATATTTTTAATTGGATCGCGATCTCACTCCCGCCCATATTAATAATACGCGTCGCACAGTGGTGAGAGGGGTTTCACACTCTCGTCGTCGTCGGGGAACCCCCCTTTACGCGAACCAGGGCCAAGCAAGCGAGCCGGCACCCCTATAGCCTTCTCAGCCTCCCCGACACACTCGCGCGCTTCATCCCCCGGCGACGAAACTAACGCGGGGGCGCGCGCGCAGTGAAAAAAAAAAAAAAAAAAAAAAAAAAAAAAAAAGTGCGCTTCGAAGCCGACTCTCTCTTCCTCGCGGGCGCGAAGGCCTCGAGCTCCTCTGCACCGGGAACTCGCAATTATTTTCGCGTTCCTTGTGAATTGTTGCTCTGTGAATTATTATTATTTTTTTTTCTCTTTCACGGCTCTCGCACGCACACACGACTAGTAAATTTCTTTCCTCTCTTTCGCGTTTTCGTAGAGGTATATATATGGATATAAAAAAGAGGTTTCTCTCTGGTTAGTCGCTCTCGGTGATTTCGCTCGCTTGCCGTTGGCTTAGCCATCGCGATCGTCCCGGGGGCTCTTTTGGCTCTCTCGCCCACCCGCCTTTTCTTCGCTCACTCGCTAGATCTGTTTCTCTCGGCCTTTTTTTTTTCATAATTTTTCTTTTTTCCTTTTTTTTTTTTTTTTTTACTCGCGCGCACCGCGACGCTGCCTCCGGGCAAAGCATTAGACCAACGAGCGCGTCGTGAGAAAAATGCGTTGGGATTATGAAAAAAAAAGGGAAAATAGCGACGTAGAGCTTCCTTCGTCGTTTAGAAGTCGAGGAAAAAAAAAAAAAAAAAAAAAAGAGAAATGGGCACAAGAGTCATATTGCGAACGGCGTGGTGGTTGGAGAAAAATTATTTCTAGTTGAAATAAACTCGGCATTATGGGATGGAGTGGAGCAACTTTTTGTTGGCTGCTTCGGTTCGACGGGTCGCGAAGTTTTTTTTTTTTTTTTTTTTTTTTTACTCGAAATTTCAATTAACCGATAATTGTTGCGATCGAGGATGTGGCAAATTCAGCGCTATGAGATACAGTTGGGTAATTTTTTTTTTTCCGATTCGGTTCGACGGTTCGAATTTTTTTTTTTTTTTTAACAAGAAGTCAATTATTATTGCGTTCGTAATATGGCAAATTTAGCGTAATGGAATACAATAAACAGATTTTTTTTTGGGATTCTTCGGTTTGACGGGTTGAATTTTTTTTTTTTTTTTTTTTTTGTTACGAAAAGTCAATTAACTTGTAATAATTGCATTGGGGAACGTGGCGAGCGCATCGTTAAACATTGAACCGGTATTTATCGTGTGAAACGATCTGCCAACAGCTCTAAACATCCTGACAAAGGTCTTTTAGATACGAATCTCGAAAAAAAAAAAAAAAAAACCGGAGGCTCGTGGTTGCGTGAGAATGAGACATCTGGTCGCGAGATAAACAGATAGAAAAAAAAAGGCGGCTGCGGGAACTGTGGCTGTTTATCGCGATAAGAGATCTCTGACGAATCAAGAAAGATCCCACCTTTTTATTTTTTATACGCCGATGAAAAGAGAAGAGAGAAAATGACGTCTCATTTTTGTATCCCAAGATGTCCATTGATATAGAATTTACGAGACCGGAAGTTGCTACCGTGTCAGCGGCTGTTTTTTTTTTTTTTTCTTTTTTCTTGATGGGGGAAATCGATTGTAAAATAACGAACTAATAGCGGAACTCGTTGGGGATTTAGAGAGGTTTATCGTGATATTTGAAGCGTCGATTCTTATGCGTCGGAATGGCGCTCTTTTCTCTGTCACTTTAGGCCTCTTTGCGACTCGAACCGACCGGTGAGTAAATGCGAGTTGAATCACAATTTTGTGTTATTATTTAGTCAATTTTGATGCCGTGATTTCGTAAATAATAAAAGAATATTGTTCAACAGATAAGAGGTAATAAAAAATTATTCTCAATTTACTGCTTCCGGAATTTCGTTAATTTGGCAATATAGTGAATTAATCGAAAATTTCAATATTTTGTATTGTAAATTCGAAACATGAAAAAAATGCGCCAATTTTATCGAAAAATCACATAACTTGCCTTTTTTTAAACAAAAGTTGCTTTTTTTTTTTAAAAGTTGCAAACTTAAAAAAATAAACATATATATTCGAATACATAATTCAATTTTTTTATTTTTTTGCGGCGTATGACATTCAATTATAAGACAAAGAAATAATCATCATACGATTCATACGATTGATTCATTTGCTGGTTCAATAATAAAATATTAATTCTTTTTTTATTTTATTTAAAAAATCACAAGGATTTTAAAAAATAAGAAATTCAATATGCGAATTTCGATCGATTCATTTTTTCATGATTTGCAATCATATGCGACAAAATTTCTTGACGAAAGATTATTCAAAATACAATAATTTGAGTTTACGCGGCTTTCCTCGATAATTTAAATGAAAAGCCGAAACAGTTTGACGAATTGATTTATTTATATCCGATCCGACATTACGGTGTAATACTTTACGAAGACATTTGGTTCTGAAAATTTTAATTCTGTTTGAAATTCCATTGAAATTTCTATTATTCATACGCTTAATAAATGGAACCGTGACAATCGTAAAATGGACTATAAAAATACCAATTTTACGTCGTCATCAGTTGATCCAATTTTCAATGCCTATTTATTCAATTATTTCTTAAAAATCAAGAAATTCCTCGATAAAGAATTATTTAAAACTGAACCAATGCAACTACGAAGCATTTTAACGTCAAAACAGTATTTCGGAAACAATTTCAGTATTGTTCTACAGTTGAATGATAGTTTTCGATGATTTTATCAGCAGGAAATTGTTACAATTCCCATTTTTCCGTTACCATTCAATTAATTTTTTATGGCCTTTTTGGATCAATAAAACAACTCCTGCGGCGTATAATTCGAAACCGAATCAATGCAACAATTAAATACGTCGACTTTTAAAACATCGTAATCCGGTTTCATACCGAATATTTTAATATCTTTCAATGATTTTTTTCGTCGTCAATCGTTACCATTTTTTAAAGAAATGCCAAAGATTCGAATTACAATATTAAAACCAATGTAACGTCACCATTTGGTACGTTTCATTTTCATCGGTATTTCTAACAATCAGAAAAAAACTTCCGCGGAGTATAATTCAGAACAGAATCAATGCAATGCGACCTTTTTGACTTCTAAAATACACCAAAGTGTCCCATAATTGATTTATATCTGGTCCAATAATGGCACAATACTTTTCGATGACTTCGGAACTTGAATCGAAACGGTTACAATGTAAAAAAAAAAAAAAATCCGCGATCAACGATTCACAAGAGACCCACTCCTCGTCCAGTTGGACACCCGTCCAGCCGTTTTCACACGGAATTCTCGAACAATATGTCGCACGCGTTTGTTTGCCATTTTTTTTTTCATAGCACGTTTCAATTTATATTTTGTTATTATTCATTTCTCTCTCTCTCACTCGGACGAAGTAGGCAGCGGCACGCATACGGAAGGGGGGTGGGGGGGAGGATTCGCCAGTGAAGAGTGGCCACCATTTTGATTCGGTGCGAACGTTGGCTCACTTTTTAGGGGTGGGTTTGGCTTTTCAAGCGCGTCGGAGAGATTTGCCGGCCCCGATGCCCGGCTCTATTCTATTCTGTGGCCACCCCTCTTTTTTTTCTTTTATTTTTCTATCTCTCTTGTTGCCAGCCGACGTCCCGTGACATTTATTTAACAAGGTAACGTCGTTACGTCGTTAGCGGTAGATTAGGAGGGCGAGGGGACCCCCGGGCACCCGTGAAACACCTAACGACCAATAGAATTGTCAGGAACGATGAAAAAGGCTTTTTTTTTTTTCGGTCCTCCTCCCGGACGAAACTTCTGTTACCGGTTCTTTGCATTTTGTAACGGATTTTATTCATGATTTTTTTTTTGTGTTTCGAAGCGCCGCGGCTTCAATGACTTTGGTAACCGGCATTTTTTGGACTGCAATTAGTAAATTGCGGAGCAGAGGCCCCAATTTTTTGGGGACACTGTACCAATAGTGGCCATTTTTCTTTACATTCGTATTTCAAAATTTTTGGGTTTTTTAATTTTTATTATTTATTTTTATTCCCGTATTGCGTATATTGATGCCTTTGGTATCAAATGCTAAGTATTCGTATATTTTTTTGTACGAAATATTTTTTTAAAATTATTATATGAAGGATTTGGTTCTTCTAAAAATGATATCCAAAAGAACATCAAAAGTGTGTAAATCGGTGAATTTACTTTGTTTTTCATCATTTATTGGTACTTTTTTACTTTTTTTTTTAACTGCATACTTTTTTTTACTGTTTAAAAAATGTGTCATTTTCAAAAAATTTACCTATTTCTCCTTTTTGCACGCGAAATCGAATTCGATTTATTAAGCATTTATTCTTTGGCTTAATGTTTTCTTTTTTTGTTAACACGATTGTGTTTAGAATTTGTTTCTCGAAAATATATAAATAAAGAGATCAAAGGCGCTAAGAATCGGTATATTTACCGTATTCTTTACCATTTAACGGCATTTTGTATTATTACAAACACTATTTTTATTGCATGACTAACATTTTTTTTCATAGTTAAGAAAACATATCCACGCGTATTAGAGTTCGATGATATTGAGACGTTCATTCTTTTGAAAATGGCGAACAAACGGAGATGGAAACTCTTCGAAATTGATTCATTTATCTTATCTTTCATCGTTTGTCAGCGATTTTTTTTTTTTTACAATATATTGTATTAAAAGATTTATTCTTTTGAAAATGGCGAACAAAAGCGGACCACAAGTGTCTAAAATCCTTATATTTATTTCATTCTTCACAATTACCTAATAGCGAATTAAAATTTTTTTTTTTTGGAAAGTACTATATTTTTTTTTGCAGAGTTTACACTTTGTTTTCATGATGAAAAAAACAAATTGTCTCCATTGCGCATTTTCACCATATGCAATAATATTTTAAAAAATTGTTTCGTTCAAAAACGATAAAAAAAAAAGTAATTGATGAATCGGCTTCTTTGCCATTTATCGGCGTTTTCTTTTTTTGAAATATTTCAAACAATTCTTTATGATTAAAAAAAACATATCAATGTCTACTGCTTGCACGCGAGACAATTCTAGTAATTATAGTTCGAAGAGATGCACCGTTGCAGCTTTGCTCTTCAGATTGAATTGTTTTTTATGGAGAACGACGAGACGGGCGACGAGGTGCGATCGGCCTACAATAATTCCGATGGCAAGGGAGACCCGAGGGGGTTGCAAATAACAAGGCTGCCGGCCATTAGCTTGAAGTCTCGCAAATGGACCGATTTCTTAACGATTTATTTAACCGCAGCTGTAGTGCAAATAGAGAAAAAGATTGAAAAAAAGTAAAGAATTGTGTGCGAACCGACGAGAAATGAGTAGAATGAAGAATACGAATCGACAGTTCCGCTCTCTGTGACTCGTTCGCGAATCCCTTAACGAGGAATACAATTTTCCCTCGCAAGGTACTAAAAAAAATAAATAAACAAACGTAAAAATAATAAGAGAGTCGGCGGTGGTGGAGAGTTAAAAAAATAAAAAAAAATAAAAATAGAGTTCGCAAGTAAATCCGAGTTTTCCCCAACATTTCTTGGCTTCCGGTGTTCGCTCGAGCGTCAACCGGGGATATCATTATCATTTAATTTTCATGTTCGCGCACTCCCTCGGTCACCATAAATATCAAAACCCTTGACTTCGTGTTCCCGAATACTTGCGGCGTCTTATTATAACGAGAAGCACTTTTCTCACGTATTATTCGCGCCATGATAAGGGTTGACATTATTTTTTTGTTTTTCTGGTTGTCAATCATAGATTAAAATAGAGATCATTATTATTTTTAAAGCGAACTGGGTAGTTCGGCTCATTTTATCGGCAAATGGGTATCTAGACGCGAATTTGCGCGAATTTGCGGCCATCCGAAGGGATTTTCCATTTTATTTTTTTTTTCAACGAAATCGTTATTAATTTTTTTCAAATTTAATTTAGTGACTTTTCCGTAACGAATCTCATTACTTGAAATGTAATTTATTTAAAAAAATATATGTTTTTATCCCTTTGATATATCAAGAATCGAATTGCTATAAAAAAAATCTTAAATTACATAACCTTAATCTTCAATAATCAATTAAATTATAATAATAATTACATAATAATAATAAAAATGGAAAAATAAATTGCGATTACAAAAATCTTAAATTAAATAACTTTAATCTTCAAAAATCAATTTAATTATAATTATAATATCATAAAATGTAATGAATTTTCAAAAAATCGGCATCTATTCCATATTATCCAAAAACAAATAACATCCTTTATCAAAGCCGCTCCATCTGCACAAATTCACTCGTACATTCATCCCCTGCAGAAACCTGCATTTATCTTTGGTTTATTCTGAAGAGAACTCCCTTTTTAAATCAACGGTCGGTAAGTAAGAAATCCTTACTCCTTACCATCAGTCGATAACAACGATTTCTCCTCAAACTCAATCCGATAGTCTAGAAAAATTCGAATACACTATTATCCACGACTGATAAAAATGGCTGCAAGCTTCACACCTCCAACGCTCAATTGTTTCGCGATCTCGCTGTGCGCGCTGTCGTGCGGCGCTATCAACGCAACCCCCGGATGCTCTCCTTCTCCCCCGGTTGTGCCTGTGCCGTTTCAAGTTGAATTCGACATTGACCGTCGAGGTGTACGGGCCGCGCGCAACCGCGTACCGCTTGTTATAGTTTACGATAATAATGACAGTGACACGCAAATCATCCGTGCGTTTTTCGCGTCACGGCAATGACAGCCTCGATACGATGATGTAAAGAAGCTAATTTTTTTTTTTTTTCACCGAGTCAGGGGTTGTGTGAGTGCAAAAAAAATACGAAAAAAAAAATGAGTATTTCCCAGGACAGCGGAGCGATCATCGTCTGCAGGGAGGTCTTCGACGAGGCCTCCCATCCATCGAACGACGGTAAGTAAAAAAACAAGTCGACCTCCTCATCGCTTTATAATTCATTCAATTTTTTTCTTCCACCCAACTAACTATAAACGATGCGATATTACAAAATTCCGAACGCTATAGAATGAGCGAATCATCGTTGAAATATGCGAATTGTGTAATTCCGAGTATTGCGCAAATTTAACCAAAGCGGAGCCAAGTTATGATATTTCGTTGCGCGAAAGCGCGAAATAAATTCCCAGGTCGAGCTATCAAAAATCGGAGTTTCGCGAGGGTGCAAAGGTCAACGCGCATACGTCAGGGAAAGGGAAGGGACAGTCTCGAGACTTGGGTGGTTTTCCGCAATGAAAATTCCGCAGGGAGTCGCGGAAACTGCCATTAGACTAATGACAATTTTTTTTTCGTAATTAATAAATCGATTTTTTCAATGTAACTCTCGTTTATTATTTTTTATTTCGATAGAAGGATTTGTTTCTATTATTTTTTTTTTTTTTTTTTCAATTATTCTCACGAGATGACTTATCACGATTTTGACGAAATGCATTTTTTTTTCACTATAATTCGTAAATTGTTTTTTATTCCGATGGAAGGGTTCGTTTTTTTTTTTAATTCTCTGGAGATGACTTTTGTCGCGATTTTTGATGCCCTGTGAAAAAAAACCGTTTGCATGACCGCCTCAACATTTTTATTTTTTTTTTGTTTATTTACAAGTCGCGAGCTTATAGACGTGAGTGCCGAGACGGCTCTCGGACTGGCGTGCTGGTGCGCTGTACCGCAGGGAAAATCAATAGGGTCCGCAGTGCGGCGAAAATTTTGTCGTCTACGGTTCGCGCTTCCGCGTTTTCCTCGGTGGTCTCTCTTTCTCTCGCTGCTCGTCTCATTTTTATTCTTGAGATTGGTCAGCTTTCGAAAACATTTTTTATCAACACGAAATTTTTTTTTTTTTTTTACATTTATTGGACGGACGCGTTGCGGAGTTGTTGAGTAGCCAGAGAGACTTTCCGTTATGCATGTGTAAACGCAACGCTGGGGGCGCGCGGTTGGGTTGAAACTTTATCCACGAGGGACAGCTGGTGGTATCACCGGTGCCGCCTGACGTTTACCAATGCTGCACCCCCATACGTGACCCCTCCAGCACCTGCCGAAGAGTAGCCTTGATGGAATTTTTAATCGCGAACCTCACGAGGCTTTCTTAGCCTCGAGGTTCTTTCACATTCGCAGCTTTGAAGCTATCTACCACCACCCCCACCTCCACCCTCTCTGCTGTATGCGCAAAGCCTCTGTACTCGTCATTATGTCGGGGCTCGACGTGATGTTTGAATTATTTCGCGATTAATGAGCGAGAAACGCGGCTAGAGCGGGATTACGGCGGGACACCTATGCATGGATATAGGGAATGAGATTTTTTACATATTTTTCGTAATGATTATAATTTTTTTTAAATTTAATTATTAATTTCATTTTATAATAATTATTCTGACGAAACGGGAAAATTTATAAAAAAAAAAAAATTTGACGCAAAATCAAAAAAAAAATATAACCTAAAATTTTTTCGATTTTTTTTTTTTTTTTTTCGGAATACCCATTTTGTCTCGTTTTCCCTACTCGACCGATTTTTCGTCCTGAAATGCACGAAACTATTGAAAAAACTCAAAAAAGAACATAATACTTAAAATTTTTACTATTTCGCAATTTCTCGATTTAACATTTTCTACTAAAGTCTCCAACTTCTATAATAATCACAATATCGATATGACAACTCCATTAACGCGTTTCTTACATTCTGGCGTTTTGATTTCACTATTTTCGATCCAAAAAATATGAATTCTCGACAAAGTTATTCAGCGATAAAGACGTCGGGTACGTCAGACCCCCATAAGCGACTTTAAAGCCCCTCAACAATAATTAAAGAGATAACGCGTTCTCCGCCATTGACTCATGTTATTTCTCATGTTATTTTTACTCTTCAACAACCTATAATTACGTGCCTCGATCGTTAATCGACGCAAAATTGTTACTGGAACGTGAAAAGGTCGGATACTTTGCTGCAGGTTAATTTCAAGGTGCGAGGGAGAGTAGTTAAGAAAAAAAAAGGGTTGAAAAAAAAAAAAAAAGAAAAAAAAAATGTATCGAGGTCATCCCCGGGAACTGGTAACAGCGTCGTGAGGGCGTTGATCCACTTTACTGAAAGCGTTTTTCCCCTCCCGTACGGGGGGAACGACTGCCGTTTGTGTTTACAGAGGTTCTCGATTACGCGAGACGTCTCGGAATCGATCCGGATGCGGAACCGCACCTTCTTGATCTCGCGCGCGAGGGCCTCATGGCCCCGTTGCCAAAGGGTTGGAGCCCCTGTCTCGACGAGGCCACCGGCGCGTGGTATTATTATCAGGCGAGTACGAGAACCACCACCTGGGAGCATCCACTCGACGCTCGAAACCGCGAACTCGTCGAGCGCGCGAGAAACGGATTGGCCACTCGTCAGCTCAGTCTCGGTACGAAGTAATTCCATACACACACAGTATTAATTAAATTAGTAAAAAAAAAAAGTATATATATATATATATATGTAATAAAGATGCGATAGTGCAAGTAATTCGAGTAATTTCGTTCGTATTAAATTCTTGTCTAAACCTAATTAGATACCCCTCTTTAATTTCAAAAATCAGGTTTTTTTTCTTTTTGTAAAAAAAAAAAAAAAATTCCAATTATTTAAATTTATTGAATTCATTAATTAATTTAGAAAAAAAAAAAAAAAAAATTACAGATTAATTTTTTTTTTACGCACGCATGATATTTTCACAGTATTTCATTCCCGAAACTATGTCTAAAGTCGTTGCTCTATCGAAGATACGAGTATAACTTAGTCACCCGCATAGACTGTGTGTTTTTTTTTGTATAGATATCGTTTCGTCTATTTGCTCTACGATCGTGAGACGGTAGTAGTCCATCGTGATGTTTGGGTCGTTAAAATAATAGTTGGAAGCCTCATTGATATTTCTCGTTAGCTTGTTATCTCTGCTGAGATTCCAAAAGTCACAGATCTCCCGGGAGCGCGAACCGAGTGATTTATCGATCTTTCGAAAAAAAAAAAAAAAAAAAAAAAAAAATGCGGACGTAGAAACGATAACGAAATACCCGCGTGTAACCGTTGGACGACACGAGTCATTGGCGTGTCGAACAGTCGGGGGTACAGTGGTTTCACATCAGCGCGGTAAACCGAGCGTCAAGTTCGTTAAAGTACCTCTATGGGGGGAGGAGGAGGAGTAGTGAGTGGGCGGCGACACGTTATTTAACCGTGGAATCTCCAACAAGGGGGATTCCCCGTCGTTGACGACGTTTTTCTGCTATCAAGTGTCAAAGTAACTGCTGGGCTGACCGAGTGTGTTAATCGGAGGGGTGGGGGGGCCACGGGAGTTCGACCAATTATCGGCTCGGTGTGGGAGCCTTCACGCTTCGCGTCTTCACAGAGAGGCTTCTCGCCAATACGATTATTCCGATCTTCTATTTGTAGGTAGAGATACCGGCATTGTTAAGCACATATCTTACGACACGCTTTCGTAATTTAATTAACATTGCGTGACAATGTCTTTTTTTTTTTTACCGTAAAAAATAAATCTTTAGAGATAAAAATAGCTTATCGTTATCTAATCATCGAAGCATATAGTTCCGGAACTCCATTAATAAGCAATTTTTCCAATCAGCGGATCTACTTACCTACCGAGTAATATCTGCGGAGTAATTTGACACAATAAACTTATTATGCAGTAGAGATTAGAGGTTAAACACGTCAACAAGTAGAGTTATTAGTTGACAGAGTTCTTTATCGTAGTCATGTAAATATGCCTGTCAATCACCTTTGAGAAGCTACTTAATTATATATTTTCCTTCAGACATAGTCAAGCTGTAGATATGAGAAAATATTATTTCGAGACTATTAAACACGCTAATGAATGCTCCGGTCTCTGATAGTATGCAACTCGAGTAGTAGCTGCTGCTTGGATAGAACGTAGAAGAGAGCTTTCTTTTCTCTTTTTTTTTCTCGTCGGTGGTTGTGAATCTCGTTGACTTCAAAGCCCCCTGAGCTCTGGAGTACTTCCTACTCGTACGAGCTGCCGGTACTAGTCCTCTCTTCCTCGGTACTCCAACGAGCGTCGACTTTCTTCTTCCGGGATGAATAGAGTCTCGAGCCGCATACGGACTCTTCTGTTTAAGATTAAAAAAGAAAAAGAGAGAAAACGAAACACGCGTCTTCTATATTTATGCGCAGACGATGACTCAAAGACAACGGCGAAAGATTTGGAATCCCACGAGGAAGCGACATTACCCAAAGAAATATCCGCGTCAAAGGTACCGATCACAACAACAAAGATACCAACGAAATTGGCACCCCTACGAAAACCCGGTCTCGAGCCGATCATTCGTCGCAAAGATTCCAGTGTCGATCGTCAAAATCGGCGGAGTGCCAATGCCGATGCTTCCAAATCGGACAACAATAGCGTAAGCTTGATGACCGATCGAGCGGCGAGAGACTACACCAACATCGTCTTCAAGGATCCAAAATTTTACGAGACGCCGAGACTGTTGGAGAGTCCCGAGAGGGAGATGAAGCTCCAGGAGATCGTTAAGAGATCGGAATCCATGAGTCCGCGATACGAGAAGGATTGGGAACAATTGTCATCAAAATTCACTTCGGAGGAGAACGTCATCGATATCGACAAATTAAGCGCGAGTTCCTTGACGCGATCGGAGACTAAACAATCGATCGAGAAATTCGACAAGGAGAAACATCCGCGGAATCTCAGTCAACAGAAGGAATTGACGCTTAGCGGTGGTGGCGCGATGTTTCTGAAGAGCAACAGAAGCCGCGACAGCACACCCTGCCAGGAGGCGGCGAGACTCGAAGACTTTCAACTGGCAATCACACCGGCGAGCAGCAGCGATAACGCCGGTAACTTTCCAGGCGAGAGACCCAAATCGATTCTACGGGAAAAACCCGCCGAAGACGGTGAGTGAAAAAAAGTAAAGTCAGAGCGCACGAAAAAAAAAAGTACACACAAAGCTTCCCTCCGCTTGGTCTCTCGGCAATCCAGCCAAACTGATAACTGTGCAATTTCGCTAAAAAAAAAAAAAAAAAAAAAAAAAAAAGTTAGACATTCGCAAAAATGCCGCGAGACCAGCTTCCTCACCTACGCTAATGCCTTGAAGATGACTTGATAAATGCTTAGAGTGCTCCACAAACAAACAAAAACAATTAGAAAATCGCAAAGGTGCCGCGAGACCAGCTTCCTCACCTACGCTAATGCCTTGAAGATGACTTGATAGACGCTTAGAGTGCTCCACCAAAAAAAAAAAAAAACCGTAGAGTGCACGCTAAAAGGATTCCTTGTATTTGTTGATTCGTAGAAGATGAAAGAACATCCGTGTCTTCGGTGAATCGATTGAATTGTCTTTGATGTGTGTTGCCTTGTTGCCTATGATCTTTGATTTGTTTTCACTGTTAAATCAAATACGAGTCCGAATATTGCAGAAGAACGGCCAACCGACGAG
Organism: Cryptus armator; assembly: GCA_963971235.1. Taxonomy (NCBI): domain Eukaryota; kingdom Metazoa; phylum Arthropoda; class Insecta; order Hymenoptera; family Ichneumonidae; genus Cryptus; species Cryptus armator. Next base: position 13,685,820 of record OZ020240.1, read on the forward strand.
GAGCGCAAGAGCGTGCGCTTCGATCTCGAGAAAGATCCCGAGGACATCAAATTCACATTTTCCGTATTCGACGACGACGAGACTGCCGACAATTCTGATTCGGATTCGGACGAAAGACGCGAATTTGGACCCAAGAAACGGGAATCATTTTACACGGGTCTGCGTAGGGTGGAATCACAGACCCGAGTTGGCGGATCTGGAATCTTAGGACGTTCCTGGCTGACGAATTTCGACGATGAGAAAGAAATTGACGCCAGCAATGAAAACGACGTACCCGAGCCAACGGAGAATGCAGAGAAACAATCAAAAGTCATCAATCATAACGATGCAAGTCCTCGGGAAGAAACGAATTCCGAGGACCGATTGGACACCAATGGCGATACCAACGAAAAGGAGTCCCCGCGCGATGATTCTTCAGGATCGAAGATGGACCAAACGCCGAGAATCAAGAAGGTGATCGGTAAGAGATTTGTAGTCGAAAACGTCACGGAAAAGGAGCATCGGAGCCAATTGATCAAAGTGGAGACCAACGACACCGAAGAAAAGGACGATATGCCTACCAACAAGTTTGGCAACGTTCGGAACATCGATATCTTTTCCAAGAGCGAAACCGACAGCACTGGCGGTCGCAGCAGCATCCAGGAGGACACAAAGTCCAGTTTGTTGGACGAGATACGGCGAAGCAAGGAAAAGATGTTGGAGAGCATGAAGAAGAGTGATCAGAGGGTGAAACGCGACAAGCAGAGGGAAAGGGATGAGGTCTATCATCTGGCGAAGCTGAGGCACGATCTGGAAGCTGTAAGCCAGGAACGCGGAAGATCTACTCGTGGTTATGATGACATCAGAAGCTCGATGAACAAACAGCACGACAGAGACTTATCGGCCTTCAAGCGCGAATTGGAATCTAATCTCGAGCGTTCCAAAAGAGAAATGGAAGCTAAATTTGAGGAGGAAAAAGTCCAGTTGGAGAGAGATTTGGAGAAGAGACTGGAGGAATTCAAGTCGGAACTGACGAAGAAGGAGGCAGAAGAGATCAAGAAATTGGCGGCTGAGATGGATGAGTTGAGAATCGAGAATCTTAAGAAAGTGAGAAACGAACTGGAGATCTGTTACGAGAAGGAGCGACAGGACATCCTGGAGAATCTTAAGACGGAACTCGATCAGAGAAAACAGGAGTTGTTGGATCTGAGGAATCAGGAAATGGAGAAACTTCAGAGCGAACATGACAAGGGTTTGGTTGAGGAAAAGATCGTCAAGCTAACCGAACACGAGGTCAGCAAACAGCATAACGAAAAGATCGAAGCGATGAAGAGAGAACTGGAAAAGGAATTCGATGATTTGAGAAACGAACTTAGGACACAGCAGAGGGAGAAGGTTACGAAGATAACGGAAGATCATGAGAAGTGCTTAGCTGAGATCCTGAGGGATTTTAGGATGGATGTACGTATTGATTTTTATCAATGTTTGCTTAAGGTAAATGCTTCTTTTACGGTCCATTTTAGCATCGGTGGTCAGTTTAAGATGTTGGACACTTGAAAGAGCGTTTGCCTTATCAATTTTTGGTTTTTATCATTCCTGATATTAATCGAGACTTCCGTTCTTTAAAAAATATCGCAGGAAGCCCTCGCGAGAAAAGTTTACAAGCAAAGACTGGAGGAAATAAGGTCGGATTTTTCTCGCGACACGGACAAGGAAGCGAAGAAACAGGCTGAACGAGTTTCGCGTCAGGATACCGTGGATTTTGAGAAAATACGATGTGAAAAGCGCCTCCTGGAGGACAAGTATAAGACTCTGAAGGACAAGTATTCTAAACTCAAGAATGACGTGAGACTCGCAGTAGAAAGACGCAGCAAGAGAAAGGAGGGCAACGCGACTACCTCGGAAACTGAGAAGTCAACTTCCGCGAGAACGAGAACCGAGAGAACTGACCCATCGGATCAAAAGTGAGTCTATCATGATGTGTTAAGTCATTGTTTACGGATTCACGAAAGCACCTCCTTTTAAGGGGGTACATCGATCTCGTAAACATTTTTTTTTTATTTTATAAAAGTTCCGATACTTCCGGTAGCTTTTGAGAAAAAGAAAATTCAAAACTCATCCCAATCTTTGAACCATCAGGCAGATGAACCCCCTTAACCAATCGCGCACCAATCGTTCCTCCTCATTCATAGATCATAGATTTCTCAACGCTTCAACGGGCAACTTAAAAAAAAAAGCTTTTAATAATCGAAATATTCGATATTGAAAAAGCTGCATTAGCAACCAAAATACATCGGAAGTGCGAAAACGAAATTTTGAATTAAAAAAAAAAAATGAAAAAATTATCGTTGAAGGGTTAAAAAAAATGAATCAATCGTTAGTAAATTAATGTTAATAATAATTTTAATAGAAACAAAATATGCACCACCATTCCGAACATATTGTCGTAGTATCTTCACGGTCGTTAGAATCATTTGCGAACTAATTTTCATTTACAACATCCCGACGACTAAACACGCTTAATCGTTCTTCGTGGTGAATGAATGACTGCCGATATTAAAAAAAAAAAAAAAAATAACAAAAGACCGTAAAGATGCTGATTTCATGCCCATGCGATTCGCCCTAATGTCTGGCTATAGGCCTTAACTCGTACCTTCAGGGCATCGCCCACGAATACACGCTCGACCGCGAATCAAGGATTCGGAAGGACTCAGCAATCGGCAGGTGAAGCGAGTAATCAAAATCAGGCGCACAGTATCGTCGACGATTCGGACGGCGGTCAAAGATCGGCATCGGGATTTCCAAGAGCGTCCGGTTGCAATGTTTCGTCGGCCGGAATGGGTGACTGTTCGTCGAGGAGTTCGGCGAAATTTGAATCCGACGACGCGACGACCGCGAGTGAAACCGTCAATTCGAATATATTGAAGAACAAGAGAAAGAGTTTTGCCCGACGAGCATCGAGTACAGCGAAACAATCGCAGCACAACAACAACAACGTTAGCGGCGCTGACAATCCTGTTGAGAACATTAGAAAACAATTGGAGAAACTCGAGGATCTCGGCGATCAATTGCCGAGCAACGAGACCGCTTACACGCTTCGTTATCCATTTCAGGATAAATGTGAGTCTTCAAGAGGCAAAAAGGAGTTTATACTGTTGTTAAGGGTGTAAAATCAATTGTGAAATAAGTGGGGGAAGTTCATTGAAACTAATTTGCTGTTTATTTCATTCGTTTTTTTTAGCTCCGGCAAACGCTTCCTCGGAATTGGAATTTTTCAGGCATCGTATACACGTCGAGAGAGACTCGGTGAAACGCGCCAGAGAAGCTCTGAGAGTTCAGAGAAGCGCTTTTCAGAGTCGGCAGAGAGCGTGGAAGCAGAGAAGCGCCAGGGCTACTCTGGAACAGTTGGTGCAGGTAAATTGAAGAAAAATGCATTGAAAGGGTCGGATAACGGATAAAAAAATCGGAAAAAATCAATCAAAATCAATTTAAATTGTAGAAATATTTTACAAAAATGTATAAAAAATTTGTCAAAAATCAAATATTTGTCAAAAATAAAAAATAAAAAATTTGTCAAAAATTAAAAATCAAAAATTTGTCAAAAATTAAAAATCAAAAATTTGTCAAAAATTAAAAATCAAAAATTTGTCAAAAATTAAAAATCAAAAATTTGTCAAAAATTAAAAATCAAAAATTTGTCAAAAATTAAAAATTAATTGAAAATCAATCGAAAGTTTGTCCAAAATTGATGAAAAATCTATTAAAATCAGAATTAAATTTTTAAAAATCCGATTTTGGAAGGATTTGCAACGATTATTATTATTATTATTTTTTTAGGAGGAACGCGAACTATCCGACATGGAGGTCAGTCTTCATCGAACGAGAAGTCTTCTCGGCGAAAAGGTGATTTACTTGAGACACTTGGAACAGTCACTTGAGAGAGTTGCGAACGCCAAGAGAAACGAAACCGAGTCAATTCCGCTGAAGAACGACGAAATAACGTTGAGCGACATGTCGAGCGCGAGCAGTGGATTCAGCTCGACGGATCTTGGAACCGATACTTTCATAGGTTTGTTTATCGCAGACAAATAAATACCGATAGATGAGTCAATGATTTTTTTGGATGTTAATCTATCGTTTGATTCGATGCTATAGATAAACCGGATCATTATCAGGAATCAACGGAGATAATAGCGAGTCTGGAGAATCTCAATTCGGAGATACGCGAGATTTGGGGCGTTTTGAACAAACGTCAGGACAACAACATTCCTCCACCGCCGACGCTCATGTATTCCGATCTCGGATGGCTACCTTTTCAGCACCTGACAACGCAGTCGAGCAATGTGCAAGGTAAGGAAAAAAATCAGTCAAAAATCAATTCAAATTGTATAAAAAAATTATCAAAAATTCATTAAAAAATCAATTAAAAACCATCAGAAATCTGTAAAAATCAATGAAAAATCATCAGAAATGAGCAAAAAATCAATTAAAAATGGATGAAAAAATCAATTAAAAATCATCAGAAATTAGTTTAAAAAATGACCAAAAATTGACGAAAAAATCAATAAAAAATGAATGAAAAAATCAATTAAAAATCATCAGAAATTAGTTTAAAAAATCACCAATAATTGACGAAAAAATCAATAAAAAATCATCAGAAATTGAAAAAAATCAATAAAAAATGAATCAAGTTTCCCAAAAATCAATTCAAAATCAATAAAAATCGATCGAAAAATCAATAAATCGTTTTCCTTATATAAAAAAAAAAAAAAAATTCAACAGGATTTGGTACACCGAATATTCAGTCGAACATTCTGTCACAATTGACAGCGGCGCATCCGCCGACGACAACGACGCAGAACATAATAGCTCAGTACGGTCCAAACAGTGGTTTTACAACGAGCGTTGGTAGCGTCGAGCGCGGAGCCTCGAGTCTGATCGAGAGAACGAGACACATGAGGGATTGGCTGAGACAGGCGAGAATCGAAAGCACGGATCTCATAAGTCCCGGACAAGCGACTCTCTAAAGTCCCAAAAAAAAAAAAAAAAAATCAGTCCCCTCCCCTCTCTCTATCTCTCTTTGTAATATTTTTTTTATAATTTAGTTGTATCGATTCGTAAGTAAGATTGTCATTGTTTCGTTGAATTGCGAAAAAAAAAAACAAAGGGGCCTCGAGCTTTATTTACAAAAAAAAAAAAAAAAAACGGCAACGAATAACGAATTTAGCAAACGGAGAAACATTTATCCAGACTAATCGCGTCGCTCTAAAAAAAAAAAAAAAAAAAAAAAAAATCCAAAGAGTTCGAAGAGCGACGATGATTTTCTTTCCTACTTGTCCGAAGCTGTGAAACAGGTCGAGCGTGTATTTTACCTCAAAACACACTCCATACATACATATATATATATATATATTCAATAATGAGTACAACAAATTTCTTTCATGTAAATATCGAAAAAAGATCGTTGACGAAAAAAAAAAAAACCAGATATTCACTTTTTCCCTGTAAAACTTTCGAAATTAATTTTTATTACCAATAATCGAATGTAATATATTTAAAAATCGTATATGATATATATAATAAATATATATATTTCAGATTGTTTATAGGGAAACAGTAAAATGAAAAAAAAAAAATATATATATATAATAATAATAATAATAACAAAAAGTTTCGATTGATATTCTTCAAGTCTACGATGACTCTCTCTCAGGTTCGTCGAAAGATTATACAAAAAAAATATATATACATAAATATATTACCGATTAACGTCTCGATTGCCAAAAAAAAAAAGGAAAGAAAAAAAAAAAACCAAAAACTTAATCACAATTATACAATAAAATGTAAAACAGATTGAGTATAATATGTATAATTAGCGGAATCGAAAGAAGACGAATTCTTGTAACGAAATACCAAAGGAAAGCCAAAACCAATCGCATCGAAATAATTTCGTTATATTGTAACGATTGGGATAAAAATGAAAAAAAAAAAAAAAAATAACTCACTGTGCATAAATTATACAGATTCCTCTTTGAATAGTTTAACAGAAAAAAAAAATTGAAAAAAAAAAAAAAATGAATTATTACGATATATACGTAAACCGAGAATTGTCCCCATTCGAGATTTTACGATCGTAGAAATTTAGATTCCACCAGTAGTTACCGTCCTTAGATTATACAAATTGTCTATTTATTAGTAAAAAAAAAAAAAAAAAAAACAAAACAAAACAAAGAAAATAACACGACTACTTCCCGCTGTAATCCGCGTATCGTCACTTACGCTATCCGTAAATTACGTCGCGATTACAGCTTATCTTCCGTAACTCCTTCCTTTACTCGTTCCATATTCCCGATAAAAAAAAAAAAAAAACTAACATTCCTCCCCCCGACGCATTCTAGTCAATCGCGCTGCTCTGCAAACTGCGATCTATGATCGATTCATAGTTCCGCGTATCAAAGTCACAACAGCAGCAATTCCTTCAAAACTAAAAAAAAAAAAAATTTCAATTTTTTTCAAATTTTTGTTGTGCAATAAAATTTTTTTTTTTTTCATCCAAAAATATTAATTAAAAAAAATTGAAAAATTATATATGAAATACTTCGCGATAAGGGATGATCTCCCGTGAGTACTCTTTGCTCCCCTATTTACCGATAAACCAACAAAAAAAAAAAAAAAATCCCGAAACGTTCCAATTAAGAACTCCGCTAGAAAAAAAAAAAATGCAACCAATTATCAATGCATAAACACGCGCAGCAATATCAAAATACAGCGGTACTTTCAAAACTTAGAAATACGATTGTTTCTTTTTTTTTTTACGTTTAATTGTGCAATAAATTGAAGTTATCGATCAGGTGTTGTGATTAACTTTCTTTACGACGATTCATTCATTTTCTTTACGATGATTTATTCATTTTTTTTTTTTTTACGATTTATCCATTTTTTTACGACGATTTTTGCGCGAAGAGGAAGACGACTACGTCGATTCGGGAAACACTTTGCAATCGATGTGTTTCTCTTCGCAACTATCGGCGTTATCTTCGAACGTTTCTTTCGTCGGTAGCCACGAAGTCAAGTCGAATCCCCGACCGAGAGTTTTGTTGCGCAACGAGTTCTGAGCCGCTAATATTACCGGCGATGTTTTGCACATCAGCAGTCTTATGCAAGCGGAATCAAAGCCGTCCAATCGATCGATCAATTGACTCGGTAACGCCGGATCTTGCGATTGGGACAACAAATTTTGAATCTGAAAGAAAACAGTCGAATAATTATTAAAAAAAAAAAAAAATCATTTTAAATGCATAAAATTACTGTTTAGCGATTTTACTCGTTCGTTTTTGTTTCCCACGATAAATGACATCGGATCGAAGGGCGTCTCCTCGCTTCGACCTGAAAATTCTTCGGTCTTCGGTGTCACATCGAACAGAGAACTTATCTGGCGGAAAAAAAATCAGTAATTTATCGATAAATTATTTAAAAAAAAAAAAAATTCATAATAATTTTTATTAAAATCGTAAAATTATTTTAGTACTTTTATTATTATTATTTTTGTTTCGTAATAAAATAATTCATGAAAATTAACGTCAATTTTACGATTTCAATTAAATAAAAATTATTATTAATATTTAAAAAAAAATGTTAATACAACAATTTTATTATTTTTACCACGAATAATAATTTCAATTTTTTCAATTTGGTTATTTTTTTTAATGAATTTAATAATTATCGAAAATACTTGACGTACCATTTGCGCGAGAAATATGACGCTGTTTACAGCGATGGCCGTGATTCTCGGTGATTCCAAACCTAAGAGTCGGAAGAAACCGGAAACGAGATTGGTCGCCTGGGAATCCTTCGGTGCCATGTCTGACTTGACCCCGTCGTCGCCGCGTCTTTGGCTTTTGTTTCCGTGGCCTAAGCTCTTCGATACTAAATCAGCGATTTCCTTAGCAGTGTCCAAGTAACTCTTTGCATAACGCAGCCCGGTCTTAATTTTATCGAGAACACCTGGAAAAAAAAAAATTTATTCTATTTGAAAAAAAAAAAAAAAATCATAAAAAAAAAAAAAAAATTTATTCGAAATTTTTTTTTTTTTTTATCATTATTGGAAAATTTTTTTTTTTATTTTTTTGAAAAAAAAAAAATCGAATTTATTGTAAATTCCGATATTTTTACTGACATTACCGTCATTTTCACTCGCGCGAACGATACTCTGACTTAAAATCAAGAGAACGAGGAGAATCGGAAAAGAAGACATCTTCTCAGCTCGGCGTTTCGTTCGGCACTGAAAACCAAAATAATTCTATCGCCCAGCTATGCTAACGGGTATTTGTATCCTGCGAGTAATTAAGTGCAATTATTTCCAGCAACTTCCCCGAACCGAATTCCCGGAATCGTGTTTAAGAATCATCGTTTAACTCGCTCCGTTAACCATGCAAGAAGTCTCAACGGGTTTCGAGATTGTCGCCGTAGGTGTCACATACCGAGTTCGAAGCTACGCGCGAACGTCGACTGTTCATCGAAATGTTTCGTGGTAAATTGTTGCTTTTCGTATTCTGCGCTTCGTATATCGATGTCTCTGCGACCAATAACAAGATGAATTTGTTTATGGAAGAAGTTAGAAGTCTCAGTGAACTTCCGCTGAATCGATTGATCGAAATTAAATCGACTTTATTGGGAACTGAAGGTAAGTAAAAAATTTACATATTTACGAATAATCGGACTTTCGGGAAATTTTTTAACGTCTGAATGATTGAGAAATCTATAAATAGTTGAAATAATTATAATATTTATACATAGAAAAATATAAAAAATAAAAAAAATCGTTCGATCGATCGATCGATTATTGATATATGAATATCGAGAAAATTCGTGAATAACTCGATGATCGTAATAATTGTGAATACTGAAACAATTAAAAAATTATGAATACTTGAGCGATTGCACCTGTTGTTGCAAACAGGAGAAGAAGAATCCCGAAGCCTTCAAGTACCGAAGAGATCGACCGCTCTATCCCTTCCAACGGCTCTGCCATTCAAGAGATTAAGTACAAAAAAAGCTCTTAGACGTCACGAGGATTCTTGGGACGAGAAAGGAAAGGACACGAAGATATCGAAGATCTTTCAACTCGCCGTAACGGCACTATCTTTTCTCGCTTTCGGTGGATATCTTCTCACATTGATAATCACCGCTATAAGAAGAAATGCCAATATGGCAAATGGAAATAACGTTATCGTTTTTTCGGTACGAAAATCATCCAATAATTTAATTTCAATTTTTTATTCGAAAAAAAAAAAATCAATTTTTTGACAATTTTTTATTCGAAAAAAAAAAATTAATTTTCATTATTTTTTTTTTTCGAAAAAAAAATTAATTTTTTGACAAATTTTTATTTTTCCACAGAATCTCGCGAATTTGCAAAAAATCAAAAGACCGAAGAGACACGCGTGGATAATCGATCCGATGGAAAACGATTTCGATACCGATCGCATGTACCGAGGAATGATAATGCTGTCGCAGGGTTACTCGATGTACAATAATCATTGATTAATAAATAACTTGTTCGATCTATAAATTTATTATTATATCGTTGAATCATCGGCGAGTTTATCGGGAGGAAAACAAAAAAAAAAAAAATCCTTCGAAACGCCTCACTTCGGTTCGCTCGCGATCGTCCGCGATATCCTAAAACCTAATAAAATCGAATAGTTGGTAGCGTTGTGTATCATATGCGAAAGAATATTCTCGGCGTATGGGTTTGGAGAACCGCGAAGCTTAACAACGCCTCTCCAAATAAACATCTAAGTGACTGTATACAAGAGTCTTGGGATGTATACGAAGATAACCATATGGCTTCTCGGAGATAAAATCGGTCATCCTTACCGCCTCCCCCCCCCCCCCCTCCGCCACTTTTTATTCTATTAATTCACTGACGAATAATTCCCGTTCGCGTTGTTTCGACTTTGTTTTTGGAAAATTGATTTTCGATTCTCGAAGTATTGGAAAACTTATAAATACCCGAATTATTAGAAAATCTGTCAATACCCGAACTGTTAGAAGTGTATAAATACTCGGAAATGTATAATTATTGAGAAATTGGGAATACTCGATCGATTATTTAGAAATCATCGATATATTCAAAATTTCGGAATCATCGAAATATTGAAAATTTCGAAATTCTCGAACTATTGAACTATTGGTATACGAGGATAAGCCATATGGCTTCGCGGAGATAAAATCTTTTTATTCCATTAATTCATCGAGGAGCAATTTTCGTTCGTCTCGTCTTCGGTTCTCCCGTTCAGTTAATCGATTTTTTCGTAAAAAAAAAAAAAAAAAAAAAAATTTCAAATCCAATAAGATTTGTATTCTCTTTCTTTTGTTTTTTTCTTTTTTTTTTTTTTCGATAACTGCGAAGTTCGAGTTGTGTAAATATCAATATCGGCAGATAGACGAGAAAATCGATTGGATTATCGATTGTTTCCAAGGATTCATCGATCGTTTGGAAAAATAAACCGCGAGACGAAATTAGCAACGCCGACACGACGGTGCAAAAGTAACTGAGTGTCAGAAGCTAAAACCCGTGTAGATCCGAAGACGTAAGCTTCTTCGAAACAATGATCTACCGGTATTTATTTTCGCAGCATCCGAGATTACCCTCTCGAGGCTTCTGGACCAATCTTCGCAGAGGCCACGCCCGTCCCTCGTTTGCCTAACGAATCCGTGAACGAGGAATCGAGTGCGGATGCTCTCGGGTTCTTCGCTTGACGATGACGATTTTTCGTTTACCCGACGAAAACGTCGAAATTCTCAACGAGATACTTCGCCGGAGACAAACGTGAATATCTTCGAGTCTTTCATCCCTCGAGCGACAGTTTCGAATTAACGCGCGTCGGTTAGTCAATTATAAAGCAAAGTTTACTTTTTTTAAAATTTTTATTATTATTTTTTTACGGTTTCGATAAAATTGCAATTTTATTAGAATAAGAAAAAAGGAATATAATTTTATTGATGAAAGTGATGCGGTAATTAATAAGTGTTATTACAGTGAAAAAAAAAAAAAAAAAAATAACGAGTGAATTTGTGAACAATAAAAAAAAAATGGAGAGTTACGATAGTCAGAGTTCGATTGCTACGACTTCGCCGTTAAAATTCGGCATCGATAGGATATTGTCGAATGATTTTTCATCGAAAATTTCGGAGGCGAGAACTGTTCTCGCGCAATACGCATCGAGATCTTGTCCGTGTCCCGGAAGTGGCTGCGAACCCTTTCAAGAATTGGCTGCATTGTCACTTTCGCAGTCATCCACAGCCGCGAGTCGTGGTGCAACGAATTATTCAACGACGATCGATAATTATGGACATTTTTATCGATCGCCACCCGTACGACCCGTTCCGAGAGGTGAGTTCATGATTTTCAAAAAAAAATTAATAAAATCAAATAAATTAAATTTTTTTTTATTAAATTAATAAAATTCATCGAAATGACGTTAATTATTACTCATTAATCGAATTATTCGTATAAAAAAATTAATTTTTACGAAATGGTATGAAAAGGACTTTTACGTACTAATTTTACGTGACGTACGTTACGTAAAAATAAAATTAATAAAATGAATTAAATTAATCGAAATGACATTAATTATTACTTATTAATCGAATTATTCGTATAAAAAAATGAAATTTCACGAAATGATATAAAAAGGACTTTTACGTACGCATTTTACGTAATGTGTGTCACGTAAAAATAAAATTGGAAAAAATTCATTGAAATGAAATAAAAATCACGAAAAGTACAGAAAGAGTTAAATTCCTTTTTCGGTATTGTGTGACTTGCGTCATTAACAAAATCGACCATATGGGCCCCGAGAGCGTGTCGTCTCTCCTCGATACCACCGGGCATGGCAAGTAGGCCATAATATTTACGTACCAGCGTATTCTCGTGTTTCCTGCCCCTCTGTTTAAACGACATCTTAAGTGCCCCACCGTGGCGTTTACGGTAGCGGTAAACAGCCGCGGTTGGCGCAGTCGAGTTTTCCCCGGTTCGTTAAAGATCTGGGGTGGGCCTCTCCGTCGCCCATCGTGTTCTCGTCTTATCTCGCGCACTGTCTCCGTAACTCTTCCATCCACCCGCTCCAGACTTCGGACGCACGAAAATTACTCAGTCAAAGCGAACTTCATCAACCGATTAATGAAATTAATCGAAATAAAATGAATGAAATAAAGAAAATTCATCGAAATAAAATCAATAAAATTTACGAAATCCATCGAAACAAAATCAATAAAATTTACGAAATCCATCGAAATAAAATCAATGAAATTGATGAAATTCATCGAAATATAATCAATAAAATTTACGAAATCCATCGAAACAAAATCAATGAAATTGATGAAATTCATCGAAACAAAATCAATGAAATTGAGAAAATTTATCGAAATATAATCAATGAAATTGACGAAATTCATCGAAATAAAATCAATGAGATTGACGAAATTCATCGAAATAAAATCAATGAAATTGAGAAAATTCATCGAAACAAAATCAATGAAATTGAGAAAATTCATCGAAATAAAATCAATGAAATTGAGAAAATTCATCGAAATAAAATCAATGAAATTAAGAAAATTCATCGAAACAAAATTAATTGATGAAATTAATTAAAATTAAATTCATCGAAACGAAATGAATTCATTTTTGCCGAATGTGGGATGCAAAGCTACTATTTTTTTTTTTTTTTTTTTCAGAGAAAAGGTGTTACTATCGATTAATTTTATCGTTTTCCCAATCGTAATACGATCATCTCGTTCCCCAAAGATTATTTATCTCGAGAGGCACAACGAAAGCGCGTATTGACCAAAGTATCGAATGGACACAATTCGTTAATAGGATAACGAGACGAGAGTTCCCGTACGGTTACCGCAGAGTGTTTAAACGTCGTACACGTGTTGTATACATTAAACGGGGAGAAAAAGGGAGCGGTTGTAAATCAGCCAGAAGTGCACCGCAGCATCGGCAACCGGTTGAGGTTACTCATGGACCTTTCGGGACTAATATGTTTAAACAGACCACCATCACGTCCCCCGCGTCCTCCTTTTACAGCGATCATTGCTTTTCCCTCAAAATTGCTGCCTCGTGCCTTCCACTGAGGGCTGTTTACTTTCCAAAATAGTCGAAGGCTATATACTAACACTGTCCTCACCGTTTCTCTCGTGTCTCTTCGTTCGCTCTCCGTGGCACTTGTAGGACACCGTAAGTTTCCCTGCGCAACGATCCGTCCCATTCGTTTAAGTACCCTTCGTCTCAAATTTCAACGAAACTCAGCGAAGCAATTTATCGACTGAGTTTCCGGACCCTTGTCGATGGTGAAATTTCATTTCGATGAGATTTTAATTTATTAATTATTAATTAAGGGCGCCTTTTGCAGTACCCATCTTACAAAATTCGCACACAACAAACCCACCGGAAAATGCTACGAGAAGAAAGAGATCGTGGAGCAGAGCGGTGTTCAGCGCTCTTCAACGCAAAGGACTCGAGAGACGATTCACGATACAAAAATATATCACGAAACCCGATAGAAGACAACTCGCCGCTACTCTCGGACTTACCGACGCGCAGGTGATTAACGTTTTTTATTTGTATAGATAAAAGTTTTCAACTGCTCAACGGGTTAACGGAGGTGACGAAAGGGTCTTTTATTTCGAGAAAAATTTAACAATGATGCGTTCGAACGAAATTTGAAAAAATCAGTTTTATGATTTTTTTTTAATGGATTTTAATTTTTATTAAAATTATTCTTTTGAATATCCGATTCAAAGGGTTAAGGGATAAACGGAGTTAAATTTTTTTTGATCCTTTTCTTTCGAAATTTTCTTGATTACGAAGCCGTAAAGAATCAATGCAATTATTTTTTTTTCTCTCAATTGATAGGTGAAGGTTTGGTTTCAAAACAGACGAATGAAGTGGAGACACACGAAGGAAGGCGAAAGTGTAGGATCCACTGGTCCCGACTCCACGCAGCAGGACACACCGCGCAAAACGTCGAAAGATTCGACGAAAGAAATTCCCGATGAAGAAGAAGACGACGACGAAGAGATCGAAGTTGACGTTTGACAAAAAAAATTGACGCGCCATTTTTTTTTTGTACCAAATTAATTTTGTAATAATTATTGTAAATACATTATTGATAAGATTGATATATAATTTTAGCGAAAAAAAAAAAAAAAAAAAAAACGCGTATTGAGTTTTATTCTCTCGAGGAGAACATCGCAGCGCCAAAGGTTCGAACACTTCGTTATAGTAATCGAGACGAGTTTCTTATCGTAACTGGAAACAAAGTTAAGATTTACGATCAGTCAATGATAGACTCGCGAACCGAGAGGCTGAAACAGACGATAGATCGTTTCTCGCCTGCAGTCTTGGATCAGAAAGATTCGATGGAACTTCACTAACGTTGCAGAAGCGATAATACATTATGCAGCGGAAGAAATCGACCGCAACGATTTTCCTCGTCGTCTTTCTGGTACTTACGATTATTCATTGTCAAAAAAAAAAAAAAAATTCGGAGCTTAAAAAAAAATGCAGAGAAAAATACATTTTGATTCCTCTTTTCATATTTCTTAGAGATCGAAAATTAGAAAAAAAAAAATATTTTGGAGCATAAAAAACACAATTTTTTTTTTGAAAAAAAAAAATTAAAAAAAAAAACCAAAAAAACTATAGAAATTTTTTTTCGATATTCTCAGGTTGGCATTGTCCACGCGATGAATCATTTCGAATTTTATGGTCTGTACTCGCGGCTGCTGAACGACGTCGACGAACTCCTGAAATCGATTGCCGATTACGTGGCCAATGCGGTCGTTAGGTTCGGAAGAGTCGGAAGAATGGAAGAAAATAAACTCGTTGAGGTGAGATGTGTTTAACACGAAGAGTTTTTGTCGTTCGTTGAAATTCGCGTGACTAATGCTAATGATAATGATGTTTTTCCGATGATAAAGGTCGTCGAAAATTACGAAATTATGATGACGAACGCTCAACCGCTGTTCCATCTCTTCCGCAGAGACTTTTGGCATCTAATCGAATTCTTTGACAATCTCGAGAGCATTCAACTTGCGAAGAAATTTCTCTACGCGTATTTCCGGCAAAGCGCTATCAATTTAATCGATCATTTGAAACGTGTATACGAATTGTTTTGATTACATCGGTATTATGATTTTTACGAGTTTCAAATTACTTTTATCGCAAGAAATATGTAAGGAAATGTATTCAACAGAGAAATCTTCGATGCGAAGATAAAAAATATTTTTTTAGCGATTAAAAATGCTCCGCTTGACTTCAGGATAAAAGTTGTATCGGATTCGTGTTAAGCGCGAAAAATTACATGAAAATATGTGGTATTTTTATTTTTTTTCATTTCAGACTGAAAAAATTAATTAAAATTAATAAAAAATTTTAAATTAAATAAGAATATTAAAATAAAAAATTTAATTAATTTATCTTATCGTATTTTTTTCAAAATTTGAATTTTTACGGTTTTATGTATTTTTTTCCACTAATCATGAATTCGCGATTTATTTTATATCCAATTCAATACTTCATGCAAAAAGCCACTCTACCATCGAAAAAAAAAAAAAAAAAAAATTCGACGATGTTATTTTGTCTTTAAAATTTTCTTCCCAAAAGCGCTCCGATGCTGTCGTCGTCGATACATTTACATAGATACGAAGTTGCAGCAAAATCGCTCTGGCGATTGCGATTTTTTTTGTTTCACATGACGTTAAGCAGCGAAAAGTGATTTCAGAAAATTGTCGATATCATTAACGAAGAAATTCAGTGAAGAAAAATGTATAATGTTCTGAAACGGTACGCATTGCGACATCGAATGAGAATTTTACCGAAAGTACTGTTACATTCGGCGTCGAAAAGGACGAAACCTCTCGCGGTTGTGGATAATGAGAAGCGTCTACAGCTAACGGGCGATGTTATTCGTAAGTTTTTTTCGACACGTCGATCGACAATTCTTATATTATATTCTATCGATAAAAATAAATAAATAAATAACAATATTTATTATTATTATTAATTTTCAATAATAAAAAAACGGCTTTAAAATGTATAATAATAATAATAATAAATGAATAATTTTTTATTAATTTTTTTTTTTTTTTTTTTTTTTTTTCAGCTGTGTCGGTGCCGCAAACTCGTATGGCAACTGCCGCGGCAACCGCGACGGTGACTCGAGGAGAAGCGCTCCCATTGCTCGATTCGCCGGTACCCGACGTCTCGAGAAAAATCGTCGAGGTTTCCGAGGCGAAGATCGCCCCAAAAATCACGATGGACAATAGCCCTCTCGCCTTCGAAGAAATTCCAGGACCGGCGTTACTAAAACTGTGGGAAAAATACTGGAAATACGTGCCGCTCCTCGGTACGCAACTGTTTTCCAGTCTGCTAATCAACAGGTTTTTCCAGGGTACGACGTCGTTGTCGAAGTACCTATTTATTCATTTATTTGTTTATTTATTTTTATTCCACAGACTACTAAATGAGTTAATTAATTCTTTATTAATTGATAAACAAACAAAATCGCCAAAAATCGATACATCGCTGCAATAAGAATTTTAATTAATTTACGTAATTTGAATACGCAGAACGTAACGCACGTCTTATCGCCCGTACATCGTATCGTATTATATCGATATTTTAATTAAAAATGTAATTATTCAGGGAAATTGTCATGGAACAGAAACGTCACACCTTTGAAGTATCTCTTCAACGAATACGGGCCGATAGTTAGAATCAATGGACCAATGATGGGCGATATAGTGCTGATTCACCGACCCGAACACATCGCTGAAGTTCTCAAACAGGAAGGCAATACACCGGTCAGAAGTGGAATCGATGTACTCGAACACTATCGTCTTCACTATCGAAAGTATCGATTGCCCGGACCCTTTTCCATGTGAGTTATTAGTCGTTCGTCAATTAAAAAAAATTATTAAACTTCTATACGATTTTATGTATATAATAAATCAATGAAATTAAATTTTAATTATTTTTCTGATGTATTTATCGCTCAGGCAAGGATCCGAATGGCTCGAGACTAAAGCAAAACTTGAAAAACCTCTCGCGCAGCAGCTATCGAAATACTTCGGACGATTGGACGTTATCTGCGATGAATTCGCTCACAGAATTCGAAGAATTCGTAATCGACAGGGCGAAGTTAGTTTCTCGAAAAATAAAAATCGATTGTTCGAGAAAAAAAATAAATAAATTTACCAATAATAATGATAATAATCGAGAAAAAAGGCAAATTATTTTTATCATTATTATTATCAAAATAAATTTCTTTTATTCTTTTTATAAATTGTTCTAATAATTTATGGTATTATTATTATTTTTTTTTTTTTTTTTTTACGGAGCAATTATTACAACGATGTCATAAAAATTGTTTCAGGTGCCCGGATACTTTGACAAGGAATTGTCGCGTTGGGGAATGGAATCTTTTTCCATACTGATGTTTAATAAAAAAATGGGTTTTCTGGATCCTACCGGATACGATTCGGACTCTGAGTCATGGAGGATCGTCGAAGCGCTGACAACCGCTCACGTTTATCTAAGCAAATGCGAGACGGGTTTCCAAGTTTGGAGATTCTTCGAGACTCCGTACTCCAGAAAGCTTTTCGAGGCTTGCGACGTTATCGACGGGTAACTGACCATTTGCACCTTTTCGTACGAAGAGTTTCGACTTTTTGATATTTGATGATTAATTTAAATACTGAATATTTTTTAGACTCGTTGGCAAATATATTCGACAAGCGCAGAATCGATTGAGCAGCAAGTCATCCGTCGATCGCCCGGATATCGAAGAAAGTTCACCGATTCTCGAACGACTTCTGATGAACCAGAAAATGCATCCCGACGATATTTCGGCGTTGTTAATGGATATGATACTTCTCGGAGTTCAAGCTGTAAATATACCTAACGAAAATTTTATACAAACGTAGTAAAGGGTTAAAAATGCGTTTTTACCCGGAAAAAAACGTTTAATAGATTTTTAACCTTCAAAAAAGGGTTAAAACACTTTTAACCCTACAAAAAGGTTTGAAACACTCTTAACCCTAAAAAAAGGTTTGAAACACTTTTAATTCAAAGAAATGAGTTTAAAACATTTATAACCCTATGGAAGAGGTTAAGACGTTTTTAACCCTACGAAACGGGTTTAAACCATTTTTTGATTCCCCCACGAAATATCGACTACATTAACTCTTTTTATTACAAATTTCAGACGGTGAACACTCAAGGATTTCTGTTGTACTTCTTGGCGAAGAATCCGCGAATCCAGAGAAAGCTTCACGAAGAAATTTCTTCCGTTGAGCCGGAAACCGGAAGATCATTGACCGAAAGTAGTCTCAAACAAATGACTTATTTGAAGTCGTGTCTTCGGGAGTGTCTGAGATTGAGGCCGGCATTCCCTTACATCAGTAGACTTCTGCCAAAGACGATAACTCTTCACGGTTACGCAATTCCGAAGGGGGTGAGTCCTTCAATTAATTAATCATTAATCCTTAACCTTTGCTTCAACGCGTTGATCGTTTCTTTCTGTCAGACTTATCTGATAATGGCTAATCAACTATCGTCACAACGCGAGGAAAACTTCGAAGACCCGGAGAAATTTAAACCCGATCGATGGCTCGACGAGGAAACAGACGAATCTCCGTTGCAAAAATTCAGTTGTCTTCCCTTCGGTCACGGGCTTCGTTCGTGTCTGGGAAAAGCTCTCGCCGAAACGGAAATACTGCTTCTCACAGCAAAAGCAAGTTTAACTTCTTTTTTAAGACGTCTAAAACTCTTTTTGGTGGGTTAGAGACATTTTAAACCCTTTTTGTAGGGTTAAAATAGTCTATAACCGTTTTTGTAGGGTTAAAAACGTCTTAACCCTTTTTTTTACAGGGTTAAAGACGTCCTAAACTTCTTTTACAGGGTTAAAGAAATTTTAAACCCTTTTTGTAGGGTTAAAAACGTCTTAACCCTTTTTTGCAGGGTTAGAAACGTCTTAACCTCGTTTACAAGGGTCAAAAGCGTCTTAAACTCTGTTTACAGGGTTAGAGACATTTTAAACCCTTTTTGTAGAGTGAAAAACGTCGTAAACACTTTTTGTAGGTTTCAAAATGTCTTAACCCTTTTTTCCAAAGAATTTAATCAAATGGGTTACTTATTTGTAAAGTTACAAATGTTCTAAACCCTTTTCGTAAAGTTTTATACGAATTATACGCATTTTTTTTCTGCAGCTCATACAAGAGTTCAGGGTTGAGTACGACTACGCGGACATCGAGAGCAAACACTTGATGGTCAATGTACCGAACAAGCCGCTTCGCTTCCGTTTCGTTGATAGACATTAAATAACGTAGCGAAGAGTTTATTTCTTCAGTTCAGTTGATTTTTCAGGTTACTCGTTGCTCTACTGTCCTTTGTCGTCGGTAAAGCTTCTTTAATTACCGTTAAAAAAAAAATGTTCATACGTATCGATCGATGACGGCCCTAAGCGTAATGAAGAATGACATTACTCCCACCACGTACTGCAAATAAAAAAAATAAAAAAACAATTGGGTGAAAAAATTATTGAAAAATTTACCAACACAATGTTCTCACGTCACTGAAGAATTCTAACGAGAGTCCGCGATGTTTTCCCCACAAATTGATGATCAATTTTCTTTGGCTTCTCTGTATTGCGAATGACAGACTTTTCCCCAAGTCGAACGATTTGGTAATCCCCGGCGACTGATAAATCGACCACGAGATACTCGTACCCTTGAAGAAAAATTATTCGATACACGTCCAATACAGGGTGCGGAAAAATTGCCGAAAAAAAAAAAAAATTATTTAAATGAAATAATTAAATATATTTCAATAAAATATTCGGAAAATTGGATTTTTGAAAATTTTTCCGTAAATCACGCAATATCACGAGTTACGAGAGAACTCACCATTTCCGTGAGATCGTCGCCGGCCCAAGTGATACATAAGAGTCTAACGCTCGCGATGCAGACGATGAAGAAGAATTCCGACATGACTGTCAAAGATTGATTCTACCAAATCCAAACAAAAAATTCACGAGTTGCCGATGATAATTACAAACTCATGAGAAACGAGTCGTTAAATGTGATTGTCGAATTACTTTGAATGATTCTCACGTGAGACAGTTGAACTCCGGCGGCTACGATGGTTACGAAAACAGTGAGAAAATTCTTCATGATCAACAGACGTATAGCGTTTTCAGTCTCTCCGACAAATCTAAATAAATCGAATATACGATTAATGATTCGAGGGGTACGAAAAAGGAACTCTTAAGCGAATTTTAATTATTTTTTTTTTTTTGTAACTCAAAAATACATCTATCGAGTGATAAAAAAAAAGTGGATAAAAATTGTACGAAAAAAACGTATTATTTATTTTAATTTATGTGACTAATAAACCCTCTAAATTTGAGGAATCGTTATCACCTTATTATTTTTTGATGCTTTCGCGCGCAGTTGCGAAGCTGAAAGGCGTCTTCAACTCGACGAAAATCCGTGGCGAGTAGTTCCAATCGCGTGGACGAATACCAGAGAAGTGAACATATCATGGAATCGCCGGACAATAATGACAGAGTTTGAGGAATCGTAATGTACTGAAGAATATATATAACGAGTCTGTTGAAAATTGGTTCCTCGGAGAACGGGTACCATGCATCGATCGGAAAACGTTTCTTCAGTACGAGTGGACTGACGAAAAAAAGTCCGTATGCACCGACGAACGAACCGTAAAGAATAACGTGACATATCATGTATCGCTTTATGTACTTTCGGCAAATATCTCTTTCGGTGCGTTTCGCTGTCTTCAGAAACGCCATTACTTCGTGAATGAGAATCTGCAGTTGCGAGAAAACTTGCAATTAATTTTTTACTTTTATTAAATTAATTAACGGAAGAAAATTTGTATAAATATAAAAATAATTTTTCTAAAATTATTAAGTTAAAAAAAAATTTTCTAAAATTATTTTCTAAAAATTATTTTCTACAATGACAAAAAAACGATTTTTTCTATTTTAATACGCGACGCCCTCGGCAAATTGAATTTATCGATTTCAGCAAAAAAAATAGTATTTTTTTTCCTCCCTTAAAAAAAGATCGTATAAAATCAATGGATCTTTTCCTTGATTTAGAGCACTTGCCTGAAGTCGTGGCCATTGGATTCTAATGAATATGAGTTGAAGAGCCGAATCCCCGACACAGGCTATTATCGCGAATGATTTCGATATCGCCACCGGATCGTCTTCCAGTCTCACGATATTCAGAAATATCAATGTGAACCACAAGACATTGCAAAAGACACTAAAATTCCACATCGCATTTATGGCAAACAATTCGTGGGATTTGGTCTTTGGATCGGGCGGCCAAGTGATCGTTATTCTTCCGAAGATCTGCATATACCTAACGTAATTATAAGGATCTATTCGATCCATTTGCCACAAAGCGCGACGTTTATTCGCGAGATTTCACCATTTACGATTTTTTCTTATTATCATTTGACTTAACGACGAGAGAAAAAACGACCGAACTATTCGAGAAATATACTGTAACTATTTTCCACGTGTTCAGTATTTTTTTGCTCTTTACGACGAACATCCTGCATACATAAAAATAACTTACCGCGAATTGTATTTGCACTTCCCAAGGTGTACGCCGCACTACGATAAAAACACATATTCCCCTCTGTTATTGTTGTCACAATAATTTACCGGCTATTAAAGATTTGCGTCTCTGGAATCTCTAATGCTTTGATGATTTATGAATGGAAGAGGTATCGTTTGGAATCCCATGGAAAGACGTTAGTCAATAATTCAGTTTGTCTCTAATGTCCACAGTGGCAAAGACGTATTTCCGGTTTGTATATTGCGATTATTATTATTAACACTGAATGTTTTCAGGAAAAAGTAGGAATTTTGATTTGTTATCGGCTGCGTCTGTGTCATAAAGCCGAAAGCGATGGTAAATCTCAGTCGGTAACAAAAACTGTAATCAATTTTTTTCAATAGTGCAATACTTTTATGAGAACGATTAGATCATTTAGCATTCAAGGAGCTGTTGGATAAGAAAAATGGATTACAGTTTTTGTTACCGACTGAGTATTTTGATAGCGCTTTGAATCATTCTTTGGCAGAGCTGCAGAATTCTTATTAAGACGTTTAATAGTGAAATCATGAAAACAATATACGTGAGAGACGATATCGCTACGGAATTCCCCTGATCGACGTTATCATGCGAACGATATCGATCTATCAGATTAATCGATACGGATCTGTTCGATTCATTTTGGCGCATATGAGCGAATTTTCTCGCGGGATCTTTTGTATAAGAATTTTGTTTATTCACGCGAAGTTGGGAGATAATAAGGACTGAATGAATTCGGCAAACAATTTATTCGAAACTGTATTTGAAGAAATCAAATTTCAAGGTACAGAAAATATCTCGATTAGAGATCGTTTATGTTGACGCAGTAATTTGGTGACAATACGAATCAGCGCGTTCCACATCTCCAGGATCGATCGTTTCCGATGATTGACTTATCGACGAAATATCGTTTGATAGGTCTTTTTTTATTTCGCTTGTTGCTTTGCCGTCTTTGCTTTTTTGATACAATTTTTTTGTTGTTTTTTTATATTCTTCGAAAAACTTTATCATACGTATCTGTCGATGATTACTCTGAGGGTCATGAAGAATGATATTACTCTAAGGGTGTACTGCAATTTAAAAATATAAAACGAACATTAACGATCGAATTACCGAATAACTAAATTATGAAACGGTAAATAGGGTTATGTTTTTACAGTCGTGAAAAATTCTAACGAGAGACCCAATTTCGTTCCCCACATAGAAATAATCAACGTTCTCTGACATCTCTGTAACACGATCGACAAACTTTTCCTCAGTTCTAACGATTTTTCGAGAGATCGATCGATCGCTGGTGATTGATATATCGACCACGCGAGGTTTCCACCCTTAAACAAAAATTATTAAATAAACGCGCATTTTTTTTTATTATCCACCAAAACAAGAATACGCGTACTTTTTTCTGGAGTCGATGTTATTGTAAAAAATTTACTAAATTTTTAAAATTTATATAACTAACTTTAGAATGTATTTAATGATTTTTTTATTGAATTTTAGTGATTCAATTATTAAAATAAAAGTTTCGTCTTGGAATTTTAAGGCAACTCACCATTTCCGTGAGATCGTCACCGGCCCACGAGAAACCGAAGAGTCTCACACTCGACAGGCAAATGAGGAAAAAGAATTGTGACATTACTGTCAAAGATCGATTCTACGAATTTTATACAGACGGTTTATAAAACGTTTCAATAGTAATAGGAATTCATGATATCCATTGCGATTGGTTAAAAAAATATCTTCATTATTCTCACGTGAAGTAGTTGAACTCCGGCGCATACAATGGTAACAAAAACCGTGAAGAGATTCTTGATAATCAGTAAACGTATTGCGCATTCCGTCTCTGCGATGAATCTATTTTTTGAAAAAAAAAAAATGATTTTTTTTCTTTTTTTAAATTGAAATTTTTTTTTTTATTAAAGAAAAATTGATATTTTTTTTTTAATTAAAAAAAATTAAAATTTTTTTTTTAATTAAAAAAAATTAAATTTTTTTTTTTCTTTAAAAAAAATTAAATTTTTTTTTTTCTTTAAACTAAATATATTTTTAAAGCGTTTTTTAGACACCATTTACATTTTCGGTAATAAAAACTTCGCGCGATTATTGTACCTTATTATTTGCTCGTGTTTCCTGGCGCAATTGCGAAGATCAAAGGCATCGCTGACTTTTCGAAAATCGGTGCAGAGAAGTTCCAATCTCACAGTAGAATACCACAGCAGCGTAAATACCATGCAATCGCCGAATACCAAGCTAATTGTTTGCACCATCGCAAAATACTCAAAAAATAATATGGTCAATCGCCAGGATAACGTATCAGTGGAGACTGGAAACCAAATATCTACGGGAAATCGTTTGTTCAGCGTAAGTGGACTGAGAGCAAAAGTTGCGATCGCCGAGATTATCGAAATATAAATCATCACGTGATAAGCGAAATATCGTTTGATGTATTTTCGGCACATTCTTCTTTCAGTGCGTTTCGCTGTCTTCAGAAAAGACATTACTTCAGGAACGAGAATCTGCAGTCGTGAGAATACTTAGCGATTAAAGTGGTAAACATGTATTTTATTTTCAAGAATTAATATTTTTTTAATTTATTTAAAATCACTTACTTTAAATCGCGGCCATTGGATTTGCACCATAATGAGATGAAGTCCGCAATCCCCAATGATACCCATTATGGAGAACAAATTCGAAACGGCAACCGGATCGTCCTCCAGGAAGCAAATTGTCAAAATAATGAATACAAAGCACAGGATATTGCATAAGACGCCCATCGTCCAGAAGTAATAGATGGCAACCAATGCGGGAAGTTTGTTTCTAGGATCGGGTGGCCAAGTCGATGTGATTCTCCCGAAGAACTGTATGAAACTCATAAATTGATACGGATCTACCCGATCCATTTGTCACAGTTCTGCTCCACTTCGTCAGGTTTCACGATTCCAATTGCCAGTTTCTTGCAGCGATTTTTTTTTTGTATTCGACACAAATGAAAGCGGCAAAAGACGGAAGTGCAAAGATTCGGTGAACACTTTAACGCGAATGATAAAGAGGTTTTCCTCCATCTGGATGAGCAGTTGCTATTCTGCTGGACACTGTCAGCTCTTTGCAAAGAACTGCCTGTAGACATAGACATCACGTATTCTCAATTGTATTTATAGAGGTTAAAGCGCTGAATTCAACTCCATCAGCGATGCATATCCTCATTGATCGCCGAATCTGACAACTATGGGGCCATTAGCTTGTGGCGGTTCTCTAATGAGTTTTTTATGGAAGGAATGTATCATTTGGTATCTGCTAAACGACATAAATTGATAATTCAGTATGTATTTAATGTTTAATGTTCCGATAAAAGACGTATTTCCGGTTTGCGCGCTGTAGCGTCGCAAACAAGTTATATGTATCTGTCGACAATCGCTCTCAACGTCATGAAGAATGACATCACTCTCAGTGTGTACTGCAAATAAATATAATAAAAAAATCAACGATACTTGCAGTGAAAAATCGTTAAATTCGCATCGCGCGATACATTCTTACGGTAGTGAAAAACGGCCACGATAGTCCCAGACGCGTCCCCCACATGGTGATCATCAACGTTCTCTGACTTCTCTGCATTACGATCAACAAATTTGTCCCCAAAAAAAACGATTTGACAATTGCCGGCGACTGGTAAATGCACCACGCGAGACTCGCACTCTTAAATAAATACGATACGATAGACTTTAACACATTTTTCTTATGGTTTTGAGTCAAATTACCATCTCTGTGAGATCGTCACTCGCCCACGTAAACCCGAAGAGTCTCACGCACTCGACGCAAATGATCAAAAAAAATTGCGAGTGGACTGTCAACGATCGATCCTATGAATTTAATAGGCTATAATAACAATAATAATGATAACAAATTCATGTAACTAATCGTAATTCGGCAGGAAAAATATCTTACGTTAGATATTTGAAGTCCGCCGCACACGATGGTGATAGACACGGCTAAGAGATTCTTCATAACTAATAGACGTATCGCACATTCAGTTTCCTTGAAAAATCTAATTGCAATCAAATTTAACATTTCGCAAAAATGGTTTTCAAAATTTTTTTTTTTCTTTAATGCAACCGATTTCTATATATTTTTTTTATAATTTTTATTTTTGTACCTTATTATCGCTTTATGCCTTATGACGCAGTTACGAAGATGAAAAGCGTCTTCGATTTGACGAAATTCCAAACCCAGCAATTCCAATCTCACCGTTGAATAAGAGAGCAAAAGGAATACCATGCAATCACCGGTTACCACGCACATCGTTTGCAGTATCGTGAAGTACTCGAAACAATAAACGACCAATCGATTAACTATTGGTTCGGTGGAGAACGGTACCCACGTGTCGATAGGAAATCGTTTCTTCAGCAATAGCGGACCCACGAAAAATGATCCGATCGCCGCGATCCACGACATGTAGAGAACAACGTGATATCTCACATATCGCTTTATGTACTTTCGGCAAATATTTCTTTCGACGCGCTTTGCTGTCTTCAAAAATGACATTACCTCGTGCATGAGAATCTGCTGTTGCAAAAACACGCGAAGTTATTTTTTTTTTCGAATTTTTTCAAAATTTGAAATTTCGACAAAATTTTTAATTTTCGGCAATTTTTTTATTTTTGTCAAATTTTTATTTTCGGAAAATTTTAAACTCTTCTTGAATTTTTTATTCATCAATTTTTCAATTTTGTTGTTTTGTTTTTCGATTTGTTTAATTTATTTAATTTTTTCAACACTTACCTGAAGTCGTGGCCATTGGATTCTGACAAAGATCAGCTGAAGACAGGCATCGACGACGATGGCATTTATCGAGATAAATTTCGATAGAGCAACAGGATCGTCGTCAAGACGATTGATGGTTAAATGCACGAATACGAAACTCACGATATACGCGACAACGACGGAACTCCACATTAAATTCATGACGACCAAAGTGAGAGTCGTTGCCTCCGGATGAGGCGGCCATGTCGACGTTATCACGCCAAAGAGTTCGATTAATTTGATGAATCGGTAGGGATCTATTCGGTCCATTTTCGGCGCAAAGCGGTGCCTTTTTTCGCGAGACTCCGCGATTACGAGTGTTCGTCGAAACGCGTATTCGCATTCTTACAACGATGTTTTTCTTATGTTCGAGTTAAGTTAGGAGGTAATAACGATTTAACGAATTTGGCAAACAATTTATTCGGAAATCGTATTTGCAGAAGCCAAATTTCGCGGTACAGAGAATAATTCGTTTAAAGAGGTACGTTACTGTTGTCACAGTAATCTGACAACATTACGTATTATTTTTGCGAAGACATTACGAAGTCGATTCTTATCTGATGATTTTTTTTATTATTGATCCGATTATTTTTGTACCGAAAAAAAAAAAATTTCGACTTTTTAAAAACATTTTGTGCTTTTTAGTAGTCATTTTTCAGTTCATTCGTTGCTTTGGCGTCTCCGTAAGACTGTCGTTACAATTTTTTTTTTTTTTTTTTTTTTTTCACGTAATTCGAAATACTCGTTCATACGTATCTATCAATAACGACTCTCAGAGTCATGAAGAATGACATTACTCTTAGCATATACTGGAAATAAAAAAAAAATACATTTCAAATGAATGTATAAAAAATATAATACATAATATATAAATATAGTATATTATAACAATAATGATATATTTTACATACTTCGTAATATTTTTTATATATTGTATTAAAAAATGGTAAATTATTAACAATGGAAGTATAAAAATTCATTTTCTTACGTTAGTGAATAATTCTAACGAGAGCCCCCAACCTGTTCCCCACATAGAAATAATCAACGGTCTCTGACTTCTCTGTAACATGATAAGCAGACTTCTGAACAGAACCAACGATGTTGCAGTAGAAGGATTGATCGCCGGTGACTCATAGATCGACACTGCGAGTTTACCAGCCTTAAATAAGTACAAACATATTAATACATCAAAGTGACTTGCGAAATAAATTTATTCCACAATTATTCTATTTTTCAAATTTTTTTTTTTCTTTTTTTCGGAGTAATTTTTTTTGATGATTGTATTGTGTCTTCTTGAAGCCGAAAATTGATTTTTTTTATTGTTACATAGCAAAAAAAAAAAAAATTTATTCGAATATTTTTTTTTTTATCTGACAATTTTTACACCTTTTTTACCAATTTCAATAAAAATAAATAAAACTATTTCGTTCCTTACGAAAAAATGCAGAGATTCGTTTACATTTACTTCGTATTGTTGTGTATAGAGAAATTTTACGGGAAAAAAACGAAAATGTAATGACTTAATTACAAAAATAGTCTTTGGAATGACGAGATGACTCACCATTTCTGTGAGATCATCGCCGACCCACGAAAAACCAAAGAGTCTCACACTCGAGAAGCAAATGAGGAGAAAGAATTGCGACAAGACTGTCAAAGATCGATTCTACGAATTTCAAAAGTATTTCAATAATGATTGCAATTAGTGAAATTAATCGTAATGACGAGAAAAAAGAAAAGACATTATGATGGTTCTCACGTGAGCCAATTGAACTCCGGCGCACACAATGGTAATGAAAGCCGTAAAGAGATTCTTGATCATCAACAAACGTATAGCGTATTCCGACTCTCCGACGAATCTATTCAAAGACAATAACAATATACGTTTCGGAAACTTCGCTCCATAGATGCGATTACCTTATTACTCGTTCGTGATTTCTGGCGCAATTGCGAAGATCAAAGGCGTCGCTGATTTTTTGAAAATCCATGCCGAGAAGTTCCAACTTCACAGTCGCGTACCACAGCAGAGTGAAAACTATGCAATCGCCACAGGCTAAGCTCACCGTTTGCGCGATCGTACAGTATTGAGTTAAATAGACGCAAAAACGCCATCCTATTTCATCGGTGGAGAACGGATACCAAATATCGATGGGAAATTCTTTGTTCAGCGTCAGTGGACTGAGGGCAAAAGTTAAGATCGCCGCGATCGTCGAGCCAAAAATTAAAATGTGATATCCGAAATATCGTATGATGTACTTTCGGCAAATTTTTCTTTCTGTGCGTTTTGCAGTCTTCAGGAAGGACATTACTTCACCAATGAGAATCTGCGATCGTAAAAACACTTGGCGATTACATTCGCCATTCATTCAATTACCATTAGGTTAAACGTTCGCAACAATAGCAGAAAAGTCTGAGTGTCTGTGCGTCTTACTGAGCGTCCATGAGTGTCAGTTACTGTGTGTGAGTGTCCGCGTGAGTGCCTTCAAGTGTTTCTGAGTGTCTGGAAGTGTTTTTGAATGATTTATAATGTTTCTGAGTGTCTGTTAGTCTCTGTGATTGTTTCTGAGTGTCTATGCGTGTTTCTGAGTGTCTATGAGTGTCTATGAGTGTTTCTGAGTATCTGTGAGTATCTATCATTATTTCTGAGTATCTGTGAGTATCTATCATTATTTCTGAGTATCTGTGAGTCTCTGTGATTGTTTCTGAGTGTCTATGCGTGTTTCTGAGTGTCTATGAGTGTCTATGAGTGTTTCTGAGTAGCTGTGAGTATCTATCATTATTTCTGAGTATCTGTGAGTCTCTGTGATTCCTTCTGAGTGGCTATGAGTGTTTCTGAGGATTTCTGAGTGTCTGTGAGTGTTTCTATGTACCTGCGAGTGTTTCTGAGTATCCGTATGAACGTCTGTGAGCGTTCGTGTGAGTGTCGAACATTCGAAGTAAACTTCATTATTGTGTAGGTTATTTGATTCTTTTCGATTATTTAAAAAAACTTGCTTTAAGTTGCGACCAATGGATTTGCAGGAAAATGAGATGAAGAGCGCAATCCCCGACGATGCCCATTATGCAGACCAAATTCGATACAGTTACCGGATCCTTGTCTTGAATGCAGATTGTCAGAATCATGAATACGACGCACAGAACGTTACAAAACAAACCCCCCGTCCAGAAAAAATATACGACGAGCAATTCGAAAAGTTTCGTTTTTGGATCCGGAGGCCAAGTCGAGGTCATCTTCCCGATGAATTGTATGAATTGCATAAATTTGTATGGGTCCAGCCGATCCATTTGCCGGGATCCGACTCACTGTCGTCAGGTTCCCGATTCCAAGTGTCGGCTTCTTATGCCGATTTAAAAAATTTTTAATCCAAACTTAAGAGATAAGAACGCCCGATACGATTTGATGAAAATGTTAAGGATAATAATAAGTTAACTTTTTTTTTTATCGGGTTTAGCAGTTCACCGTTCTGTCCGACACATTCTGCCTTTCAACAAGAACTGCCGGTACACATACACATAACTTATTCTTAATTCTGTTTGTATTGGCCAAACTGGTGTATACCTAATCCCGATTAGAGATACATATTCTTGTTGATGCAGCAAACTCGCAATTATTGGACATCAATCTCGTGAGGATTCTTTAAGGATTTTTTTTTATGGTAGCGGTAATATTCCGTATTTGATAGTCAACGACGCTAATAGATAATTCAGTCTCTATTCGATGATCAATACTCAAATAAAAAACGTACTTCCGGATTGGACATTACGCCCGCAAATGTCAGATTGTTGGCTACAAGTGAAGCAAAACGATGGCTCCTCTCCTAGAAATTTTCAAAATTTTATTTGACAACGCGATGAATTTTGGTAAATTGCCGGATGGCTGCCGATAGGCACTGAAAAAAAAAAATACAAATATTAAACTTATCACGAATACTCATATTTTTTCGAAATACTTCGAAAAATCGATACTTATATTTATTTTAAAATTAGTATCATGACTAGTAGTGGTAGTGTCAGTGCAAAAAATTCATACCGAGGATTGCAGAAAGGTGATGGAAGAGACAGTAAAAAAAAGCCGGAGTTCCGGCGGCCGATTTCCGACGCATTTCAAGAATTAACAGAACGTTTCTTCATCGTAATAGTTGACACTATTGAAGCGCTGTTCACAGATATCGATCAAAAACAGCTCTGAGTGTCATGAAGAATGACATTACTCTCAGCGTATACTTCCAAAAACAACGAAGAATATATTAAAAATCATTCGAATAATACATTTTGAAAATTAAGGTTACATTCTTACGGCAGTGAAGAATTCCAACGATAGTCCTAAACGCGTACCCCACATAGTAATGACCAAAGTTTTTTGACTCCTCTGTATAACGATTGACAAACTTTTGCCCAAGTAGAACGAGTTTGCGATCGCTGGTGACTGATAAATCGACCACGAAATATTCGCACCCTTAAATAAATAAGATCTGATTAAACTTCCACGGAGTCGTTTTCCAATCTTCAGTTAACTCACCATTTCTGTGAGATCGTCGCCCGCCCAAGAAAAACCGAAGAGTCTCACACTCTCGACGCAAATGAGTAAAAAGAATTGCGATGTGATTGTCAACGATCGGTTCTACGAATTCCAAAAACGCAATTCATATTTGTTTATAAATAATAATAATAATAACGATAAATCATTAATAAATATGAATTATTAAAAAAAAAAAAAAAACACAAGTTTAATTGGTTTTTATTTTTTATTTAATATAATAACAAAATCAAGATTCGGAAAAACGAGGCGTAATTTGATTGCAAAATTCTTGACGATTCTCACGTGAGACAGTTGAACTCCACCGCATACTATGATAATCGAGAGGGTCAAGAGATTTTTGATAAGCAATAGACGTACGGCACATTCCGTCTCCTTGACGAACCTAATACCATATATAACAGGATATCGGTTAAACGCAAAAAAATCGGCCTGTGTCCGACCGATTTTTCCCCGGCAAAAAATCGGCCTTTTTTACCTTATTATTTCTTCGTGTTTTCTGGCACAGTTACGAAGCTGGAAGGCATCGTCGATTTTTTGAAAATCCATGCCGAGCAGTTCGAGTCTTGCCGATGCGTACCACAACAGATCGACAACCATGCAATCGCCGGATAACGAGCTCAGGGTCTGCATGATCGTTAAGTACTCAACCAAATAGACCCACATTCGATTAATTATCGGTTCGGTGGAAAACGGTATCCATGCATCGACGGGAAATCGTTTTTTTAGTAACAGCGGACTCAGGGCAAAAGTACCGATCGCGGCGATCGTCGTGACATAGAGAATCACGTGATATACCATATATCGTTTTATGTATTTTCGGCAAACCTTTCGTTCGGTACGCTTCGCAGTCTTCAGGAATGACATGATTTCATTCATAAGAATCTGAAATCGTGGAAAAAATCGGAATTGAATTTTCTTTTTTTTTTTTCACTAGAAGTTTGTGCCGTGCAAATTTTTCTATCCAAAACACATGCAAGAAATATATCGTGAAAATATAACGTCCGTTTTGAATAATTCGGTATATCGGTATATCGGTATATCGGTACATCGGTACATCGGTACATCGGTATATCGGTACATCGGTACATCGGTATATCGGTATATCGGTATATCAGTATATCGGTACATCGCTACATCGGTATATCGGTATATCGGTATATCGGTATATCGGCATATCGGTATATCGGTAAATCAGCATTTTTTTCCCTGATTTTGCTACACTTGCCTGAAGACGCGGCCATTGAATTCTTACGATAATCAGATGAAGAGCAGAATCCCCGACAATGCCCATTATGGAGAACAACTTCGAAACAGTCACTGGATCGTCCTCGAGGTGTCCGATCGTCATAATTATGAATACAAAGGACAACGTATTACAGAAAATGCCCACAATCCACATGAAATTTATGATCACCAAAACGAAAATCGTTGTGTCCGGATTGGGAGGCCAAGTCGACGTGAGTCTACCAAAGATCTGTGTGAATCTGACAAATTTATAAGGATCTATTCGATCCATTTTCGACGGCACAGCGCGACACTCTCTTCACGAGAGTTCACGACTTCGATTGTCGGCCAAACGACCGTTCGCTGTTTTATACCGATTGTTTCTTTTTTTATAATTTTTTTTTAAGATGAGCTTCGCAACGAAATCGACTCGACGATACGACGACTGCTTTAACAAGAATATAACGAGACTTTTATTCACCCGAGTCAGCGATCGTCGGTCGCGCGACAAAAATTCCCTGCAGAAAGTACGAATAACTTATTCCAAATTGTGTTTGCATTTGTTGAGCTCGTAGTACGACGCGAGTCACGATTAGAGATGCATGTTGTTAATAATAGATATTATAATCGCTGTAATGAACCAACAACTTTTGTAGAACGAAACAGCTTTCGTGGAATCTTTGACGTCGAAGACTGATTTATATTTAATGATTTATTGACAAAAGGGACATTAATTTGGAGTCTATTAGCTAACGTTAAAGATTAATTCAGTCTGCGTTCGGTAAACGAAACTTCGAGGATGTATTTCCGGTTTGCGTATTGCGCCGATAAAATTCGCAACGCAAAATAACATTGTGTAGTAAAAAATCCGTGAAAAATTTAACGGCATTTTTATCATTTTTCGAGGATATTTTTGCGTTCATCAGGATCATTAAAAAAAGTTTATGAAAAAAAAAAAAAAATTGTAATAATAAAAAAAAATATAAGAAAGAATAATTGATTAATTATACTTTTTTTATATTTATACTGATGTATTTTTTTTATAACTAATTAATCAATTATTCTTTTTATTCAATAAAAAAAAAAGAATAATATAATAAAAATATAAAAATAAAACAATTTTTACCAAATTATCCCCATTCAGTGATAAATTTCGATAAGAAAAAAAATAATAGATTAAAAATGACGCTACAATATCCCTGAGCACATGCATCGATCGATCGACGATCAATGATCGATTTTTTCTTCCTGAGCCGTCAAAACAAGACGAAGTGTCGTAAAATATGAGAATATCACCGATAGAAACTGAAAAAAATAAAATAAACGAAATAATTCGTACCCATCGAATTAATGAATAATAATCATAATTTCTTCGCGGTTCCATTGAATCGTACCGAGGCGTAGGAGGCCAATGAGAGACACGGAAGAAAACCGCCGATCGAAACGATCACAGGACGCTGACATCTCTGAAGAACCATTAGAATATTTTTCATCATTTTCAGTGACATGTCGATCCACGAAGTATTATACACGGCGTTTTCCAACCTGTTGCACTGAGCGTGAAAAACTTGAGCGTAATAATTGTTTAAATAATTATTAAAAAATAAAATAATAATTTCATTAAAAAAAATTTAATAAAAATAAATAAATATTTACTTATATTAATAAATTATTAATAATATAATATTTTTAATAATTTAATAGTGTATTTATCAATTCAATCCAATTAATCAATGTTACGCTTATATTAAAAAACAATATCGACAAAAAATAAAATAAACTCACCACGCTAATTAAATTATCGGCCGGCCAGGCGCATATGAAGAGATTCATTGAAGCTATAAGTGCCACCGGTGCAAATTGTATTTTTATGGCCAAAGGTTGATTCTATAAAAAAAATAAAAAAATCCGTTAAATTATACGTATAGAAATGAAATTTACTCCATTTTTAACTTAACATTATATTGTGA
This sequence comes from Cryptus armator, assembly GCA_963971235.1. NCBI lineage: Eukaryota > Metazoa > Arthropoda > Insecta > Hymenoptera > Ichneumonidae > Cryptus > Cryptus armator. The sequence continues at coordinate 13,720,026 of OZ020240.1, forward strand.
TAATTTATGATTATTAATAACAATTATTAAATAAAACATATTTTTAATTCATTTAATTAATATTATTATTTTATTATGTTATTAATTAGCTTTTTTATTAAAAAAAATGGTTTCATGTCATTTTAAAAAACGCGATGAATAATTCTACAATGAATCTCATTGAAATACGTACGCCGAACAATTGCAGACTACTCATTATCGCCGCAACGCCACAGGCCATCGTGCTGGCGAGAGATATGTAAGCCATAGTGTCCGAAACATCGATAGCGTACGCGATTAGTTTACGGTGTTTGCGTACGAAAATTTTGAGTTCCTCAACGTCGGAAACGTCTTTGAGTTCGTCAGCGAGCATTTCGAGTCTCGCGCCGGCATACCAGAGCAACAAAGCTGCCTGACAGTCGATCGTAACGCCGGAGGAGCACTGAAAACCCGCGAGACTCTGATGAAAATACGCCATAATCATTGAGATACCAGTCTCGACGGAGAACGGATAAACAGCGCTAGTCGGCAATAATTGATCGTGAAACACCAATGGTGTACACACAACCATAACTGTCGTCAGATAATTCAGTACGGTAATTAAAAAATGAAATGTCGAGCATCTGTTCACGTAACGACGGCATATCATTAACACGTGAGGCTGTGCGTGTCTCAGAAAATCCTCCATCTCGTGAATCAAAGTCTTGCTTGCGAAAAAAAAAAATAAAAATTAGTTAATAGTTTATTATTCATTAAAAAATTTTTTTTTTTTAATTTCAAATTTTTTAGTTATTTATTTCATTTTTAATTATATAATATTATTATCAATGATTGACGATCGTTATTAATTTTTTATCAAAATTTAATATAATGTAATTATTTTTAAAAAATTATTAATTTTTAGAATTTTTTTTATAAAAAATTATAATTATACATTTTTTTTTTTTTTTTTTAATTGTTGATTTTTTACCTGCGTTCGTTCGAAATGTATTCTATAAACGATCATTTTTATCGCCAAATTGGAAGTGGCGCCCAAGAAGCTCGCCGATTGGGTGATAATTAACGAATTCGCGCGATACTTCGATAACGAAAAAAGCAGAGGAATTAAGAGACAAAGATTACTGATGAAGAGAAAAATCCAGAATGTGTGATACTTTGTTCTCTCCCACTTGGTAGCCGTTCTCGATGGCGGCCAAGTGCACGCTAAATAAACGCTCGACTTCGTGAAATAAATAGCACTTTCGAAACTAACTCTTTGCCCCATGACGATAGAAATGCAGTGTATTGACTGCACGATGGTTTTCCGAAGACTGACCTTCCGGAGAGTGGAAAAGCTCTTGCGATACCGTAATTAAAAGTATATTGATCGCGTCAAAAATTCAATGAATAAATGAGAACCGAAGGGTTGCCTTCGGTTTCTTGCGTTGCAATTCTACATATGTATCCTCCGTAACGCATAGGGAGATAATTTACCATTTCCGTGAGAAATTCTGCATTCTGTTATACAGTGTAGAGTCATATTTGTTCGAAAGTTATTTAATAAATGATGACGACATGAAGCGCGAAGGCAATTGCAGTACATCCTTTCGCTGCGAAAAACATGGGAGTAAAATCGGTAAATTGGTTATTCTACTCGGTACTTTACTAATTTAGGGAGTTTATTTCGAAACAGCAAACAACAAAACTCTTCGAAGTATCTTTCTGATAAAACTCTTCGAAGTATCTTTCCGATAAAACTCTTCGAAGTATTCTTCCGGTAAAACTCTTCGAAGTATCATTCCGATAAAACTCTTTAAAAAAATCTCTCAAAATATTTCTTCGCGTACGATGAAAAGCACGTTACGTCGAGACGATGGTCGATCCGTTAGGTACCGACGGCTGTTTCTGCAGAGCACTTTTCTTCGTCTTTTAGGTACAATTCTGATAGGAATGTTCAGTGTGTATTTTTTGCGCCATCAAAGAAGCGAAACTTTCGTTGGAAATTTTTTCGACATCCTTTATTTATTTTCCTACAAATCGTTGCCATTCAAAGACGTCATACGGACAGACAGACAGTACCCACGCATCGTTATAGAAACCCTCGTACGCGAATGACTAATTAATTATTTTTAATTTTCCGACGCCACAACAAGACGGAGTGTCGTAAAGTAAGAGAATATGACCGATAGATACTGCAAAAAAAAATTGAAAACTTTGACGATGATAACAATAATAATTAAAAAAAAAATTTAAATAATAATAATAATTATAAAAATAATAAAACCTTACCGTACCTTTCAGTAAAAAAATGATTTCATTACGTCTTACAGTTTTCGAAAAAAAAAAAAAAAAATCGACCCCCTTAATTCATACCTTAGCATAGGATGCCAATGAGAGAGTAGGAAGAAAACCGCCGACAGACACGATTATCGGACGCTGAGATCGTTGAAGTACGACAAGAATGTTTTTCATCATCCTAAGTGGCATGTTGATCCACGAGGTATTATACACAGCAAGTTCCAGTCTATTGCACTGAACTTCAAATCATTGCCGCGAACAATACGGTACGTTTACATCGATTAAAAAAAAAAAAAAAAAAAAAAACCCACCACATTGATTAAATTATCGGCCGGCCAGGCGCAGATTAAGAGATTTATCGTTGAGATCAGTGCCACAGGTGCAAATTGCATTTTCACAAACAACGGTTGACTCTACGAAGGAAATCAAGAATTTCTATTAAACGATTGAGCGCACGACTGTTGACCCCTGACGCGCAGAGATGGACCACTGGATGCGACCATTTTTTAAACATCGCGGAAAACAAGAAACTGAAACTCGTAATTTAATTTTACCTTAGAGAATACGAGACTTTTTCTTTCGTGATTTTTTAAATTTTCTATTGTATATATTTTTTCAAATCATAGTGCATTTTAAATTAGAGGAGATCGGTGCTAATTGAAACACACATTATACGAAAAATTGGAGATCGCATGTCCTAATTATAGCGCTCTAAGGAATTACTTCGATTTTTCGCATTCTGTGTTTCAACTGACCCCGGTCTCTCTTAAAAGGTTCAAACTCCATGATAAAAAAAAAAAAAAAATCTCCGGCTCATCGGAAGATATCTACGAAAAATGTCGTCAAATTTCGATAGCCTCAGTGGCGCCGATCCGTAAATAAAAAATCATATCTGGCTGCCAGGGGTCAAATGAAACATATCATTTTAATCAACATACACCGACTAATTGTACACTACTCATGATCGCTGCAAGTCCGGAGGTCATTGAACTCGCGAAAACTACGAAAGCGATAGTGTCCGCTACGTCGCGAGCATTGGCCATTAATTTTCGGTGTTTGCGTACAAAAATTTCAAGTTCCTCGACATCGCGAACGTATTTCAGTTCGCCGGCGAGTATCTCGAGCCTCGCAGCGGCAAACCACAGCATCAGAGCGGCTTGGCAATCGATCGTAACGCCCGACGAGCATTGAAAACCCGCGAAAATCTGATGAACATATGCTAAAAGCATCACGATACCAGCGTCGACTGAAAACGGATATACCGCATTCGTCGGCAATGCTTGATCGCTGTACAACAATGGTGTGCAAACGACCATAACTGTCGTCAGATAATTCAATATCGAGATAAAAAAATGAAAAGTCGAACATCTATCGACGTAACGACGGCAGACTATTAACTCGTGGGGTTGAGCGTTTTTCAGAAAATCCTCCATCTCGTCAATCAATGTCTGACTTGCGAAAAAAAAAAAAAAATGTAATTAGCGAAACGATGTTTTTCGGATTGATGGATTTTTTTTTATCGGCGGAGAGATCGCGATACCACTGGCAATTGTCGATCGATAACTACAATTCAGGCGATGCGACTATTTTTATGTTTTCATTGATTTCTCTTATCATTTTTTATAACAACAATATTGTTAAATTCAACGAGAGATAGAAAATCATAGAAGAGACCGGGGCTAATCGAAACACTAGCAAATCTCCCATTCGTATGAAGGCATACGGTAGATATGAATAACGACAACAATAATAACAAAAAATGAGAAAAATAATAATAAAAAATAACATATTACTTCCGGTATTTACTTTTAACTCGTATTCAACGCTCGTTTTTTTATCGAACGGGCAGTGGGAAGTTAAAAAAAAAAAGGGAAAATCCTATCCGATAACTATAAAACTCCACGAGAATATAGTGCATACGATGGTAAGTGATTCCGAAGAGTTTTAGAATCACTGCGTGAAATCTGCGATTTTTTTCACAGTGTTTGTGTCGACTTGTCACGTGTTTCAATTAGCCCCGGTCTCCTGCAATCGGCAATTCGATTGACCAATCGCGGGTTCGTCAAAAAAAAAAAATCGATCGAAAATCAACTTTTACCAGTCAGTATCATCGGTAACCTAAATAGTATTAAAAAAAAAAAAAAAAAAAAAAAACAATTGCCAGGGACCACTTTAATGCTTTCGTTGTACCTGCGTTCGTTTGTAATATATTCTGAAGGTGATGACTTTGATCATAAAATTGGAAGTGGAACCAACATAGGTCGCCGATTGCGTGACGATTAATGAGTTCGCGTTGTACTTGTATATCGAGAAAAGAAGAGGAATGAATAAGCAAAGAATGCTTATAAAGGAAAGACACCACGCGATGTTGTATTTGATTGTCTCCCACTTTGTCGCCGTTCTCGGCGGTGGCCAAGTGCAGGCTAAGTAAACGCTTAACTTCGTGAAATAAAGAGCTCCGTGGAGACTCACTTTTTCGCCCATTATTATTATTATATACGATAGAAATATAGTGTGTCGACTGCTCGATGGTTTTTCGAAGACTGAACTTCCCCGATGCTGTCGGAGTACTTACGTACATACATCGTAATTATAAATATATCGATCGCGTCAGTACGCAATGAATAAATAGGAACCGAAGGGGTGCCTTTCTTTTTGCATTCCCCACGTATATTATCGGTAACGCGTACTGAAGGTAATTTTCACGGGTATCATTCCCGTGAGAATTCCTGCATTCTGTTATACGGTGTTGAATCAGGAAGAGCTGAAGCACAAAGGTAAATGCTTATAATTGCCCTAAATTACCTTTATCCGAGAAAAGCTTTCGTGGTGAATTTGTAAAGTAAATATTGCAGTCGTAACTTTACTATGTTGCGTGTTTTATTGTCGAACGGAATCCAGATATGTGAATTTGAGGTCTCCAATGGTTTTCTTGAAATAAAGGTGACCGGGGCGAGTTGAAACATAGGTATTTAATGAAACATTTAAATTACGAAGCAACGAATCTGACACTCTATGGAATTAGAGTGCTATTTTATGGTAAGTAATAAAAAACAGTTCGTGACATTTTTTTTTTTTTTTTTTTGGGAACGTGTGTTTTAATTATCCCCGGTCTCCGTAGCGGTAGCTGTATTGTTTGATAAACAAATAAACCTGCCGAACCAACGGTCGGTAAGTCATTTTTCCGACTCCGACGAAACAACTAAATGAAGTGTCGTAAAGTACGAGAAAAGAATCCATAGAAACTGAAAAAAAAAATGATTTCGACAATATTGTATTCATTTTACGAATGAATATTCAGAGTTTCGGTACTGTCGGTAATTCGTACCGAGGCGTAGGAGGCTAATGAGAGAGTAGGAAGAAAACCACCGACCGAGACGACTATCGGTCTCTGACATCTGCGGAGAATCATCGGAATGTTTTTCATCGTTTTCAGTGACATGTCGAACCACGAGATCTTGTAAACGGCTTTTTCCAGTTTGTCGCACTAACGGCAAAGTATCGTAAATTAATTTAAAAAAAAAAGGAGAAATAATAAAAAAAATATTAATTATAAAAATTTTAGCAAACTTTTTTTTTTTTTTGGAAAATAAAAAGAATTTCAACTCGAAAAGATGGAATTACTTATTTATTTTTTGTCGAGTAGGGAAAATGCTGCGATTGAGGAGAAAAATGGTACGATATCGTAATTGTATTTATACCGAAAAAAAAACTCACCACATTGATTAAATTATCCGCAGGCCAGGCGCAGATGAAGAGATTCAACGTGGCAATCATTGTCGCTGGAGCAAATTGTATTTTTATAAACAATGGTTGATTCTACGACAAAATTATAATAATTTATTCATTGATACATAAATAAATTAATAAATATTTATTTTGACCGCAACGAAAAAAAAAAAAAAATGTTATTAAATAAATCGATAACGAATTTTTTTTTTTTTTTTTTTTTTTTACGCTTTTACGTACACCGAATAGTTGGAGGCCACCGGTTATTGCTCCAATCCCACAGGCCATCGAACTGACCAGTGCGATGTAAGCCATAGTGTCCGACACCTCGAAAGCGTAAGCCAATAATTTTCGATGTTTGCGAACGAAAAATTCGAGTCCCTCAAAGTCCGAAACGTTTTTGAGTTCATCGGCGAGTATCTCGAGTCTCGCGCCGGCAAACCAGAGCATCAAAGCGGCTTGGCAATCTATCGTAACGCCCGAGGAACACTGAAAACCTGCGAGGGTCTGATGAACATAAGCGACATACATAAGGACACCGGTCTCAACGGAAAACGGATAAACTGCGCTTGTCGGCAAAGGTGGATCGTGAAACACCAGTGGCATACACACGATTGTAGTTGCGGCGAGATAATTCAAAAAAGATATAAATACGTGAAAAGTCGAATATCTTTTCACGTAACGCCGACAAATCATTGTCTCGTGAGGCTTGGCGTTTCGCAGAAAATCCTCCATGTCGCGAATCAAATTCTTGCTTGCGGAATCAAAAACAGAGAAAAAATCTCGAATTAACTATTCGACGGCGAAATCTCGAGTTAAAAATTCGTGACTTTACATAAAAAAAATAAAAAAATATCGAAAATCAAGAAAAATTATTTTAAAAATTCTATGAAAATTTCAGAAAAATAAACGAATTAATTTCTACCAAAAAAAAAAAAATAGTTTATCGGATGATTTGTTGAACAATTTTTTTCAACTGATTTGTCGATATAACTTTTTGACATTATTATTATGCAAAATGAATTAATGAAAAAATATTAATAAAAATTTAACAATCGGTTTGTCAACCCATCGCTTACCTGCGTTCGTTCGTAATGTATTCTATATATTATCATTTTGATCAACAAATTGGAAGTTCCGCCTACGAATGTCACGGATTGCGTGACGATTAGCGAATTCGAGGAATACTTGGATATCGAGAAAAAGAGAGGAATCAACAGACACAGAACGCTTAGAAAGGAAAGACACCAAGCAACGTGATACTTGATTATCTCTCGTTTGCTCGCCGTTCTTCGCGGTGGCCAAGTGCACGCAAGATAAACGCTTAATTTCGTAAAGTAAAGAGCTCCTTGAAGACTGACTTTGTCTTTATCCATTGTAAATAGAAATTTTATCGTGTTGACTGCTCGATGGTTTTCCGAAGACTGAGCTCCTCGAGAGTGTAAGAAGCTCTCGCGGTATCATAATTATTACGAGTAAATTATCGATCGGGCGAAAAATTTGATGAATTAGTTACGAAACTGAAGGGTTGCCTTCGGTTTCTTGGATTTGCAATCAAACGTGTATTTTCCGTAAGCTGTGTACGAAGGGAATTTATCGATTAGATATGAAAAGAGCAGCTGAAACTCTGTTAGATTTTGTTGAATCATATTTTCTCGAGGGTTGTATAATGAAACAGGAAGACATAAGACAGCAGAAAGGCATAAGTTCGTAATTGTAGTCATTTATCCTTCGACTGTGAAATATCTTGCGGTGAGTTGGATCTTTTTTTTTACAGCCACTAATTTATTATACCATATGTTTCATTGAGAAACGTGAAGAATGGACTAAATTCACGACACGATATCTTCAATTATTTTTTTAACTCTTAATTTGGCCGAAAAGAGCTTAAGTAACGATTTATTGGTCAATGAAACGAACGGCTCTCATTAGATTTTCAACTCGCCGAATCCAGATGAAGTGATTCATTGGGGCAATCAGTAAACAAAAAGTTTTTTTTTTTTCAAAAAGCTTTAAAAATGTATGTAATTAAAAATAATAATAATGATGATAATAATATTTATAATTATTATTATTACTCGAATTCATTATGATTATCTTAATTACGTAAAGAAATTTTAAAAAGATAAATTTTTTTTTTCGGTTTTTTTTTATTTATTGCTATTATCGGAAAGATTACTTACTAATTTTTTCAACATTTTTAGTAAATTTTTTTTTTTTTTTCGTAATTTTTTTAAACGTCTCGTTCGGCTATCAATTCTATTAATGAGTCATAAGCCCCCTGAATGCGTTCCCAGTTCCGTTATTGCACTTGCAATTGGTTTACATGTGCTGCGAGAACAACTCGCATATTGCATCATTATTGTCTATTACAGCTATTAGATCGCCGAGTAATTAAACGATAGGGGAGAATGGATGAAAGGCGAAACTCGGTTAACCGCAGGTACTTCCGGAGGGATGAATGTATACACTTCCCAGTCTACACTTCCGCGAGTTTTGCCGATATCGCAATCGAACATTTCGGGGTTTTGTCGAAAGAGTAACTCGAAGTATCGTTAGAAAAAAAAAGAGTGGTAATAGGATCGGAAGTTCAGCGAATTGTAATACTTTTTTCATTACACACTTCACGGTTGTCGATAGTATTTTGCAGTAAAATATTCGTCGAAAGTTGCGAATCGCTTCGCACATCGTCGTTTTCATCAATAGTCCTCTGGTAACGCGGAGTATAATATACGTACCGTCGTGAAATAGGATAAAGACGACGAGAGAAACTGAATAAAAAACGAATTATCTCATTAGAGATCAAAGGAACTTATGCATGAAATAACTGATTGATTTTTAGCAATGAACCGTACAGATACGTAATAGTTGTGTGTTTTAACTATCCCCGGTCTCCGTAGCGGTATAGCCGTATTGTTTGATAAACAAATAAACCTGCCGAACCAACGGTCGATAAGTCATTTTTCCGACTCCGACGAAACAACTAAATGAAGTGTCGTAAAGTACGAGAAAAGAATCCATAGAAACTGAAAAAAAACGTATGATTTCGCTAATATTGCATTCATTTTACGAATGGATATTCAGAGTTTCGGTACTCTCGGTATTCGTACCGAGGCGTAGGAGGCTAATGAGAGAGTAGGAAGAAAACCACCGATCGAGACGACTATAGGTCTCTGACATCTGTGGAGAATCATCGGAATGTTTTTCATCGTTTTCAGTGACATGTCGAACCACGAGATGTTGTAAACGGCTTTTTCCAGTTTGCCGCACTAACGGCAAAGTATCGTAAATTAATTAAAAAAAAAAAAAGGGAGAAATAATAAAAAAATATTAATCATAAAAATTTTAGCAAACTTTTTTTTTTGGAAAATAAAAAAAAATCAACTCGAAAAGATGGAATTACTTATTTATTTTTTGTCGAGTAGGGAAAATGCTGCGATTGAGGAGAAAAATGGTGCGATACGATAATTGTACTTATACCGAAAAAAAAAAAATTCACCACGTTGATTAAGTTATCCGCAGGCCAGGCGCAGATGAAGAGATTCATCGTGGCAATCATTGTCGCTGGAGCAAATTGTATTTTTATAAACAATGGTTGATTCTACGACAAAATGTAAAATTATAAAATCGAATGCCGGAAAAAAAAAAAATTTCGACATTGTAAGTGCGTTTGTAAGTCATCTTTTTTTTTCTTCATTTTTTTATGTTTAATTAGTCACCATAAATATTTATTCATTTATCAAAAATGTTAAATAGGGAAAAATAAATAAAATTAATAATAATAATAATAATTTATTCATTGATAAATAAATAAATAAATAAATATTTATTTTGACCGCAACGAAAAAAAAATAAAAAAAAATTTAAGTAAATAAATCGATAACGAATTTTTTTTTCTTTTTTTTTTACGTAATTACGTACACCGAATAGTTGGAGGCCGCCGGTTATTGCTCCAATCCCACAGGTCATCGAACTGGCCAGTGCGATGTAAGCCATAGTGTCCGACACCTCAAAAGCGTAATCCAATAATTTTCGATGTTTGCGAACGAAAAATTCGAGTTCCTCAAAATCCGAAACGTTTTTGAGTTCATCGGCGAGTATCTCGAGTCTCGCGCCGGCAAACCAGAGCATCAAAGCGGCTTGGCAATCTATCGTAACCCCCGAAGAACACTGAAAACCTACGAGAGTCTGATGAAGATATGCTACATACATAAGGACACCGGTCTCGACGGAAAACGGATAAACTGCGCTCGTCGGCAAAGGTGGATCGTGAAACACCAGTGGCATACAAACGATTATAGTTGTCGCAAGATAATTCAAAAACGAGATAAATACGTGAAAAGTCGAATATCTTTTCACGTAACGCCGACAAATCATTGTCTCGTGAGGCTTGGCGTTTCCCAGAAAATCCTCCATGTCGCGAATCAAATTCTTGCTTGTGGAATAAAAACCGAGAAAAGAATCTCGAATTAACTATTCGACGGCCAAATCTCTAGTTAAAAATTCGTGACTTTACATTAAAAAAAAAAAAAAAAAATCGAAAATCAAGAAAAAATTCTATGAAAATTTCAGAAAAATAAAAAGAATGCATTTTTTCTAAAAAAAAATTAGAAAAAAAATTATTAAAAATTTAACAATCGGTTTCTCGACTCATCGCTTACCTGCGTACGTTCGTAATGTATTCTATATATTATCATTTTTATCAACATATTGGATGTCGCACCCACGAAGGCCGCGGATTGCGTGACGATTAATGAATTCGAGGAATACTTGGATATCGAGAAAAAGAGAGGAATCAACAGACACAGAACGCTTAGAAAGGAAAGACACCAAGCAACGTGATACTTGATTATCTCTCGTTTGCTCGCCGTTCTTCGCGGTGGCCAAGTGCACGCAAGATAAACGCTTAATTTCGTAAAGTAAAGAGCTCCTTGAAGACTGACTTTGTCTTTATCCATTGTAAATAGAAATTTTATCGTGTCGACTGCTCGATGGTTTTCCGAAGACTGAGCTCCTCGAGAGTGTAAGAAGCTCTCGCGGTATCATAATTATTAAGAGTAATTATCGATCGAGCGAAAAATTGGATGAATTAGTTACGATACTGAAGGGTTGTCTTCGCTTTCTTGGATTAGCAATTAAACGTGTATTTTCCGTAAGCTGTGTACGAAGGGAATTTATCGATTCGATAAGAAAACAGCAGCTGAAGCTCCGTTACATTTTGTTGAATCATATTTTCTCGAGAGTTGTATAATGAAACAGGAAGACGTAAGATAACAGAAAGGCATATAAGTTCGTAATTGTAATACTTTTTTCATTAAACACTTCACGGTTGTCGATATTATTTTACAGTAAAATTTTACAGTAAAATATCATTTTACAGAAAAAAAAAATCGTCGAAAGTTGCGAATCGTCGCACATCGTCATTTTCATCAATCGTCGTCTGGTAGCGCGGAGTATAATATACGTAGCGTCGTGAAATAGGATAGAGACGACGAGAGAAACTGAATAAAAAAAACGAATTATCTTATGAGAGATGAAAGGAACTTAGGAATGAAATATTTGGTTAATTTTTATCGATGGAACGTACAGATATGTAATAGTTCAGTGATAGCGCCGGAACGAATCCACCGATCGATACGGTTACAGGTTTTTGGGATCTGTGAAGAATGTTAATCACATTCTTCGTCATTGCTGACGGCTGTCCCAACCACGCTGAATGGTAAACTCGATTTCCTATATTTCGACTCTAATTTTAGAGAATATTATAACAAAGAAAAATATTTATATAACAATATATATAGATAGATATATTAGAAACATTTTTGTAATTTAAGATTGTTGATCACTTTAATTGAAACGAACAGCAAAATAATTCGCGGATAATGACGAGAATTTTTAAATTTTTTAATTTGTCTTAATTATAATAATAATTAATAAATTTTAGATAAAAGTATATTATCTGACCATTTCGATGAGATTATCGGCGGGCCAAGCGTAGACGAAGAGTTCGACTGCAGCGTTCATGACGACATTGCCGACGCGTACTTTTACAGAAATCGGTTGATGCTGTCTGATATAAAAAAAAATTGTTATCGGATCGTCGTAAAAATTTTAATGAAATTTTTTTATTAACTAATTAAATTTATTTAAAATTAATTAAAATATTATGTAACTTTAAATTTAATTGATTAAAATTTAATTTAATTTTAATTAATTAATTCGAAGAAAAAAATGTAACGTTTTTTTTTTTTTTTTTTTTTTTTTTTTATTGGTAAAATTGTTACTTACGCTAATCAGCGTAAGTCCACCGCAAATAATACCGATAGTCGTCGTGGCTATGGTAGCCAGAGCTATGAATCTCGTAACACTCTGAACTTCGTGAGCGTAAGACAAAAGCTGTTGATGCTTTGCTATGCAAAAATTAAGCTCATCGGGACTCGAAGCTTTTTCAAATTCGTTTCCCAACATTTCGAATCTCGCGCCGATAAACCACAATAGAATGGCCACTTGTGTGTCTATAAAAAGCGCGCAGCCAACGTGACAAATCGCTATATTTTGCAAAACATAAAGAATCTCGTAGACAGGATGAAATTGTACTGAAAAAGGATACGAGGCATCTGTGGGAAATGGATGAGAGAGTATTAAAGGCTCGACGACGAAACTGAGACAAGCCAAATAAATACAGACACCGACGAGACCATAAAATGCTTTGGATCTGTCGACGTAACGCTGAAGCACAAGTCTCTCCGATGGTTTTGCATTTTGTACGAAAATTTCTAATTCTTCGTACAAAGCCTAATAAAATGAATTTTATGCGTTTAACATGTCAAAATTGCGTTGAAAATTAATTTGCAATGTAATTAACGAGTAATTTAATTTTTTCACTTATAATTAATCGCAACACATCTCAATTATTATTATTATTTTTCATCTCAAGGAATCTAAGAAAATTGCGAAAAAAAATTTTCAACGTTGCGAGATTTTTAAAAATCGAAAATAATCCTATCAATTTTTGAAAATCTTATTAACATTAAAAAAAAATTGATTCTCATTTTTTTTCAGATAAAATAAGATGAAAAAAAATAATTTGAAATTTTTTTTCAAAAATTAAAAAAAAATTAATTTGTTTATTTTTATTAACGTCATTTTCATAATTTTTAATTTTACCTGAAGACGATTTCGTTGATACCTGCAAACAATGATTTTAATGAGCGCCTGAGCAGTGGCGCTACTCAGAAGAATAACTTTGATAACTACAATCGGATCGTTACGAAACACCCAAATTCCATTGAGAAGCGGTAAAAATAATTGCACAAGAAGAAAAAGTACGATCCACCAGTAGATACGAAAACGAAGTATTGCCAAAGGTGTAGCCGTAGACGTCGGTGGCCAGGAACACACGAGGTAGACGCTCGCCTTGGTGAACGCTAAAGCGCTCTCGGGTGTTGCCTTGAATATCATTTTTTTTCTATTTAATTCATCCCTCGATGCAATCTTTTTACCCCCATTCGAGACTCGAGAGAAACGAGTGAAATAGTATCGAAGGATTTCCCTCGAAAGCTCCGATATAGTTGGACTGTAAAAATTTCCTTACGCGCGTTTATTCGCAATTCGACTTAACGGCAATAATCGCACATTGTTTCGATATTTATAGCCCTCCTTTGCTCAACCCTTGGCAAGTATTATCTTACCGGAAGGGGTTTTTTTTTTTTTATACGGTTTCATTCCATTGCTGCACTATATTACGCGTTGAGCTATTGAGTTCGCAAACCAAGAGAGCTGCGAGCGGATATGGAAAAGGCGTATTAGCGTTGAATTCTTTATTGCCGCAGACTCGATGAAATTACATTTGAGGGAACGGTACGCGCCCCATCGAGGCATAAAAAGTATGAAATAAAAAAAAAATAACGTCGGCAATCGCCGAGCTGCTTTACAGTTGCGTGGAGGGAGGGGATGCAGTGAATTTCAACGAAGGGTGTGCGGATCAGTCTGCGATGAACAACGATAAGTTCAACTTCGGATCTCTGCTTTTTTTATTATTATTATTATTTTTTTTTTTTTTCTAAGTCTTGTCCTCGACATTGCCGAGAATGACACGAAGAGTTGTGAAGAAGGAGAAGGTCTTTGATAAAAACTGCGAAAAAATCGGACAGTGTAAAACTTAAAGGAAAAAAAAAAAAAAAAAAAAATTCGCGGAATCGAGAAAAATTTTACTACTCACCGATGAATAGTAAGCGAGCGAAAGTTCCGGAAGTATACTGGCTACGGTGATTATCGCGGGTTTTTGTGATCGACAAAGAACGAATAAAAGATTTCTACGCAACTCTTGGGAATTTTTTATCCACGGAGAATTGTAAGCTCCTTGACCCACTGCGTTGCACTGAAGATTTAAAAAAAATAGTAAGTAATAGTGAGTTGATTTATTTTAAAAAAGTATATATAAAAAAAACACCATCAGTTCTTTTAGAAACCGAGCGAATTATTTTTAATGAAATCATTATATTAATAAATTTCGCTGAATTTTTTTTTAATAAAAAAAAAAAAGACCGAAAAATTATCAAAATATTTTTAATTTTAAGAAATAGAATAGAATAATAAGTAAAAAGATTTTTGAAAGTTTGTGAAAAATTTGAAAACTTGAAAAAAAAAAGGGTAAACGAATTATTATTTTATAATTTATTAGAATTATATTTTTCTCACAGATAAATGATTTTTAGATACGAATTTTATATTTTTTAAAAATATCTTAAGTTTATTATTTAAAAAATTAACAAACTTACGGCACTCAATAGATTCTCAGCTGGCCAAGCGCTGAGAAAGAGTATCGAGGCAAAGCCGATGTCGATTATAAGAAATTGCGATTTCACAAGGAGCGGTTCTTGCTGTTAAAAAATAAAAAATAAAAAAAATACACGGTAAGTTAAAAAAAATTTGTCTGAAATATGAAATATGCGTTAACGATAAATGACTTTAATCGACGATAACAAAGAAACTTACGCTGACAATGTGAATACTGCCAAAAATTATTGAAAATGTAGTCATGATCGACGTAGTAAGAACAATAAAACGAACGGCACGTATCATTTCCTCCGTGTTTCTGCATTAACGACAATCGTCATGAATCTTCTCGCAATCGTTAGTAATCCGTCATTCGCGGAATTACGAAACGCAAATTCGTCAATTTTTTTTTTAACATAATTTACTTGAGTAAAATTTGATGTTTCCTCACGCATAGGTTAAATTCATTCAAAGTTGTGACGCTTTGAAATTCATTTGCCAATAATTCTAAACGCGCACCGGCGAACCATATGAGTAGAGCAGCTTGGCAATCGATGGATCCGATTTCAGCGCACTGAATTCCGGCAATTGCCTGATGTACATAAGCGAAATCGAGCGCTGGATGATCTTCGACGGAAAACGGATATTTCGCGTCAGTAGGTAGTGGTTGCGGCAGAACTAAAGGCCCGCAAATCATTGCTAGACTCGCCAATATGCAGCAAAGGTTAATGGCGAAGTGCACCGGACTGCAACGATCTACGTAACGTTGAAGGACTTCTCGCTCTTTTGGCGATGCGTTCTTTATAAAATCCTTTACTTGACAATGCAATATCTGTTCAGAGACATCAAATAAAGTTTTGATTTACTTTGATCTTCGGATTTGTTGCTTTTTTTTACATTTATAACTCTACCAATAAGAATTATATCGAATGACAACTCTTAAAATGCGAACTTTTGTGAGCAAAAAAAATTGCATAATAATGCATACGAGATAACAACTCTGCTGTATTGAACAGCGGAGCCGAACAGTTCATAAATTTACCATATTACAAGATGATCGTGTTGATCAGAATACAGACCGTCGGGAAGACTATCTGGTAGACCCCTAAACAGATCTTAAGGGATCATTTTAGTGTAAAATATCAAGAAATCTTTTTAGACTCGGTGTCCACGGTTTTCAGTCCCAATGGAAGAGTTTTCAAGCTATCCGTCTCAAATTTTGACACAACATTCTTCGCACCATTCTTTATCTTGCTATGAAAGCATATATATATTTTTTTAAATCTTCATATTTTTTTTAAATGAAAAAACAGTCGAAGAAAAAGGCCAAAATCGATATTTTTTCTTTCAAATTGCCGCCATTTTGTCAATTTTGATCGAAAACAAAAAAATCTTCCATAGCGCGATGGCGGCTTTCATACTGATTGATAATCTTTTTTCAAATTTTGTTTTAGATAATATTTACGATCAGAGAAGTGTATACCGTCAGGAGACAATTTTTTTAAAAGCCATTTTTCAAACGCCCAAAAAAACTGTAAAAAAAATTTAAAAAATCGTTTAAATATTTTTTTTTCTGTTCTTCATGAGTGCTTTGATTTGCTATAAAAAAATCAGACGGATTAGCGTATTTTATGTATCGAAAAAAAAATCGTGAAGTTCATCTATTTTTTGACCCGTCACACTAGAATGATCCCTTAAATCGAGTAAAGATCTTTCCGGTAGCGTTCTCCTTTAGGGAAAGAACTTCTATTCCGCTAGAGTTGTTATTCACTTAGAGTTATTACTATCATAGATAGCAAAAGCGACGAGATTACCTCGAGTCGAGAGCGTTGTCCCTTACAAACGAGCATTTTTATTACCGCCTGCGAACACGAAACCGCTAGACATAGAGTCTTCGTGAATTTCAAATAATCGTCGAACTGATACAGCGAAGCGTTGAACAGAAAAATCACCAAGAATAACGAGATACCGACGAATATCCACGAGAATACATTGAATAGAATTTTCGCCAGTCGGCTCGCCTCAGGCCACGGCGGCCAGGTGAACATCAGCACAGTATTGAACTTCGTGTACTCCAACGCAGTCTCGGGACTGACTTTGAACATTTTTTTTTTTTTTTTTTTTCTCGGCAACAAAGAACGTTTTAAAGCGTTTCGCACAACGTATTGTATTCGACTGACGAATATTTCGCTCTCAGCCCCAAAGCTATTTTTAATTAAGGTCTTCGTATTTCATCAGTTACGAAAACGTCGATAGACTCGCGTAACGGAAAAAGGCTCACTGTTGCTTACCGTAATTGCCATTCGCGAACGCGGAGGGTTCTCCCGCGGAACCCCTTAAAATTACGGCAAATCGTGAGAATTAATAATGCAAGACTCGCTGTTATTCCGCGCGATGGAAGTGTACTTCTATCTTACGATACGGAAAATAAAGCTCCCATCATCAGCCGCGAGAACAGCTGTAAACGTTTTTACAAATTGGACAATCAACCCCTACGATTATTTTTCAATAATTTCCGTTTCGATCGGTCTTCGGAAAATAAATTTTATAAGCTCCGATCGGGGAAAGTTTACTTAATTTGTTGTGGAAACGCTGACGAAAGGGCAAAAATAAAGAATACCGAGAATTTTTTTTAATTTTATTTAATTATTAAATTCAGCAATTTTTGTTTTATTTTTACTGTAAAATAAAAATATATAAACAATTTTTCTTTTTGAATAAAAAAAAAAATTTGATTTTTTTTTCACTTTCCGAATATGGCGCGTATAGTCATAAAGTACGATAATGTCGACCATACGAACTGCGAATAAAAAAAAGCGATTATTTTAAATATCAAAGTGTATTTTTTAAAAAATTTTATTATAGTTGGTAAAACTTACAGAGGCATAAAACTTTAAGGTCAGTGCGGGAAGAACTCCGCGGACAGAAATGACCAGTGGTTTTTGACTTCTCTTAATCGAGAAGAGGACACTCTTTCGCATCCGCGACGATCCGTGGATCCAGTGAGAGCAATAAATGGACAAAGCCACTTTTTCACTAATTTCCGCTAAATCGTCGGCGGGCCAAGCGCTTACGTAGAGTCTTAACAGACCACCGGCTACCATGAGAATGAATTGAGAGACAACGACAAACGGTTCGTGCTGTTTTTATTAAAAAAATATATATATACATATATATGATTTAATAAAATATTATTAATTATTTTTGCTTTATTTTGTTATTTTTATTTTTTTTGGTAAATAAATTGGAATTAAAATTCAAATAGATAAGAACTCACGTGGATTAAGGGAAATCCTCCGCAAATAACTACGATCGCCATCAATGCGTTACCCTTAAGAATAATGAATCGCACGGCGGAGTTGATCTCCATTACAAAGCTTGCAAAATCATCAAATTCAAAAATGAGAATTAATATATTAATATCCGAAAATATTGACATTTTTTTTATTAATATATAATATTATATGTTTAATTATATTTAATATAAAAAAAATCATATAGGGGTTAAAAAAAAAATTCGTTTTATGTTTATTATGATTATTATTTTAATTATGATTTTATTTATTTTTCACTAAAAATAAAATGATCAGCGAAAGAAAAAGGTTTTTTCGTCAAGAAGTAAAAAAAAAAACGTTCTGCAAGTCTCGTACTTACGCGATTAATTTCTGATGCTCTTCGACGCACCAATTTAGTTGTTTTTCGTTGTAAACATTTTTCATTTTTGTACTCAATATCTCTAATCTCGCAGCAGCATACCAGAGCATCATACCGACCATAAAGTCGACTGTGATGCAGAATCCAGTCTGCAGGATCGCTAGGACCTGGAGAACGTAAAGGCTGCATCTGGTGAGTAAGGATTCGATAGAAAAAGGGTACCAAGCATCAGCCGGCAGGCTGGTGGTCATTATCACCGGACCGCAGGAAAAAACCACTGCTGTCATGATGTACGAACTTCCGACGTATACCAAAAATGGCAAATAACGATCGGAATATTTTTGCAACACGATCATTTCGCTTCTTTCGGCATTTTTAACGTAATTCGTCAATTCCAGAAGCAGCATCTGAGAAATACTTTTATTTTGTCGTTTAACCAGAAATAAATTAATTACCATCGATTAACTAATCGCAGTATCAGTATCAGATAACTAAGTAGACGTACGCAAAAGTGGGAAAAAATTAAGATTTTTTTTTTCGCGATGTAATGATATGAGAACATTTTTTGTTTTACCTGTAATCGACGTCTTTCCATCTTGCAGAGTATAAGATTGAAGAAAACCTCCGCCAACGCCATCAATTCGGACAACGATTTCATAACTGCACCGAGTTTCAGACGATAGTGATAAACCGCCAAAATCAGCGGAAGCAAAAGTCCAATAACATTTAGCAACGAGACAAACCACAACAACTCTCTGAGGATTGTCTCCTTCCTCGAGGCGTTCGGATCCGGTGGCCAAGTGGACGTCAGTCTTCCGCATATTTTCATAAAACCCACAACCGTTTTCACCTTCATACTTGTTCTTTACCGATCTGATCAGCTTTTACCGTATTCAGAAAAGAGAACATGTCTTTTCGACATCGCGTCGAGAAGAGCGCGTATTCTACGACTTGCGAACTTTCCGTGGGTGGAGTCTGAAAATGCATTTTTCCAGGTAAACTTGCAGCGCATAAATAATTAACCGTGGGGACGTGAACGTCTGTGTGTTATTAAGTCTCATGCAGAGAGAACCTCCTTGTCGACTTAATAAGTCTCCCAACGATTAGCCGAACTCCCTCAGCAGAAACAACACCACGCCTTTGGACAAACAACACTCCCACTGGACGTTGAATATTTCAGATGTTCGTAGGAACTCTGCTACTACGCATACCGATAATGGTGCAATTATAAGAGGTTTTCTGAGAGATCGGCAATGAAGTCTCGACTTGGGAGGGTAAGCGGTCGACACCCATATCGATGGCTTCTGCGTGTCTTAGATATACAGCTTTTTCTTTTGTGTTGCGCAGTGTTGCCAAACGGAAGAACAAAGTTAAAAGAAATTGACGAAATCATTATTTGGGATCGGAATAATGACAATCAGATGTGGGGAAAATCGGACAGTGATAAAGTGCTAATGTTCATCGTGGATTTCTTAGATCTGTGAATTTTAAGCTGAGAACATGTCAACGAAAAGTCAGCGCAGCACATCTGGCAGTGTGGATGTCTGGTTTCCAAATTTGCAGAAGATGTCCAACAAGAATTTTTCGAATTATCGGTAAAAAAGGCGTTTGCTACTGTCGAAAAATTTTAATTCAGTTGTACATTGTTGGATTTTCATCTGCCAAAGCTATTTGGACATTTATCGGCAAGTTTTCAAAATTGTTGTTGGATTGTTGGACATTTTTCATCAAATGCGGACGCTCATTGCTGCTTTCGGCATTTTGCTATCCAAATTGTTTTCCATCATAGCAAGAAGTTGATACCGTAATGGAATTGGATTGGCAAAAGAATTATTATGAAGTCAATAAAGCGTCGCAGTACCAACCGACGTCGAGTAGAAATAAGACGACCGGTAATCATTGAAACACCAATGGATAACGCAGCGACTAAGGAAAGTTTCTGCTCTTTTCAGGGAACATATTGGCAGCGAGTCAGGAAAGTTTGCAGGAGGTGCCGACGTCTGATAAGGTCGATACCTGTTTTATCGGCAGTCGGTAAACGCGCGCTCATCGAGGCGTCTTTAGAATCGATCGAATAACGTTCTGCTGGTTCGGAGGATCTCGACGATGCCTCCTCCAATCGGGAACAAGTGAACGAGACAAGAGCTACAGCACTTGCCTCGATATCTTGATCCGATTCTCCTTCGGATAAGCTTTCAAAGTTTCGTAGGTATTGTAAACTTTTTTTATGTCATTCGTACCTGTATTCGTGCAAAACGGGAGTTAGAATCGGTAGATAGGGGGGAGCCGAGTAGGCCAAAAGCTACACACACGGATAGTCCATACACGTTGACCGATTTTATACGGGCACACGTCCAACTTTACGACTAGAATTTACGAGTGACGTTTCGTTATGCTCGGCCGTAGTAAATCTTTTTTTTTTTTTCAAGCTATCAAGTAGATGGAACTCCGAGGGAAGATGAAAAGGGTTTATGAATGATATTGGATGAAGCAAATCGCCGTGTCATTAACCCTAAAGCAGCGCGCTTATTTTTGCATCCTATTTGAAACCGCACATGAATTTAGCGAACCGGAAGTCTCCATTGTTGTGACATTTTCACAAAAGTCTATATTTTTTTGTTGAATTCTAGTGAAATCGAATGGGACGCCAGAATGTAAGGAACATGTTTATTACGTCACAATATAGATATAGTAAATACAATAGAAGTCAATAACCTTAAAAAATCGGCATAAATCGACCATTTACTTAAAAAATCGGGTTTCTTCAGAAAATGACTCGATAAAATCGATATGTGGTGTTCCAGAATTATAAATCAATGGTTGCCAAACAGACAACTCTACTCTTGAGCCAAAAAAACTCCATTATTTCGTAGATTCCTTGTTACCGACATACCTGTGTTAACCTTGTTAGCAAATCCGATGGAATTGAACGCTGAGCTCACATACAATGAGTTATAATTCCTTCCATAAACCCCACAAACTTTGCGATCGATTCTGTTGCTCCAGAGAAGGCTTCTCCCACATACGTCGTTCTAAACCCTCCCCCCCCCCCTTAATCCACTCCCCTCCCGTCCCGATGACTCGGAAACGTCCGACTGCTGTCCTCTGAACTACATAAATTTACCGATTTCGCAATAAACTTCAACGATAAACAACCCCTCTACCCTTGGTTTTTGCGGGTGAACAGGGGGTGGGGGATGGAGGGAAAGGAGAGGGTAAAGAGGAGAATTGAAATTGTAGATAAAGAGCGAATGATATGAGAATAACGTTTCTTCCTCTCTATCTCTCACACTTGCAAACACCACAACACATTCACTTGTGTCAGCCGCTGTTGCAAACAGTAGCGGTTACGGGGAGTTACGGATTTATTAGCGAATTCGCATTTGTCCACGTCGACTCAACGCGATTAATTCTCATCTGTTATCCGGGACTGTATTTGCGGATTAGCGGTATATTTCGTTCGAAAGATATTACATCGATGTACACACGCGTGAATATCATTGAAATCGACAGATCGAAAGTTTTACAGACGGCTTCGATCTTTTGACAAATATTTTATCGCAGACGCGAAATTTTTTGTTCCCAATGCGAATCTCTAAAATAATAATAATAAAAAAAATCTGTCAGGAAGGGATCGGTAAATATTCGAGAAAAGAGGATTTCCAGCCGCGTATCGATGCCTCGTCAATGTCCGTCCATCCGGTTCATCGATCCCCCGGACCCGTCCGGTTTTTCGTTAATGAACCATAACCGCCGGTCCAGCAGCCTCCATTTCCTGTTTGCTGCGGTAGTTACTGCGGTTTAAAAAAAAAAAGAAAAAAGGAAACATGACGTCGAATATTTAACGAGACGTCGATGGATTAAAGATTTTTTTTTTTTTCAATTTTCCTCGGGTTTTCTTTGCTTTTTACTCCGCTCGGTCTGAGACGCAAAAGGCTCACGGTTACCTTCTGCAATCTACGACCTACTGCCCGCACCGAGAGGCGAACCCCATGCCGCAGCGTATAGCTTTGGACCCCGGCAAGGAGTTTTCAATTTACTACCGCACGATTTCATCCCAAGTATCTCGCGGTTTGAACTCAAGAACATCGCGGAGAACATCGAGAACTCTCTCTATAGTCCGAGATGCTTCTTACTTCATTTTAACGTTAACGCAAAATCGCGAACGAGCAACGAAGCGTACGATTAGTTGCATAACTCTCGAGTGAATTCACAAAGAGTTGAAAGATTAATTAATTATGAATATATCGACTTTAAGGAGAGTCCATCGATTTCAAGCGAAAATTCGCATTTATATATATATATATTTTTTTTTTTTCGTGAAAAAAAAATTGTATTAAAAATCCTCAACTAATAATTATTCGCACGGGTGTTCTGGGGGTGAAAAAAAAAATCCCAAATATCGATATAAAAAATTGTACGAAAAATTCAATTTTTTTTTTCGATATATTTTGTGGAATTTTCTGCTTAAAATCATTTTAATTCGTACAATTTTTTATATTAAGATCTCGGAATTTTTATGTATAATCAGAACACCCTTATGAATACATAACCGTGAAATATTATTTATACAATTTTTTTTGACGGAGAAAAAAAATAAAATGCATTGTTTCCCCGGAAAGACGATGAATTCTTTTCGTGATGAAATTGACAAAATTACATTGTTTTCAGTTTCAATAAAATTAAGATAATTGGGGATAATATCGAGTTGTTGGTACTCACTAATAAACAATAGTAGGCACGAGAACGACGACTACAGACATAGTTGTAGCGGCCAAAAGACTAGCGAGTACGATAGCAATCTCGAGAGTGGTGCCTTCCTTTGTCGGTTTCTGTAATCATTTCGCCAACGCGCTCCTTATTATTTATAAAAATTTTACAACGCCCTGAGATCATCGGTGAACTTCCATTTCATTCCACAACATATATAATTGATAGTGAATTAAAAAAAAAAAAAAAAAAAAAATCTTCTCGGTAAATTTTTCAAAGAGATTCTCCGGCGTTCAACTCGAAGAAACTCGAAGGCTGTGAGGAGAAGGAACGCGGTAGACGTTGGATTTACGGCGCTGAGGCTGATAAATCTAAAGGAGATAACGAGTCAGTCTTCCAAAGTTCATGAAACGCCTTCGTTATTCCCGCGGCTAGTTACGGTCGGATGATTGATAAAAAAAAAATGGTAAAAAGTAACAAGAAGTCGGGTGGTCTATCGCGACAAAAACAGTGAAGGGAACGTGGACAGAAAAATTGATGAATATCGCGTGCGCGCGTTCGCGGACAGAGATTTTATTCACTCTCGAGAGAGAAAGAAAAAAAAAAAAAAAAGATTCGATAGAATAGAGAGGACGAGAAGGAATAGAATATTATTTCACGATAGTCGCGGAACGAGAAGAAGTCTCTTATTAAAAGTTTCAGCGAGCCGAACATTTTTCCATTCGAACGCCCTGAGAGATTCTCTCAGGAGAGAATATAACTTCTTTCCTCATCCTCCTCCCTTCTTTATCTCACTGTGTGAGGAACTTGGCTCGTTAGCGGGGCACAGGACTCGCTAAAAAAAAAAAAAAAAAAAAAAAAAAAAAAAAATGGAGTGTTTTTCTTCCCCCCGTTGATAGCACATCGAGATTTCGCGGACTGTAGTACGGCGATACAAATTAGTTAATCGGACCAACGTCCGTAAGTTAAAAACTCGAGAAACGAAACACCGCCTCGCGTGGCTCTCGGAAAAGCCCCGCAAACGCACACGAGCGTCAAAAGACTCGTACAGATGCGATCGAATTAATGAAAATGAAAAGCGAGGCAAGTTTTCGCTCGACGGGCGATCGGAGCTGAAAGTCTCGAGAACGTAACTTCGTACCGAGCGGATCTTTGCAACTAACGTTTTCGATAACGACGATAGTTTTGCTGCGACAATTAGGAACAAACATTTTTCTTTTTTACCTCTGGCATTGCGGTACTTCCATCTTCGGCGTACACACACGCGAGCAGAACGAGAAGTTGAATCAACACGGCACTTCGGTTCAACATGTTGAAAAACTTTTTTTACTGAAATTTATTTACGGTAATAGAATAGAAACGATTGGGTCGATTTACGTTGGGTTTGCGGTGATTTTTCAGAGTTCGATGCCAGCGACTTTGTTATCGCGTCGACACAATAATGACGAACGATAAATCCGAACGATCGCGACGGGCCGCGAGAACTTTTAGGCACATCACGCGTGTAGATCTCGCGGCTGCTTATCGCGATCGAATCGTCGCTGTCTTCGATAATCACGAATATTGATAAACGACTTGACATTATTCATTATCTGTACGATTAAGAACCGTGATTTTTAATAATAATAATAATAATATATTATTATCATTATTATTTATATCAAGTGATATAAAAATAATAATGATATATTATTATTATTATTATTATTTTTTTTTTTTCGATATTCATTTATTTAGGAGATTTTTTTTTTACGGCAAATATATTTCCAAATATTTCTTCAGCGTCATAACTACCGATCTCTTTCTACCAGATATGCGCGACATGCGCGAAGATTCATAACGCAAAGTTGAATAATTTGTGCGTTTTGAATAAAATGAAATATGAGAATTATACGAGCGCTCGGATCGTCGAACGAGTCGACATGCGCAACCGGAAACTGGCAATATGTCAGAAACACCTTCCGGTTGATCGCAAATCTCCTATTTGTTTTTTTTTTTTTTTTTTTTTTTTTTTTTTTCAATAATCGCAAAACTTTCCATCGTCGTACCATTAGAACTAATAATCGATAAGGTAAAATCCAACGCTGAATGCGAGAGTTACGATGGAAAAACGATACTCGCTGGTAAATCAATCTCCGATAATCGCCGAAACGACGAGAATTCGAAAAAATATATTTTTCCATTGTATCCGCGAATTATTTTTCCCGATAAAATTTTTTTTTTTTTTTTGCCTATTTATGACAATAGTTTTTAACATTTTATCGTCGCGGCATCGAAAAAAAAAAAAAAAAAAAAAAAAAAAATTAAATTAAAACCCATCCGCGGGCGGTGCACCTTCGCTTATATACTTCCGGGTATATAGAGTCACCGGGGAACGACGTCATCGCACACGAACGCGGAGAGCGCGAGAGGATGCGAGAGAACGCGCTCTCTCTTTCACACTCGTACCCGAGGGAAATATTTTTATTTCTTCGGACGTGTCACTCCGTAGAGAAATGGAGAACGATATGGGCTCTCCTCGGTCTCCGCGTGCTTACCGCTCTCTATATTTGCGATGTTTTACGAGATACCATCAGTAACAACGCCGGAATGAGAGAAGAGAAAAAGATATAAGAAAGTAGAGAAAAGTCTTCGCTGCTTCGGTGTATTCACCGTCATGAGTTGCCATTTGGTATTTCATTTGTTTCACACACGACAAAGGGGAGAGAGCGATGGGGGGGGGGGGGGGGGGAGGGGGTGAAACTCCAAAACTTACGACCTTATGAGTCGGCGAAAGTTGTACATCCCGACTCGCTACATGCCATATCCTCCTGTCCTCCGAAAGTCCCTCGACGAGTACCTTTTTTTTTTTTTTCTTTCGTCTCTCCAAAAGTGGACACTTGTATATTATTCCACGACAATTGCTTATTCAGTGAGCGTATTACGAGCGGCACTTTTTTTTTCTTTTTTTTTTTATTATTGTTAGCCGCGAGACTGCGAAACGATGTCTCGTCACGAAAGAAAATCGTTTTGTTGCTAACAGGAAAAGGCGAAAAAATTATTTATTATTATGATTATTTTTTTTTTTTTTTTTATTATTATTATTTTTTTTTTTTTCACTACGAAAAAATGTCGTGTGGTGTTAATGATGAAATGCAACGCGCAAAGTGCAAATACACGTGCAGTGCATTTTTTTCGCGTTAACTGCACGGAAATTTATGTTTTCTTATCGTAAAGATCCATTTTGGTCGCGTGATATCGAGAGAAATAAAGTTCGTCTATAATTTTTATCGCCCCTTAAGGTAATAATGATTAATACATCGTATCGATAGGACGAAAAGGACGGAATGGAACATCGCGCGCGTACTTTATATTTCCATTGATACAACGTATGTCGTACTATTGGTATAGAAGTAATTTGATGCATTCGGTCTTCGCTTTGGGACCGTATCAATTCCATTCTCAGCGGCGTACAGTATTAGATACGGTATATTATATGATACATTGTACCGTCGTAGAAATTCGCTGGCTATAACCTTCCAGAGACATTGTCGTATCCACGGGTGTGTGTACTTCACAGATTGCCTCGTCGAATCTCAGGGGATGAGCCACAGCAGCAGCACAGCCGCGGATCTCGCTCGGCAGTTTCTTGATACCGGTGAGCCTTACCCGCCGGAGAAAAATATCTCGGAGCTTTCCGATCCGTAAAATTTGATAAAGTAAGACGCCAGCGAAACTCATGCCTTTCCTCTCTCTATATACATCGATATATATGTAACTATATACAACTTTCTTCCATCTGATTTCGTTCTATCGAACAATATAGCTTAACTCAAAGAAGTGATTGAGCCGAGTGAAAAAAAAAGACAAATCGAAAAAAAAAAAAAAAAAAAAAAATGTTCACTGAGGTATAACGATTTTTCTACCTTACCGATGGATTTCCGAAAACAATACTCACAATCAGGTGAGACATTTTTTTTTTTTCGGGAAAAAAATTTATTCCCGCGGTTACGTGAAATTTTTATTAAAAAATCGTAAACGCCATGAAAGTTTGAAAAAAATATAGTAATTTTTCGTGATTTTTTATCATTTTTGTAACGTATCATGACTCTCTCTGATATATCTTTTTTTTTGCGTTATTCTATTATTTTTTTTTTGCGCCATTTTCAACCCTTTAGTTACTATACGCGATGGTCGTGCAGGTAAGAAGGCCACAAGACCTCTCTTCCACTCGGTACTCTCAATCTCGGCGAGAACATGAATAACGACCGGTGGTTCTTCGCGTCCTGTGGCTCTCGGTACTTACTTATCCCCAAGACATACTCTCGGCTCTTCTTATCGAGATTATCTAATCCCCCCGTGCGCCCGCTGTCTCCTTCTCTCTCTCTCTTTCTTTCTCGGTCCACTTGAGCGAAGATTCATAAAGAATTCTTTTATGCTCAGCTGAAGAATATCGATCAGCCAGAGAGACGAGACAGGGATCTCTACTACCTGCTGCTCGATGGATATTGAGTTTATATTAGCCTTTGGTTATCGATAATGCGGATTTTCTATGAGCCGTCGTTGTGCTTACATCGATCAGACTACTAAAAAAAAAAAAAAAAAAAAAAAAAAAAAAAAAAAAAAATAGATCGATACAAACAGCTATTTATTTCTGCAACTATTTACGATTACATGCATCAGTGATATTTTGCTATTTCGAGAAAAATTATTTTGTTATTCCCCTTAATTAAGTAGTGCAAATGAATAAATGAATAAACATATAAATAAATCGATAACTGAATAAACAAATAGGCCGATAAAAAGAACTATTTATTTCCGCAAGTATTCGCGATTTGGCATTATACACGCGGTAGAGATTTCGCCATTTTGACTGACGATAGTTTCGTTTACGATTGCGAGTAATAATCGACGTCCGTGTGCCGTCGTTGAGCATCAAAACTCGTAGATCGTGAACTATCGCCCGTGAGTGCCACGCGTAAACGTAAATAACGACTTTGATGCATCCCCCGCCCCCCCCCCCCCTTTCCCTTGAACGATGCGTAATCGTAATCGTAATAAATACGTGTGTTGTATCCCGTGTCGAGCGAAGGGACTATAAACGTCGCGTTTGCCATCGTCATTGTGGGAATGGTGGACAGCGTCAACGGAGCAGCAACGGCGTAGCGAACGGAACGGGTCCAACGAGTAGAGGGATTGAAAACGACGATACCGGAAATTTGAAGCTTCAATACATATCGCGGCTTCCGGGCAGTAAAACGAGTAGGTGGTCGAGAAATCCGAAGAAACATATCGAGTCTCCAAAACAGTAAATAGCACACAAGCGGATGAAAGGTAAATAATAAATAATATCGAGAGAAGGAGGAGACTATGTATTCCGCGTATTAATAAATAGTAAATAGTAATAACAGGACGTTGTATCACGTTATTAATAAGATCCCATCGAACAGATATAACGGTTTGCGGTATAAGTAAACTTGCAGTGGTGAGTTATCTCATTCGAGATATACTTCTCGAAACGGTAAACAGCTTTCGTAAATCAAAAATATCTTTTTGTTTATAGATAAATGTGGAAAAAATCGGTAATATGAAGCAAAATGGGATGAATAAAAAAAAAATGAAAAATTAATAAAAATAATAATAATCATCATTATTTAATATTGTATTAATTAATAAAATTAATTTAATCACACGAGGAAATACGTCTATTCGAAATCTGAACAAAGCTACATATTTTTTTACGAACAATAAATAATAAAATGATTTCTTTCGAAAAAAAAAAAAAAAAATTTCAAGAAATTTTCAAAAATTACAAAAAATTTTCATTTTCAATATCATTTTTTTCAATATCTATATATTAACGATTTTTTTGTGTAAAACTTAATTCATGTAGCTAAAAAAAAAAAATTTCATTAAATTTTATTGTTTTAAGAAAAAAAAATCAAACATTAGATTCGAATTTCGATGTGCTGAAAAAAAAAAAAAAAAAATTCCATTGGATTACTTAATTTTTCACCGATCTTCACTGTACAGAAGAACAGCAGATTCTCCGACTCTTCGATTGTTACGCGATAAACATTAATAATGGAATATGATATCCCGATATCAAAAAGAAAGACGATAAAACATCGCGATTTACAGTCCAAATAAATTCTCCGTCGGTTTCAGTATCGTGAGTAATCTCAATCGAAAAAACTCTCGAGCTTAGCTTGTGCCCGATGTTCCTAAAAAAAAAAAAAAAAAAAAAAAAAAAAAAAAAAAAAAAAATCTCTCCCGCCGGACTTTCATTCTCGGACCGATTTGTTTCACTTTGGCTGCTCTTGTGAGCCGCGCTCGCCGGGGCCACACAGTCGTAGTACGAGAATATAAGAGGGAAGAGAGCAACTCCTCTGCGGTGCCTCTCTTCCACGCTTCTAGGCTACGGGGTCCTCGTTTAATCTCCGCGCTCGTCCGTTCGCTCCGTGCTCTGGGAAATCACCGCAATTAATTCCGTTCACCGTAACGCTACGGGGGGGAGAAGGGCTTGCAAGAGACGGAAAACCGGTAGCTATGGTGCGAGAAGGTAGAGAAACATCTGACGGTCGGAGAGGCACACGAGAGACGCGAGAGAAGATAGAAGAAGAGCCGGGAAGCTCGGCGAGATAGAGAAAGGTAACTCCACTTTGCCACAGCGTTGGGGGCTGCAAGAGGAACCCTTACCCCGAAAACGTAGAGTGTGCCGGATGGATATACTGAAACGGTGAGCAATATATATATATATATACATAGATATATATGTATATTGGCCGCGGAGGGTTTCGGGAACTCGGCTACCAGGTGATATACCTGATTAAATAATACCCCAAGAAAACCGTCTCTCATTGGTCCAATCTGTCCGGTCAGAATGCTCGGCAAGATTCCCCTATTCGGGATTCCTCTTCCACCCTCAATGACCTACTCGACAACCTTTCCGGAAATGTTCAGAGATTTTTCTAAATTTGTCTCATTCTACCGCGCGAAACAAGGGCTTTACATCACTTCCGCTTTCGACTAATTCTTTACAATTCTTTTTTTTTTTTTTTTTTTTTTTTTTTTTTTTTTTTTTAAGGGCGTTCTATGGATTTTAAGGGAATGAGAACATTATATTTCTTTTTCGGCGTAAATAAAAAAAATTTATTGAAAATTCTCGACTGTTAATTGTTTATAAATGTGTTTTGATTATCTAAAAAAAAAATTATAGACATTTTTTTTTTTACGAAACAAAAATGAAAAAAATTATTATGTAGAAAAAGTGAAATTTCTCCGTTGTATATCGACACTCTAATATCCTAACTAAATTTATCTCCCACGCGCGAGAATAGCGTTCTGTCGGTTCGTTTTTACGGTTCTAATACCGAATCTGCCGAAGATCGTCAGCGACCCCTCGCGCGTCGGGGGCAGACGAAAACATACGAGACACGTGAAAAAAAAAAAGAAAAAAAAAAAAAAAAATCTTTTTTACGCTGAAAAAAAAATTGCCGAGACTATCGGCGAAGCGGGGAGTAAGAGAGACGAATGAAGAGAAAGCGAGAGTCCCCGGTGTCTCCTCGATCAAGTTTTGCCTATTCCTCTTTTCCCTTCCAATCTATTTTCCTCCTCGAATGTAGTACGTGTCGCCGTTGGGTGTCACTGCCTCCACGGCCGACGCCGTTACGAGGGCCGTTGGATCGAAAAACATCGGTGCGAAACGAGTTCGATGGGTTTGAGAGGGTGGAAGGGGGTTCGAAGGATTGTCGTATACCAGAGCCAATAGCACAGAAGAGACGAATAGGAAGAGCGAAGGGAGAGTTAGAGTGAGAAATTCTCGGAGGCTGAAATATACACGAGGGGTGGGGTTTGGGGTGCGGAAGGGAGGAGGAGGGGGGGGGGGGGGGGGGGAGGATAAAAGCGACGGAAATAGGACGATCCGGGGCAGAGATCCGCGAAAAACCATCCTCCGCTCTCACGCGCCCGCAGGCCCGACAATGATTTTCACCATAAAACGTCGAACGTCCGGCACGACGCGTTTTCCTGGTGAATCGACGCGTTCAACAGACCGACGAACTGTAGAGGTGCGCCCTATATAGATTTATACGATAGATACATATGCCACGTGGATGAACGCGACAACTTCAATTTTCGAAGGTTCGGGGTAACGGCAAATAAAAATTTACGATTTGAACCTTGACACCTCCTCTTGTGTAAAAAAAATATATACATGTATATTGGCTCCGTGGCACACGAGTATCACGTGAGATTCTTAAACGTCTTCGTTCTCTGACGAGACCTTTGGATAGAATAGACGACAATACGCCGAACCGGGCAGCCGGGGAAAAATGGGCGTGAAAAAACAGAGAGGAGTGAAAAAAATTAATGAAATTTCGAAAAGAAAATTTAATTCGCGTATAAAAAATGGTCAATTTAACAAAAATTGAGTTAATATTTAAAAAATTGGTTTGAATTTATAAAAAAATTTAGTTAAAAATCGAAAAGTACTCAGTGAACATTTTCAGAAAATTAGGTTAAAATTTGAAAAAAAAAAAAAAAAAAAATTAGTATACATTTTTTTAAAATGCACATCGACGTGAGTAATTTTTTTTTTTTCTCACATTTTATCTCAATTTTTACCAAATTTCGCCGCTAATGAAAAAAAAAAAAAAAATTCAGCCAATTGCGCCATATGACCAATTCGCTCCGCTTTCCATGACGTTTTTACTTCTATCCATTTTTTTTTTCGTCAGTTTCGACCCACACGTGGATCAACCTTTGCTCGCGTCCCTCCGACATCGAGAGACATGTCCACACGGCTACGTGACCGTCTGGAGGAATCTCCTTGAATTGAATTCGCATGCCGGCGAGTCGGAGAAAACGACACAGTGGAAGGAGAGAAAAAAAAATAATAATAATGAAAAAAAAAGGGGGAAAAAAGGGGAAAAAAATAGGATGGAATTGGTAGAATTGAATTTACCGGTGCACGGGGAGCGATACAGTTTTGGGTTTTATCGTTGGCTAGAAAAAGATATTTCGGACAGTCTCCCGAGATTTTGTGGGCTCAACGACCCCTTCGGCTATTCTGCACGTCGCATTGTATTTTTTTATTATTTTTATTTATACGCCGTACGCTTTGCACACCCCTCGCCGCTTCGCTGGAGCGCCGAAAGCATTCGCATGCGTAAAAACATATCCTTACGCAATACTTTCTCAAAAGAAACATTTTTCGGAGTCCAAGAAAAATTGCCGCATTTTCCAATAAAATTTTCGATTAATCGAATAAATATTTTACCGGGTATACCGAACCCGAATTAATTGTCTCTTCGATTAGAATCGAGGGACTCGGTAGATAAGACCGCATTGCCAAGAATCTTCGATAAGTGAACACATTGTTACGAAATTCCGTAGCGATTCTCGCGAGTGTCGGATACCGCGGAGGATAAACGCTCTCGCGGAGCTATCAGTGACCAGGAAATTCAAGTTCCGTGTGTCGTCCGGTGCTCCAAGAAACTCTCGTGAACGTTATATCAGGGAGCGGAGAGCGGGAGCGCAGTTTTGGGAGAGGACTGGCGGCACAGAAGGGCGGAGGCGAGAACAAGCGAATGAGCGTACTACACATAGCAGTGATTCTAATTGTTCGAGCGTCGAGCAGCGAACAATCGCCTCTGTGAGTGGTTCCGTGTCCCTACCCTCGACAAAGGATTACTTTGGTCGAACGAGATGCAAAGGCTTCCTCCCTCTCTATATATATCTCCTCTCGTAGACCGGATCGAATTTATGCGGACCACGCTCGCCGGTATCTCTCTGGACTCCTCAGAGAACGTTGCCACAGACGATAGGATGGCAACCGGCAACCGGCAACCGGCTCTTGTGTGCTGTACGCTACCCGAAACCGTTTGGATATATTTGGTATAAATTTCCTTGCGAAGTAAAGCAATTATTCTGCCTTACGAATAAAATTGGCGGGACGAAAGTTCGTGAAATAAATCGAAAGTGTCGGTGAAAAAATTGAGTGGAGTAAAAGCGAGAAATTTTTTTTTTTTTTTTTTTTTAATTAATTCTTTTATGAACGCTTCTTCAATATTGCTGCTGAAAGAAAATAATAATTTCATCGAAATAATTGAAATTATTTGTGAAAAATTCAATATTTTTTCGAAAAAAATCGCGGCAACAAAAAAATAAATAAATTAAAAAATCACATATACAAAAAACACGAAATAAGAAGAATGCCATTACTTAATTTCTATTAAATTTATTCGCATTACAATTAATGAATCTTAATCAGCTAATAACTGAATTTTTAATTGGTTTTTAACTTTAAATAATCATCATCTTTCCCCGCCGTCGTTGGCGTGACTGTTGTGCACCTGAGCGTGAAATCCGGACTCATCGGCGTGATATTTAACAGTTCTAACATTTCCCGTCGGTTCCTTTACCGTGTATTCGCCGGTCACCGCTTTACCTGAGTAATTTAGAGATCGTTGGAATAGTCAATATAGCAGTTGACACGGCGATTATCGATTTTTAATATCGATCGATACTCGTTATCGGTAACGAGTGTCGGTAATGCAGTTTCAGTTTTTTTACGTATTTTCAAAAATTACCATCTCGATGCTCTTTCTGCCCGTGATAATCGCCTGTGTGATGATCCTCGACGCCGTACGCGTATTCGTACTTTGGTTGGGCAATGTAGTCCTCGTGAACACGACCGTGTTGATCTTTCCAAGTGATTTCCCGTGGTTCGCCGGATACGGGTCCATGAAAGTGTTGAAACGAATGCGCGTGATTCTCCGCTCTCGCGTAAACGAAGCAGATACCGGAGACGAGGAAAAGACTGACGAACTGAGGATGAACATCATGAAGAAAAATAACAAAAAGAAAAAGAAAAGAAAATTAGCCAATCAATTTTTTTTGCACTCGAATCGATGGTCGATCGTTTGACCCGAATATCGATATTTCTCACTGACTTTGTTGGAAATCATGGCGCCGAACGTATGACAGAAGATCATCACCAGTCAACGGATAGAACGAGTCGAAATGATTAACGACAAAACTCTGATGGAAAACCATCGTCGTCCGGTCTTTATATAGCATCGATTAGATTTTCCCTTTGCCCAATTTCTCGCACGGATCCTCCGCATCGATCCCGCGTTACAAAACAACAATTATTCAACTGACGGGAGAGAGTGTAACAATAATGGGAAAGAGTAAAGAGTACCGTGAGGTAAGGATAAAAAAAAAGGTGCGCGCGTGTTCGTTCGAGCGAACGGTGACCAATCTTGCCAGTCGGCATCAATGTGGAACTGTGAATAACGGTTCTTCTCGGTTAGATCTCTCTGTATCAAGAAATTCGCTGAAGCAAAAAATTTAGGAAATGAACAATTTCTTCATTCACTCATTGATCTCGCGTTACGACATTCGACGGCTTTCTTCTAATATTAATTTATTGTTATCAGCAGCAGCTCGCCGATATATCATTTTTCGCATTTTTTTTTGGAATCAGAATGATTGAATTAGATGGTCAGAAAGTTAAATAGTCAAAGTCACGGATCGAAGAATCAGAGAATCGAGAAGTTCGAGAATCAGAAAATCAGAGTAGTGAAGATTTAAAGAATCAGAGAGTCTGAAAGATCTGAGATTCGGGAAGAAGAGAATCAGAAAATCAGTGATCAGGGAATCAAAGAGTCGGAAAAATCAGAGATCAGGGAATCAAAGAGTCGGAAAAATCAGAGATCAGGGAATCAAAGAGTCGGAAAAATCAGAGATCAGGGAATCAAAGAGTCGGGAAAATCAGAGATCAGGGAATCAAAGAGTCGGGAAAATCAGAGATCAGGGAATCAAAGAGTCGGAAAAATCAGAGATCAGGGAATCAAAGAGTCGGAAAAATCAGAGATCAGGGAATCAAAGAGTCGGAAAAATCAGAGATCAGGGAATCAAAGAGTCGGAAAAATCAGAGATCAGGGAATCAAAGAGTCGGAAAAATCAGAGATCAGGGAATCAAAGAGTCGGAAAAATCAGAGATCAGGGAATCAAAGAGTCGGAAAAATCTGAGATTCTGGAAGAAGAGAATCAGAAAATCAGAAATCAGAGAATCAAAGAGTCGGGAAAATCTGAGATTCGGGAGGTAGTAAAAAAATCAGAGAATTAGAGAATCAGAGAGTCAAAAAAAACAGAGAATCAAAGAGTCGGGAAAATCTGAGATTCGGGAGGTAGTAAAAAAATCAGAGAATTAGAGAATCAGAGAGTCAAAAACAGCAGAGAATCAGAACCAAAATGAAAATGGGTAATCAAAATTATTACGAGAGCTACGTATGTGTGTATGTGGATCTAAGGTTGAAAGAATTTTAAAAAATGTCACGAAAGCAACGTTACAGTTGAAGATGGCATACATTTTGCGAAGGGGCTATGTGCGGGATGCAGAGAGCTCGCGAGTATAGGAGAGGAAGAAGCACGGGGAAGCGAGAAAACGGGCGAGAATCCTGGCACGGGATATAAGGCACCGGGGGGCGGACGAAGGGATGGGATTGGGAAGCTTCGCGTACACCGGAAGTGCTCGAAGAAAGGGAAGGGGGAGCTACAGCGCTGCAACATCGCCAGGTTTCTACGAGGCGCAACGTTTTGAGTTATGAGACTTTTTGAGTCGCAACGGCGGCAGCGAAGGTGGCTGCGCGAGAGAGCCGGAGAGAGTGGAGAATCGTTGCATGGAGAAGAGGACATCCGGGTCCGAGTAGAGGCGCGCAACTACGTCGTTTTCTCCGGCCCTCCTTCGTCGAGACGGTGAAAGCTAACCCCCCTCCCCCCTCTCTACCCCCGTTGCGCGACTACAAATCTCACTTAACCGAGATTTGTCGTTTCGGACACACGAGAGAAATAGAAAATCTCAACTCCCCCCCCCCTCCTTAACTATTTCATACCACGCGCTCTCTCTCTCGAGAGAGACATTCGAGTCACTTATTCCCGTAATCTAATCACTTATACAATTCTCAATGTGAATTGTAAAACTCGAGTCATCTTTTAATCTTGAAAAATAACTGTCGCGGACTGTTAGGGAAGCATTAACAAAACATCAACGGGTTTAAAGTTTGGTAAAAAATAATTTAAAAAAAAAACGAAAAACGGGAGAAGAAATGTAGTTGTATAATCATTTATATAGCTTTCATTTCGGAGACAATTTGTGTTAATTATAAATTGCGTATCATTTTTTAATAAAGACTAAAATAATTTCTATAAAAAATGAAGTAAAAATAGAGTCAACTAATTATTTATAAAACTTACATTGTAAAGACAATTTGCGTGACTTGAAAAGTTTGTTATTATTTCATTAAAAAAAAAAAAAAAAAAGAAATTCTGTAAAAAACAAAAGATTAAAAGTAAAGAGAACATCCGAATGTTAACAATGTTAATCTTTGAAATTGCCGACTCTCGAGTTTATTTCTCGACATTTTATCGTTAACTAATAAAAATAAAAAATCATTGCTGTCGTAAAAAAAGAAGCGCACGCACGGCTTTCCTCGACTCTGTATCTTTTTTTTTTTTTTTTTACCGCACACACACACACAGGAAAGCGAGAGACAGAGAATTTGGAGACCCGGTGAATTTCTCGTACAAGCGGCAACGAAGAAGTATCCGAAGCGTGGATTACGGTGATAAATTATGCAGAGTAATAATGTTTGCTGGGATTATACCCAGGGTTGGGTCCCTCGGTTACTATATCTTTCACAAGTCAGAGAGGCAACATATAGGGCTGACTTTGGTACTCCGGTCTCTGTGCAGCGTGTGTTGGTAACCTGATCCTCCCCCCTTCCCCCACTTCGCTCAGTTTTCGCCACCTTAACCGGTCCAAAAAAAAATTAAATAATAATAAAAAAATCCGTTAGACACTCACACTGAAGAAATCTTGGAATATTATACATTCAATCGTCTAAGTCTCGAGAAATCACAAAACATCGAAACATCGAATAATTTCTCTTATTAAATAAAAATGTATACCTATTTTTATAGTTAAAGAAATTAATATTATAGTTTATTCGATTCGCGAAAAGCTGTAGTAGACGGAGTGTATATAACGACAGTTTCATTGTTACTTTACGCGACGCGCATTTCGAAGAGTTTTTTTTTCATTAGAGTACCAAAAGCTGTTATAAAAAGCTTTTGGTACTCTTTTCTTAAAGAATCTCACCGTATAAATTTACTCTCTCTGACAGACCATTGCACGTGGGACTCCCAATACCCACCAAAAACGCACAGTCCTTGGCGAACCTTCGATATACAGACGAACAGTTCTCTGTTTGTCGACGAATATGTGCGGTAACTCTTTGAGGACAAGAAAAGGTACGCAACACGAGAGTATCAAATGGTTTTCATTTATGGCTCACGTTCAACCTCTCCTAGTCTCATTCGTGACCTTAGCGCGAAATCCAAGGCATCAAAAGCTACCGACAATGGTTCACTTTGATGAAATATTGAGAAAATCCTTTTTTTTTTTACTTTTCATCCCAATCCTGGCTTCTGTTACCTTTCAATACCCTGAATGTTCATATTCCCTTCAATGTCTTCCCACCTTTTTTTCGGTCTTAAAAGCTCCGGAATAAAAAAAAAAAAAAAAAAAAACGGGTCTCGTTTAGATTTGTCATTCGCAAATGGAATTACAGAAGTCCTCATTTATCTGAAAGATTCAACTGTCTCGCGATAGTTTAGCTTCTGCTAGGATCGTCGTTTCGAAATCCGTAACATGGACCAATCTTAATTTTACACAGCTCTGGATTGGAAGATCTCCTCCTTCCCTTGATCAAGATTTGATAGGACTCGGCCTGGATGTTGTTCAGCGAAACTCGGAGAGCGTTACCGCGAAGTCAAAGAGAGTTAAGATTGAAAGAGCCGATATAGCTGACAAGGTCTCAGAGTGGGTTTAATTGGTTTCCGTATACAACCCCTCGCGAGCGCGGGTTCCTCTCTCACTATCTCATCAAGACGGCAAAGGATTCACGCTAGTTTTGGATGCTGATGCCGAGACTCTCGCGTATACGTAGGATCTCCTTCTACCTAGGATTACGTTGTAAACAGAGTGAGCCCTGCTGGTTTTAAGAGAAGAGACGTTGGCTTACTACTGAATAACGCGTCGGTGAGATTCTCCTTGACTTCTGTGAGGTACACGGGAACAATGCATTGCTAAAGATATGTATATACATATACAGTTGTTAACCAAGCACACCTGTTTATCTCTGTTAGAACCCTCTCTCCTTTGCTTCCTGTGCAAGAACGAAGTTTCTAGGAATAGAGGAAGTCTTCTGCATCGGTACAATTGTGGTATCGCAATTGTATGCGTGTTCTTAATTAAATATCTGTCTTCAATCTCGGTTCGCGGCAGTGTAGATAGCGTATTGCGACAATGATGTTAGAAATTATCCGAAACAGTACGAAGACATCATTATTAATCCGCTGGTGAGAATTGTTTCCGATGCTCCTTAAGGCGAGCAATAGCGACGGAAGTTCTCCGAAACGAGTCAAACCAGCGAAAGGATACTCGATTTTTAAAATCATTTCTTAAGCTTTTGAAGACTCGAAGATAAATTTATTCGAAAGATCGAGAAAAAAGTAATGCATTTGGTATTAAAAACTGTCATAACTTTGTATTTTGCAAACTCCCCGATTAAATCTGTTCGAAGGAAATTCGTAAAATGCGTCGTATCAATTGCGCATCCCGGATGATTTTGCTTTTTGACGGATTTGGACGATACTTCTGACAAAAATGAATATATGTACCATTTTTATTACGGATGGCTTCGCGCTTTGTTGAAAAATCTGCAATTACTTTTCTCTTTAACGTTAAGGACGATTGGAGGGGCGAAGG
The DNA here is from genome assembly GCA_963971235.1 of Cryptus armator. Classification (NCBI taxonomy): domain Eukaryota; kingdom Metazoa; phylum Arthropoda; class Insecta; order Hymenoptera; family Ichneumonidae; genus Cryptus; species Cryptus armator. Next base: position 13,758,970 of record OZ020240.1, read on the forward strand.
AAAATTCTGGCATGAAGTTGGATTACAATTAATTATAGTATTCGTTTGTCACCGATAGATGGCGTTATTCCCGTTTCATTTTAATCCTGGAGCGTCGCATATGGGTCTGGAAGACCCGATCTGTTTGTCGTTGATAAATTGGCATTAACTAATTATTAAGTCACTGCGAATTTTGATATGCCTTAGCATTTTCGTAATATCTTGATTGCAAATTACACGGTTATTCAATGGCGGACCTACCGTAGTTAGAAATTGTTAAGTTCGAAGGATTGAGAAGTTCGCGGAAATACGCGCAACTTCTGCTTTTAGAAGGAAATAGAGAATATCAAGTGAGTTTGGTACGCGCAACTTCATAGAAACGGAAAGAAAAAGTATCCGATGAGTTCCCGGAGAGCCGTCCAACTCTGTAGGATTTCGAAGGTTTGCGTCGTGACTTCGCGAAAGGGCGCGTATCTTAGTTGAAATTATGAATTTGAAGACATCGAAAGAAATGTACTGAAAATATCATCGAGCGGTACAACATTCGGCTCGATCGGTAAAGGTTGACATTTCTGCACAAACAGTTTTTCCAGGAAAGGACGACATTCTCGTAGCGCCAACTTTCCGTCCCCCACTTCCTAGTTTTCTGATGTATTGGAAAAATTCATATCGGTAGACTTTATGAGGTCCTAAGTATGCCATTAACCATTAGGTTGGGATCCTACATTTAGGTTCTACATAGATGTTTTGCGGGTTGCCAGATTCCAGGCGCTAAGATGACTAGACTCATGTGTGCTCTATTGCTAAACTGCATCTGAACGAATCAATTAGTATCCATAGTGAAATAATGTGATTTTACTAATTTCCTTATCACGTGTTCATCTTGTTCCAAAGTGATCAGAAGGTTGTATGACGAGGAACCACCGAGGTAGGTTTACGCACTAGATTGCCCTGTAATAGGATGGACCGAAACTAGTATTACCTCTCGACGCTCGTCCTTCTCCTTCGTATCCATGTACCTACATCGATTTTCTCGACTGTTGTATTCAGGTCTCACCGCAGTAGTTAAAGTCCATCTGGGTATTGCCAGAGGTGGTAGAGAAGACATTCTCTGTCGAGTACTGCACAGAGGAAACTCTCCTGACTGCCTCTCGATCTTAATATCCATAGTAAGACGACAAGGCGAATCCTGATGGCGAGAGGCGTACGTTCAATGTTCAAGAACTACCTCTCAGCCCGAAGACACTCTCCGCTCTGCCTCCCTAACCGTGTGGCAAGTGCCCCTCCCCCCCCCCCCCCCTCTGCCTAGCCAAGGAGGATGCGGACCATTCGGGTGTTGTAACGCCAAGTGAACGCGGGAGAGAGAGTCCTACAACCGAATTGTAATTGCACTTTAATTAAGCCGTAATTTAAGGACGTACCTCGCACGTTCGCCAGATAGCTCCTCTAGCCACTCGGAAAGTCAGCGTTGGAGAGAGTCAGATCCATATAGAAGGTACCGTTGCATTCGTGGGATGAGAAAGCAAGCTACTATACCCGGACGAAACCGTGGGTGGTTTGGAACAGTAATTCGAACTATCCCGACGTAGTGCGCTCGTGGACAAGACCCCCGGAGTCGGTACGTCGCTCGCCGCAGGAGCATAGGCAACCGATGCGCGCTCTCTGTGTGTCCCTCTTCTCCTAGCTATGGCAAGCCTCTTCTTCCCTCGTCCCTTCGCCGAGACAACAGCTCTCGAACAACTACTCCCTCGTTCGGGTTCGCCTTCCATCCAACCCTCCCTACTGCCCCCTTTTGCCCACTACTATTCCGAGTCTCCAACACTGTCCCCGGGAGTCTCTATCCTATTCCATCCTCTCTCCACTTCTCAACTCTCTCTTTCTCTTCCTCCCCCGACCCACTCACCAATTCATATGCAAATGAAAAGCACCGACCTCCCAGGCATTGTTCGCACCGAGCTTCCCGCCAGTGTCCTACGGACTTGACTTACTACGCGAATTTCCTGAAAACTCTAACCGGGCGAGAGATGGTATACCCGTGTAATTGATACTCACTCCCCCCGCTAACCCGTGGCCTCAGGGCGAACGTTTCTCACTTTGCTTATATTCATTCTCGCCAGTGCTGCCAGGCGGTTTGCGAGAAAACGGACCTTCCCGTTGCCTACTGGTGACTGGAAAAGCAGCGGTGAGGAAGGGTGCGATGCTTTTCTTCCTTCAACTTCTTTCACCCAAGTAGGAAGATTCCACAGTGTCGGGAAGGGTGAAGACAGACGCGGGGATGGGCAAAAAGGTTTTGGTCGGTGATGTCACTTCGCACCCTCGGACGACCCGGGCGTGAGGTTGGATAACTTGCTGTCGGTTCCCATTTCGGCAATGTCGCGTCTCTCGGGCACGATATCCTTGCAACCCTCTTTGGGTCGTATTCAGGACCATTTCCGATACGATAACTTCGGGGATGAGAAAAACTTTTGGACTGCAAGATGGTTACAATACACTGGAAAACGTATTCGCGCGGATTTCTTCTTGGCGTTAATACTGTGTTCCTTGTAGGGTGGAGATTTTTTATCTGGCTTTTCGAAAGATTCTTAGACACAACGTTTGGACAGTTATCTCGGAATGCAGAAAACGTAGTCGGAGAGTCGCGGGACAGATTCAATATAAGAGAGGCCATTCGACACTTTTGGGTTCTTTTTTTTTACTGTCTTGTCTGGTCGTAGAATTTTTTTTTTTTTTCTTTACAGTTACTTGAATACTTACTATACGAGTCTTCTCTAGTATCGTTAAGGGACGATTTTAGAACTCGACGATTTTCACGAGAAAACGAATCCGCTTGTCGAGGCTAACGCGGATCTGGAAAAAAAAAAACTTTTCAAGAACTTTACGACTGATTTTTTTTTTTTTTTTTTTTCGTTCCGAAATCCTTCAAGAACGCGTAACTAAAACATTACATTTCGCGTCTCCGCTGGGTGATTTAATGTTTTACGTCGATTTAGCATAATAAGTATTTTTCTAGGGTGTTTTTTGGATGGGAGGAATGGAAGGGCCAACGGAAAACGCAGGCGAGAGTGAAAATCCTCTTAAAGTTTATCTCAGGCCTCTGCCATTCCCACGACAATAATGCTCTACTGTTTTTTTTTTTTTTTTTTTTTTTTTTTTTACCAGTGCGGGCTTTGGCTCTCTCACCGTGTCCCAGCGAATAAATGATCCTTTCGTCCAGGCAAAGCGCGCGCGCATACGTCAGGTTGAATAATAAAAAATGATAATGTCTCAAGACATTCCGTGGAAGATGAGAGAGATATGAAAGAAAAGGCGTGCGGTCGAGCGTAGTAGCACGAGAAACCACTTTCCGCGAGTCTGACATATGCGGCTAGGAAATTTTCACGAGAAGACAGCTACGCGGAATATAGAACTAGAGGAGAAGGCTTTTTTCGGTATTTTCAAGCGTTCAAGCTTCCGCCTGAGATGCGCGAATATATGTGACTCGAATTTTTCCTTGCAGCTGCCCCGGCGATTCGGCTGTAATTCGTTTCACATATTTTTTGTCTGCCAGGAAACTTTGTTTTCGTGGATTTTTTTATTTTTTTTATTTCAACGTATTCATCATGTTGCAAAATAAACAAAAATCATATTTGGAAACAATATTAGAGGTGTGTGCGACAAAAAGAACGTTGATACGTAGCGGCTACAAATTTTGAGCAAACGAGCCGAAACTTTGCACGCGAGTTGAGTGACCAT
>OZ020240.1:13762880-14106846 GCA_963971235.1 Cryptus armator
TTATAAAAATTTCACTATAAGAATTTTTATAATTCATCATAAGACTATAAAAAAAATAAAAATGGCGTTATTCACGGTGTGCAGCTTATTTTATATATCTCCAGTCGACTAGATTCGGAAATCTTAAAAAATGATTTTTGAATTAATCAGTCAAAAAAACTTGAGAAACGAAAAGCTGGGAAATGAAGCTGAAAAAAAAAAAGCAATTCGCAAATGGACTGTGCAGTCGCGTCATCTATTGAAAGAGGTGACGCCAATGGCGCGGAAAACAAAAATGGTCTTTTCTCGAACGGAATGAAAACAGCGGAACCAAACTCCCTTGACAACGATGATGAATCGAAGCGTATATCCGAAAATACTGCGTGCCTTTCCCCACAATCCTTTGGTTCGCGTCGAGTTTCACGTGCGCATAACTGTACGTGAATTCTGGTACCACGCCGTCTCGTTTACTCCGGACTATACATACGATACGTACGATTGAAAACAGAAGCACCGAAAAAAAAAAAAAAAAAGAAAAATCATCGCTCTTTGGCATTCATCCTCACGCATGTTCGCTTGGCTTCCGTATTGTTCTAAATCCTACTGTGGTTATAGTTTTCATTCATCGATATACTTTCTCGGTACACGCGATTTTCGCAAAACTCTCGAGAGCTGTACGGGAACTATGAAAAGAATAAATATTGCCTGTTATTCTTTCTCATTCACTTCCGTAAACCCCGTTAAAGCTCCTTTTACTATCATCGAAAAGAAAAGTCAATACTCGATATTTCGTTTTGAGACATTTTTATGTCATTTATGATTTTATGGTTTTTTATAGTCTCCGAGACGAAATTTGATAAATTTTGGTGTTTTTTTTTAATTTGATTGAATTCTGATTAATTAATTTATTATTAATAATAATTTAACGTCATTAGTATTATTAATTAATAATTGCCTAATTTATCGTTGTTAGCATTATTAATTAATAATTGCCTAATTTATCGTTGTTAGTATCATTAATTAATAATTGCCTAATTTATCGTGAATTTGTAATTAATAAATATTGCATCGCAAACTTCGTAACTTTAATATATTTCTTATTAGCCATTTATTCTTTTGTTTGGATTTAATAAAGTAGGTGTTTACCTTGATGGTTTTTTTTTTAATAGAAAACAGTATATGAAATTGAATTGTTCGCTTTTTTTCTGAGAAGAAATTTTAATTAAAATTTCGTCGGATTCACTCGAGGCTTTCATTTTATTATATGGGATACTTATGCAAACGATAATAATTAATTGTTATTAATATTATTAATCAATTATAGTGATTTAAATGGACCTTTAATACATTTATCATAAAAGCATTCGGAATTATAATTCATTGAACATTCGCATAAATTAATTTCCGTTAATGGTATGAATGTTATTAATTAATAAATAATTTTATTCAAATTTATTATTGACAAATTTCGTATCGTAATTTTCGTCATTACAATGTTTCACTCTTTTCCCGATTTTATCGATAAAGCAACTTTTCACTTCGATGTTTATTAAAAAAAAAAAAAAAAAAAAAAAAAATCGAGTTCGCTCGTCTTTTCATTTTAAGAAAAAGTTCGCAAAAACACAAAAAAAAATTCCATTAGACTCAATGCAGTCTGCAATACTTTTTTTTTTTTTCTCCATTTTATCGAATATTCATAAAACGTTAATAATAAACTAATTTCCGTAAAATCAAGGTATGCTTATCGTCGGGGTTAGTCGGTCGTGAAGGTAAAGTTTATTTTTGTTCTTCGCTATGTCGTGCGGCTAATGGCTTCATAATCTTTCTCTCTCTCCCAACGCTTCCCCCGCGTTTCCTCTCTTCTCCTCTTCGCTCGTAGAGAGAACGGGGTAATTGCTTCAGCGACGCCACCAACCCGCAACTACCGACGGTATAATTAGAGCGTAAAGTCCGCGGTACCGTATGGAATTTTGCGTTATATACGTATACGACAAATTTAGAGTCACCGGTAAAAGAGTGAGAAACTACCGCGAGGAGGTAAGGGGAAGGCGCGTGAGAATTCACGAGCATAAATCTCGAACGAGTGAGACATATTCGCAAATAATAACTCGAAACTCAAGGTAGAAATTTTCGCCGCAGTTATATCGACGTAAGCGAACTAACTCGCTGCTTTCAAAAGCCCCCGCAACTCTGCGCGCGGAGACAATTTGTTTACTGGACTAAAAAAAAGTCTCATTTTTCATCGTGGTATTCGTTAGTTTTTCCACGGAGTACCGGAAAGGATTTGTTTCCACAGGGAAGAAAAAAAAAAAAAAAAAAACCGATACACAGAATCCAAAGCAGAGAGCCTTCGGGACGGACGATTTCACGCGAAGCTCTCGCGGTTTCAGGAACATCCGTTGAAAAACAAATGCGGTTGGACCAAAAAAAAAGATGGAAAAGACTCGAAACGGAAGGGACCACACGTTTTTTTTTATGTACTGTAACTTGGAATACGAGACGTATATATATTATATGTATTCTTCCGTTGAACTTTTGTTCTATTATTTAAATCTCACTGATACACCAAAAGCCGAGTTTTTTTGTTGTTCCTCTGGGGTATATGGAGAACAGCGGTGAAAACGGGCTCCCGGGGCAAAATGGACGCGTCGATACAGAAGAAGTGAAAAAAAATTGATAAAAAAATGTGAAAAAAAAAAATATTCAAGATTTCCGATGAAACTATCAAAAAATTTCGTTGTTATCAAATTTTCCGCAAATTTAACGAGCAATTGAATAATAATAATAATATAATTTAAAAAATAATTTTTTGATAATAATAATAAAATTATTAAATAATAATTATCAAAAATTAAACAATTGAACAAAAATGAAACAATTATTATTAAAATTAAGACGAAATTTGGAAAAAATTAAAATACAATTGAAAACATTTTTTTTTTTAGGAATTTCGATTTTTTTAATGTCTTCTCAAATTTCACGTCAAATAATTTTAAAAAATCTCAAAAATTTTCCCGTTTTGCCCCATTTGTCTGCTATGCCATTTTTGCCCCTCTCTGTCCCCTGCAGTGTTTGTACATTACACACAGTTCCTTTCAACGGTAGTTCCTTTCTTCCATTTTGTGTTTTTTTTTTATATTACTCTTTTTTTTCCTCAGCAGTACAATTGGGGTGACAGTCAGGAATAAGAGGGCGGAGAAGCTCCGGCGGTCTGTGCGGAGGAGTCGGTGTGGCCGGGCGGAGAGGAGAGAAGCTTGAGAAACGAGGTGGGATGGCGCGTGAGGGATGAAAAACGAAAGCTCGGAATAATTCACCAGAGGCAACATGTCGGCTCTGCAGCAGTACAGAAAGGAAGAGGCGAAGGGTAAAAAAAAAAATATACGAAGAAGTGAGGCAAAGAGGAAATGAGAGAAAACCAAACCAGCGGGAGAAACACGAGCCTCGCGTCTGGGCTCTGGCGGTACTGCAGTTTTGCATAAGACGCGAAGCGAGATCGCGGGGACTGAAAGAACGAAGGGATAGAAAGCTCGGAATAGTGAGAGGGACTGGCATAAGGACGAAGGTGAAAAGGAAATACCGATCGATCTGACCCCCTCCCGCCACCCCCTCCATCCTCCTACCCCCATCCACCGCCAAACTATGAGTCGCTCGCACGACGTTATTTTTGCGCCTCGTTCTCTTTCTTATGCCTCAAAAACTTTCCTTGAATATTCATAAAACGATGATTTGTGGTTTACTGCAGCAACGGGGGCGCCACGCTATTTCCCGTCCAATTCATTTTCTCTCCTTCTTGCTGTTTCACTCATTTCTCTTCTATAACCTTCCGCACTCTTATTTCTCTCGTAACCAACAGTCAGTGTTACCATCGCTTTTTACGCAAAGTCGCGATTATCGGTTACACGAAAGTCGTAACGCTCTCGCGCATAAGTTTTTGCTGTTGCTGTTGTTTTTTTTTTTCTTGACTCGCTATTTTAATTTCCTTTTAATATTTCACTGCAAAGGCAACTGAACTCGGAACTGAAGCTCGCGACAGTCGTTGGTATGCCGAGATGAAAAAAAAATTTACGCAAAAATATATTCGTAATATATTGGAAATATATTAATAATATACAAGATTTGGCGTTTTTATAGGTTATAATTATATATTTCGTGATATATATTTGAAAATGTATGGGTAATACACGACTTTTTGTTGAAAATTAATTGGACATATTATGGATACTATATCTACCAATAAAGGTGACCCTGGGGCAAAATGGACCGGGAGGGATAAAACTGCATGTTGTGGATTTATTTTTTCAATAAACAGACGATTAACACGCCTGCAATCATAGACGTAGTCCATTTTACCCCGATTTTTTTTTTAACGCGAATCATTTGTTATTAATTCAATTTAATAATGAACAACTAATTAATGCCTCCGGAACGATTCAGGTACAGATACATCGTCCATTTTGCCCCCGATTTTTTTTTTTTTTTTTTTTTTTTTTTTCAAAACTCCGATCTGTTTATTATAAAAGTCAAATTAGTAATAAAATGTCAATTAATGCCTTTGGAATTATGTCGACGGCCTCCATTCCTTCGCCGGTCCATTTTGCCCCGTGTTCCACTCTATTTTATTCTCTAAGCCACGAGAAAAAAAAAATAAATAAAAAAATTATAGAGTTCAGGAGGAAAGGTGAAAATAGTGGTCTGTAGTATCGTCTCGAGAAAGATTAAGTTAAAGAGGGTTAAAGGTGAAGTAGTAGACGTGAAATCGTATTTTCAACAGGGAGTGGGGCGAGGAGCCCTCTTGACGCGACGAGAGTCGCGAAGTGCTTCTCGAACGTAACAATTTTCTCGTCCGAGAATTCTCGCACCCTCTTTCACATGGGAGGGAGGGGGAGGAGGAGGGGGGGGGGCGTCGAGGCTCGTTGGGTGTCTTTTGCTCGTCGCTTCGTCATAATCCCGTCGAGATAGGGGTAGAGAAAGGACCGGAGTACTTGGGGAGAACGTACAAGGAATGAAATTCACTCGAGAAATCGCGGCAAAGTTTCGAATAGCTCGACGTCCGGGCCGAAGCTTCTGGGAGTGAAGCTTCTTCCTTCGAGGCTCGAGGAACGTCTTTATCGTGGATAGGCGTGTGTTTCGGAGTCTCGGAGACTTTATTCTCGCACGCGGAGCCCTGTGTATGCTTCCTTCCCTATGTGCTCTATAGGTATCCGTTGCTCCGGTGCTTCCGCGCTATCTTCACGGTGCTTTATGGGCCTTTCATCCGACTATCTCTCGGCTTTGTAGACGCGATTTAATCTCTACCGGTTTCGCACACGCTTTGCCTCTCGCGTTATCGTTTATGCGCGATAGATGCTTTTCCCCTCGCGGAGATTATCCCGTCGACGTAGGAAAAATCTCGCGACTGACGGAGAAACGAACGACACAAATCTCGAGACTCGCGTATCGTGGTATTGTTATCCATCGAATCGGAGATGAATTACTCGAAAAATTGCGATTTTTCCGGGAAGATTCGCGAATTCATCGATTTCCAGCAAAAAATAAAGTTATTTTTTATTTTTTGAAAAAAAAAAAAAAAAAAAAACACAATTTGATAAAAAATAAAAATTGGACGATAGTTCGGAAAAGTGTTCTGATAAAAAAAAAAAAAAAAAAAAATTCTTGCGCAGTCGAGAAAACGGAATATTTCGTAAATTTCCTTGGATTCTCGTAAACTCTTCGTAGTCTCTCGGCTTCCACGGTGCTCCAGAAAATTAACCGCCGCGCGCTGTCGAAAAACTCGAGTTGCCAGAAACTCTCTTAATTATTCGACTATAATAAATGTAAAATTGTGATAATCAAGTTTACGGGCCGAATTCGTTGTTCATTTAGCCTGAAAAGTTTCCTCGACTCTTCGGACAACTTACTGTCTCCTCCCCCTCCTCCCCGCCTGCGCCGAAAAATTTTTAGAAAACGACGACGATAACAATTACGCGAACGTAACGTAAAATAAAATCTCCGCGAAGGATAGCAAAGAAAAACCGCAAGGTGAAAAAAAAAAAAAAAAAAAAAAAAAAAAAAATTTGTAATATGCGACGATAATAAAGAATCGTATATTGGCGAGGAAAGGTGAAGAAGCGCGAGAGAGCGCGGAGATCGCGACCACAAGAGAAAAAACAATGAACTACGTTTGTAGAGGGAATAGAGGAACGACTTCCAATAACCTTCTTCTTCCCGGCGACGTTCACGGTGTTCGCTTCCCGGTGATGATTGAGATTCTTTACGGCACCGGGAGGTGTGCCGCCTGCTGGTCGTCGTGCCGCACTTATATACCTTCTCCGTTTCTTTCTATCCGGTCGTTTTTTTTTCCTACCTGAACGAAGTGTACGAGCTTTCCGCCCCCCGGTTACGTATTCACCGTCAGCGTCTCTTAGTACCGATAAACCGTTGGAATCGTATATACATATAGAATCGTAGTATATATATATATATATATATATATATATACAAAGTTCAAACTCTTCCAGTGCAGCGAGATCGATTCGAATAAACGGCAGTCGCATAAAGCTACTGACTTTTTTATTGTCTTCGAGTGAAAGAGTTTGGAGAACGAAAAAAATAAAACAGAACACAGAAATTTATGGTTGTAATAATTGAAAGAAAAAAAAAGTATTTAATTTGTAAAAATGACGCGATGCAAGTTAATATACATTGCCGAGTGTAACTTCGCGTTGATTTAAAAAAAAAAAAAGATACGTCAAAATATCGAACTATTTTTGTTTTATTTTGATAAAATTATTTAGCAGTAATAATTAAATCGAGAATAATTATTATTGTTAATAAATAATAATAATTATAATACTTCTCGGTTTTAACATTGCAATTAAATTATTGTATATAAGAAAAGTTATTAACATAATAACAATAAAAATTATATTATAAGTGTTAATATTATTTTGATAATTTATTGACATTTTTTTTTAACTATGAATGAGATATATATATTTTTAATACTTATCTCTGTTTTTTTAATAGAAAAAATAAAAATTTCTTAAATAAAAATTAACTACATATATTTTTTTTTTTTTTTTTTTTTTTTCAAATACAATGAAATTGACATTACGCGACTCGGCAATTCAAGGTACAAAGCTCCCTTCAAGTGCGCTGCAATGGCGTGCGCAGCGACGGAGTGGAAAAATAAAAAAAAACTACTCGGAGTGAATAACTGCAAGCCGAAAGGGGAAAGAAGAGCTCACTGGTGATCCACTGGAAATGGAATTTCTCATACAGCAGCCTTATAGGGGAACTAGCAAATCCGGGAAAAGGTCGAGGGAGAGTCGAGATCCAGCGAAGGAACACCAGACGCGGTAAGCACTTCTGCCCAGTCGCCGAGACTGCGGAGCTTCTGCAGCTCCGAGCTTTGTCCCCTCCCTCCCCGCGGCCCCTGCGACTCTGGTACCTTCGTCTGTACAGTCGGATATTTTTGAACGGATTCTCGGGGGGAGAGAAATCGAAGACTTTGGACAAATATCCGGATAAATGTCGAGAGAAGAGGGCGAGCGAGGAACAGTCAATCTAATACGTCTTTACGATACATATATATATATATGTATTCACTTGACTCCGCGTACTTACGAAACGCGAATATCAGGACAAAGTTACTGCAGCGAATCAATTTTTTTTTTTTTTAATAACTTCATATATTTTTATTTATTATATATATATATATTAATGTCTTATTTAAAAAAATCTATTATACATATTTATTTATTTATTTACATGGATGCCGTCAAGATTTTGGCGATTTTTTTTTTTTTTCGTTTATTTTGTTTATCGAAAAATTTTTTACTTCCACTGTTTAGAAAAAATACATTTTGTATAATAATATATATTTTATCAATATAATTAATAGATATATATATATTTTATAGCATAAAAAAAATAAAAATATATTTTCTCGAAGTTTCATTGTTTTTTTTTATTATTTTTTTTTTTTTGTTCATATTTTCTTTTCGCTCATTACGTTTGTACGGAACTTCGAAAATTCTTCGATCGTATTCAGAGAATGAAATATTCGATATGGAGTAGAAAAAAAAAAAAAAATAGTCAAAGGAACGACGAAGTTGAGAATTTCGTGGGCGTAAACGAGTTTGAAATTCGCGTTGTATCACGTGAATTGCGAGACTATACATTGATAACGGATATACAAAGCCGCGACGCGCGGGAGAGACTTTCTCGTTGGGGAACGGCGGTGGTTTGTCGCGCACACGGGCAGTTTTGTGCGGTGCAGTTGGAGAGAACAGAGGCCGAGGTATATAATGCCGCGAAGAGGCGGAGGGAAATTTTGGCGGGTGGTTTGGGATATCAGGAGAGAACGAGTTGCCGGAGATCCTGCGGAGCTGAGAAAACTTCGGTAGCGACAACAAGACGTTAAAGTATCTTTTTCCTCTCTTCTTCGAGAGCCCATACCCTTCTTTTCGTTTCTCACTATTTCGTTCCCGTGTGTCTCTTCTCGGTATGGCAAAGAGACCGTTAACTTCGCGTACGCTGCGTATGCATGAGCGAGAAAAGTTGATCGGGAGGGTTTAACGCTCCGGAATTTTCTTTGCCTGTGTCTCTCGCCTCGTATCGCGTTACATTGGCCTTCGAAACTCCTTGGACGGGGTAGCGGCAGGATCAACAAAGTTTTTTCTCCAAGATTTTGCGAAATAATGCGAGTATTACGGAATATTCCCGGGAGGATGCATAAACAATTGTTATGTCTGCTATAAGCGTAAGTGTTCCAAGAGTGCGAATTTTTTTGATTTTTTTTAAGACTCGTCGATTAACGTCTTTGGCTTCTAACTTCTATAATAATAACAATATCGACATAATACCTCAATAGACACATTGTTGACAATCCAGCCTTTCGATTTCACTATAAATAGAATGAAAAATAATAATATTTGGCGAAGTTACGAAGCGACAAAGAACGTCGCCTATAGCTCTCTCGATGGTATTTCAGCCTTAAAACGAGAAAAATCGATCTAAAAAAAAAAAAAAAAAAAAAAAAAAAAAGAAGAAATAAAGTGTAAGATGAAACGAGGCAAAGGGGAAAAAGACTGGAAACGATAAATCCGCGCCAGGATCGATCAAAGAACCGGGAGCGAAGAAAGCGCGAAGCGGGAGGGCGGGGGCGGCGCGTAAGTATCTCTGTGAACGTACCAGATTGTCAAAGTCACTCGACAATGGGCCAACGTATTCCTTTACCTCCCTTTTCTTCCTTTCTTCAACGATACTCACGTTTCTTCGACTCGGTACCTTTTGTCCCCACGAGAACGAAGAGAGAAGGCTACTTTCTCGGCGGCTACCCTTTCATTACCACCGATTCTGGTCCCTCGACAATTTTGCCTCCAATATTCGCGCCGAGCATTACGGAAACGTCGGCGACAATTGTCCCCGGAGAATCGCCGCATTCTTTTTACATTTTTTTTTTTTTTTTTTCTCGCGTTTCGTACACATCGAGTCGGTAAAATCGAACGCCGAAGGCGACGTACATAGAAAGACGCACGCGTCACTGAATTTAATTCTTCTCGATTCTCGCGGATCGTTGAATTTTTTTTTTTTTTTTTTTTTTTTTTTTTTTTTTTTCACCTGCTATATCGACTCTTTTGGCGGACAAGTCAGCCGCAAAGACGGGTAAATACTCGTATTTTTTTTTATTATCTTCGTATTTTGCTTACTAGCAATGCAATTTTTTTCAAACTTTACTTCAATTTTTTTTCAATCACTTCTGTTTCTCACGAACCCATTTTGCCCCGTTATCCACCGCGCGATTGTCTCCAGCTTCTTCGTAGAAGGCAAGTTGGCGAACAAAGCACACCGATGTACCCCCCTTCCATCGTTGTGTAGCGAAAAGAGTTGCGGTTATTCATTCGCGTCTTAAGAAGTCTCCGACAGAGGAGTCGGGGGTTTGGCTCTTCGGGATATACGTCTCTCGTCCTCTCGAGGAGAACACAGAAACGAGAGAAAAGCTCTCTTCCCTTCGCCGGTCTCCACGTAAGATGGTTTTTGTCCTCAGAAAAAAAAAAAAAAAAAAAAAGAAAATCCGATATCCCGTAATTACCGGAGAAGGTTTGCAGCGAGCTTCGGAATAAAGCGAAAGAAAAAAGGGGGTGGGTTGGGGGTGGAGGGGACGCGAAAGGGGATGGAAGGAGGAATGAGAGGGTTGACTCGACGAGGGGTCGGAAAAATTATAACAGTCGCGAACGGTCGCGATTTTACCAGAACCGTTAAATGCTTTTACGAGGCCGGTACTAACGCCTACGTGTCCTCGCCGCAAATCCAACCCTCTTTCCCTCTTTTGGCTTCGCTACTTACGTCTCTTTTTTTTTATATTTTCACCACGATTTTAGCTTTGTTCGTCTCCGAACTTGTCTCATCTTCTCCTTTAACGGCTCGAATAAAAAAATCTTAACTTTCAGAAAGATCATTTTTTTTTTTCATCCTTTCTTGTTAAATCGTTATTATAACCTCAAAACCCCGATAAAAATTGGAAAAAAATATTTTTACATTTTTTTTTTTTCGATCATTTATCTCTAAATCGATTAGTCGTGAAGCAAAGATTTTTATAGGTTTTCCGAAACTGCGTGGGTCGTCGTATTTAATGCTCGCGATGGTATTAATTGGAGATGTGAATGAGAATTGAAAAAGGAGATGCTGGATACGTATCCGTACATTTATCGATATCTTGGGGGTTCGGTTAAATGGCTCGTGAAAAGGGACACGAAGAACGGAGAAGAGAATCATCGAGAACAGCACGAATCGCTCGAAAGCCTTGTGACGGTGGATTAAGTAGATAGCGAAGCCGATATACCGAGAGATCGATATTTTCAACGAAAAACGAACGAAATAAATTCGAATGAAAATTTTACTCGTTTATTTTTATAAAATTACTGTTATTATCAATGTATTTAATGAATAAATGAGTAAAATATTTATTTATTATAAAAAATAATAATGATGATTAATAAATCAACTATCACTATTATTATTATTGTAAAAAAATAATTTTCAAAATTTTCTTGTTTATTTAACTTATTTTATAATGTATTATAATAATAATGATTGTTTTTCGACGTTTTTGTAAATAAATAAGTATAATATTAATGTTTAATTCACTTATTTATTGTTAATTCAATTATTTACGTATTTGACCGGTTTATTTATTTTTACGAATAAACAAATAGGACGTATAAAAATGCATTGTACAACACGAGAATAAATAAAAATAGAACAGCGGTTACGTGATTAGAAAGAATTACGTGAGATTCTCGTGAAGACCTCTATGCTCTCTGTACGCGTATTGCGACGACCTATATATACGAATGAAACCGTCACAGACTCCGTATCAGTCTGACTGATCGTATCGACGCGATGGACCTATTCTTGGCTCGCGTTCCACGTTTCTCTTTCTCCTCCCTCTCGTCTCGAACGTTAAATAAAATATAATCGAGAAGTGGGGTAGACCTCGAGTAACTCGAGATAATGAAAGAAGCGGAGAAAAAAAAAACAAAAAAAAAAAGTGTTTGATCGCAAGTCGGTGTATTAAATTTTGACGAGTAGGTCGAAAGGTCAATTATTATGAAGAAAAAAAAAAAGTGGGTGAGATATTTTCATAACGTTATAATTGGAATTAAAATCTCTCGACTTGAGATGCAGTCGTCGTCGACTACGTCAGCATCCCTTTTACTCGATGTTTTTTCAAGGTTATGTACTTCTGGTCTCCGCATATCGAGGCTTCGCTTATCGCTTATCGTGAGATAATTTTCTTTTTTTTTTTTTTCGAAAATGTTTGGTTATGTTTGGTGAATTGAAAAATAATTTAAAAAATCGTCTTACTACTTCGATGAATTTCCTTTCGAACTCTTGATGATTTTATTCCCGTTTTTTGCACTTTCGCGAGATACACTGTCACACCGCTTAGAACTAAAGAGGCCATATATATTCACCGAAAGACACACACAAATAGTTTATTATTCATTATTACAACATACTATAAGATGTTAAATCACTGTAAATTAATTGCGAAGACGAAATAATCGATTTTATTTTAATTAAAAAGAATCAATTTATTTATCGGATCGAATGATCGCGATAATCATGTAAACCCCGAAAAACCCGCGAAAAAAAAGAAAATTGCGAGGATTTTTTTTTTTGTTATTTTTAATTATTATCTTATTTTATTTTATATATTAATATATTAATATTATATATATATTTTGTAAAAAAAAGTCACTGTCACGATCCGATGTATCGAAGGACATTCGATGACATTTAATATTCATTTACTGTGCACGCGCGATGTTTATTCTCTATAAAAACTCCACAGGTCGATAAATTGAAAAAAACATTCCAACATTGTCGTCTGCGTCTTATCTACCGCACGTGAGAATATCGATTGCCAGTATTTAATTTGTTTATTCTGCCGTCGCGATGTTTATTCTTAAAAAAAAAAAAAAAAAAAAAACTAGTCACGGCTGATAGATCGAAAGAAATCCAAATACTTTCGTTTACATGGTTTCCATCACACGAGAAAACGAATCACTTTGTCGTATCGAATTCATTAGCTTCGCGATCGCTTCGTTTATTCTCGTAAAAAAAACTGAACACGACGAGATAAAGTTGACGTTACGCAAACGGTAGACATTCACGGATCTTATAAAACATAAAAAATCAGCTGTTGGCTTGCGGGGCCTCGATGGGCGATCGACGCGATTCCAAGCGTCGAGTTTCGGTACCCGGTACCCATGCACGATCCTTGCGTTCACGCGACAGCTGACTTACTCGGGGTCCCGAAGTTTACGCGATCTGTACGATCGAAAAAAAAAAATGTTTAATCGATCCATTGTTTAGAGGTCCAATTTATCGGTATAATTTATCATCGTGTTATCTTCAAAAGTGCAACCCGAAGTGTAATGAAAAAATATGGCCTCAAGATAATGCAGCAGTGTAACAGTGTGTTGTGTCGATTTACCATGGGGCTAACGATGTTTCGAGAACTTCAAAGTAGTGAGTCTAGTTAACACGTTTATATGTTTTTTTTTTTATTACTTAAGGTTTCCTATGGAATATTGAGCGGAAAAAATGGATCAGATACGATAGACAATACAACTGAATTTTAGAGTAATTTTTCCGTGTCATTACAGTAGCAATGAAAAACGTTTATAAACTACAAAAAAGGTACGGGGGGACCGTTTAAATTTTGTTTTATTCGTACAGTCGATGGGTCGTAAAAAATATTTTAACGATGTATTTTTTTCACGTTCGTGCATCGGAATGCGAATCCACCGGTAATTTTGCTCAAAGCTCAAGTATAACGTCGATAACCTTAAAAACAAAATGTTTTTCGCAACAATCAATCGACAAAAACTACTTAGCGATATTTTCGAGTTTTTTTTTTTTTTAATTTAAAATTTTTTATTTAATAACCTTATATACATTATTTAAAAATTTCTTCACATTTAGCGCATGAATTATTTGATATAACATACATATATTTATTTAAAATCATATTTCGTCGCGGACGAGTGTGCGCGTGTCGGGAAAGCAAGGCACCAAGAGTGAACGTACAACGTACGCCCCCTCATTATGTGCGATGTGTGGTTAATTAATTTTCCTCTCGTACTCGGTTGGTGGGGGGAGGCAGTTTCTGGGTGCCGGTGCGAACCTTCATCTCTCTCTCCTCTATGGTCACACACATCGCGCGCTTGGCGTTCTCCTCGTACCCTACCTACTCGCAGCCAGCCGCTCGGCCGACCGAATGTATCCCAGTGCCTCTGCCGGTACTTCTCTCCGTACTCTGAACACTCGACGTCCAACATAGTTCAACCCAACACACCAGTGGTGATAATAATTATTGTAAGCGTATTTATGACCGCGGCACGCGAAAAGTCACCTGGGAAATTTGCTGCCCATTCCACTGGCACGGCAACGGAGAAACCCACGTCGACACAGCCCCACCGGCCGACCGCCCGATGCACACACACCGGTACCCGGCTACCCGAAGCGGTACGCCATTATTAATTTATTGTACCGAGGACCCCGACGCCCAAGCACGTCGAGGCTCGCGACCCACATGCAAAACTCTCTAAACATTGCTCCTCCATCCGTCCCACGGTGTACCACTGCCATTTAAACTTTTATTACGTATACTATACCCTATTTTACATTCCCCATTACAGATTTAGGTTATTATTTATCGATTTAAAAAGTTTCGCGAAATATTAGAAAAAAAAAAAAAAAAAATACATTTTTTTAATTAATTGAGGAGAGCTTCGGCGATTTCACAACACAAAAATATATAATAAAAATTTGTTTTTTTTTAAAATGTAATAATAACAATGATAAAATAAAATAACAATCGTAGGACGTAAAATATTAAAATCAAACAAAAGATGAAAAATTTGAAAGAATAATAAATTCGTTGATTATTATTGGCCAATAATAAGAACAAATCGATAAGATCTTTTTTGATCGATTAAAAAAAACTCTTTTTTAATCGAAAATTGACGACGTTTCCTTCGAAACGATTCTTCTTAGGAAAAAAAAAAAAAAAACAATCGTATTTTTTTTTTATTTCCCAATGTTAATTGTGTATTTCTGCGTGAATTAAAATTCGCGTTATTTGGCTGCGCGCCTATGCATCACATATAATTGTTTCTCGAGCGGATTTAAAGAAGACTACCGGAGTGTCGGATTAACAGGACGCATTACCATCGAGTCGTTATAGCTTACGCGAAATGCCGAAACAATTAACGAAAGTGCGAAGGGTATTTAGCAAAATAATTGTGTGAACTCGCGTTATCCGCGTCTGGTACGGGGATTGCATGTTTTTTTTTTTTTTTTTTTTTTTTGCGTTTATATCGATTGCTGGATAGTATATTCTCGAAAAGCGAAAACGAGAGCGCCAGCCGCAAGGAACATCGGCGAGTTTCTCTCGCGAAATTCATTTGTCTCGCGGTGTCTCGCCGTTCCGCGTGCCCTCTCGCTGTGTTCTTTACGAGCGGCAATTATTATCATCCCGTGTCTCTCCGCTGTTTCGTCGGGGGAGGGCACCGCGCGAGCGCAAAGTCCTCACTCTCTCACGGGTAGCCTCGCCGCTGCTGGAAGGTTTTCGAGGCGAAAGCCTCGACGAGAGAGTCGAATTGTTGGAAGAAGAAGAAGAGAGCTGCAAGTCGTTTCGTGCCAACGGCGTTCCCTCCCTCTACTGGTTCCGCACTTTCAACCTCATCCAACCCTCTCCCCCGTCCCCCGACCACCCTTTTTACTCTCTCTGTACGATGCTCCTGCTGCTGTTGCTTCGCCTGCCGGCCAACTCCCGAGGCTGAAGCGATTATAAGTTTGGCAGGGGGTTGGAACAGAAATACGCGGTACTTATGTATATAAGCGATAGTGGGGAAAAATGGCCCAATCGCGCAATGGACGGTAAAATGGGATAATTCTGAAAATTTTTTCGCAAAATTAATAAAATATTAAATTTTTAAAAATAAAATTGATAAAATTTTTTAAAAACTGTCAATAAAATTGATAAAATGTGAAAAAATTTGTTATAAAAGTTTGAAAATCTTGTTTTACAATATGTAAAAATTTCTGTAAAATTTTGAATAAATCTCTATAAAATTTGAAAAAGTTGATATAAAAAAAATGCAAAATTTTTTTGAATATCATTTACATTCTTACAAATTGCATTTTTATTTAATTTTTTCGAATTATTACAATTTTAATGCGTCGATTTTGTCTCAGTTGTCCGTTTTGCCCCATTCTCCCCTATACTCCATATATACGCGCAGAGAGAATGGCGAGACTTTAATCGCAGTTGCCAATGTTGAAGGCGCTGGATAAATACTCGAGGCCTACTTGCCGCTGTAACACAGTTTCTATCTTCTTCATTCACCAGACAAACTCACTTATTTCTATGTGTACTTTATAATGTTCCCGGGTACCTCGCTGCCTTACCGCCTTCTGCTACCGACAGATAATAACTTACAATTTTCCCTCGCGTCTCCCTGTTGCTCTCCTCGGTGCCCAAGCCTCGGCTATACTTTTCGCTCTCTCACCGCGTCTAGTAGAGTTCCACGTCTCAGCGGCTTAACTTGTCGAACAATTATTATCAGAATCGCGGTTACTACGGAGGGGGCGCGATGGGGATGAGAAGAAGGGAAAGGTGCGGCGTGGAAACCATTCTTGTATCTCCAACATCATTATTTTACTTGAATTGGTATACCGAGAATTAAACAAGTTGTTCAAGCAATTTTAACTTTATTCTCGAGCCGAAGCTGTATCATCATCCCTTCCGACTACCCTCTGTGTCAATGATATTATAATTTACAACTACGAAAATTAATACTCGACATTTTCCCGAATGACTTTTTGTCGTGCAAAGCTCTCAACCCCGTTGGTGGAAGATAGTTTCACTAAACCGGAAGAAAAGCGGTCGAGTGAAGAAATAACTTCTCGATCCTCTATTTCCTACTTTCATTTTGTGTCATCCAACGAAGCTGCCGAGGCTAACCGTAAAGTTACCGACGAGAGAATCTTATTTATCTTTCCTCCTTTGATATTTATCTTTCATCCCCTCCTCTCACTGCCAAGTAAGTACCGGTAGTCCGAGGTCGTCGTCGCTCGAGTCTACGATTTTCTCGTTTTCTTTTCGCGAAAGATGCGGAAGACCGAGCGGGAGGGGTGGAGCAAAGTCGCTTCTCGACTTTGCGCACCCGGCCTCCGAGAGTTTTGGACGAAAATTTCAACGTTGGAAAGACGAGGGGGTTATGTTGGATATTCGCGGAATGTTCTCCTCGAGTTTCGTATATAGTAGTCGGATGAGAGAAACTCGAGGGAGAGAGAGGAACACTCGAAACTGAGGAGCCTTCAGAACTCGCGATTGTGCACCCAACTCGAGAAATCTATGACGAGAGCGATGCGCCCTCTACGTCATACCTATGTACGAGCTTTCCGCTTGAAATTACATACGCGACGACGATTATTCTAATTAACGACATGGCAATATTTTTTTCTAAATATCGCTAAATTGACGGTTTTTTTTTTTTCGTATTAAACTGTTTTTACATGAAATTTTATGAATTACAAAAAAATAACATTTATTATTATTATTGTTTGTATAATTAATTATTAATAATTTCATCATATTATTTTATTAAACAACAAAAAAAAAAAAAAAAAAAAAAGAATAGAATTTAGTAAATTTTAATTATATTAGTATGAAATTTTATTTAAAAAAAAAAAAACTATTCATTTTTCGCCTCAAGATATACAAATTTTACATAAAAGCAAAAAATAAAAAAAATTGTTGAAATTTCTGTCTAAATTATTCGAATGTCGTTTTTAAATATTTTTTCAAAATTTCAAGAGCGCTGATTTGTTATGACACTATCCAAGCGAAATTCGATCGGAAGTAAAAATCGAGAGGTCGAGAGTACTTCGTAATTCGGAGGTTGTTGACCGCGCGGTGTCTGTGGCTTCCGTATAAAAGCATCGGCTCGTGTGGTCAACGGCCCGGCTGTGTCTAGACTGTTGCCTGTTAGAGCGAAAGCGATTTGTCGAGAGTCAAATGACCGGTACGCGGTAACCGCTGATTAATTATTGCAATATCGTACGTCCCTTATAAGCGAAGATAAAGGTCTTTAAAGACACCGGTGTTACTTCGGGAACGTAATACCGATGAAAGAGAGACTTTCTTTCGAGACAACGAACAAAAAAAATAAAAATAATTTCGCATTCGAATCGCGTGCCGTTTTAACGAAATTTAATTAGGGAAAACGAAGTAACCAAGTAACACAGTGTAGCTGTGTCGAAAGGAACCTTCGCTACCGCGCGTTAACCGAACTATTGTAACTTGTTTGTCAAACTCAGGTGTGAACAAAAGACGAACGAAGCACAGGGGAAAAGACCGCACCCGCGAGAAAGGTTCGCAATTGTCGAAGACCAACGAGGAGAATTTCTCGTTAAACCCGAGAGCTGTTTTTTTTTTTTTTTTTTTTTTTTCCTGAACGAACCATTACACAGTCGATAGTTGAGGTTTATCGTAGATTTGCGAACTTTGTAAAAAAAAAAAAAAGCTTTGCAGGCCATTGACGTCAATTCTGAAATGTCTAGTCAAGTGGCAATCGCGTGACTCATGTCGGTAACCTTATGAGTGAACCTCGAAGTTTCTCACCCCCTCCCCTGCTCCGCGCCCGTTACCCCCCTTCGTCATCATAGAAATATCAACGCTTTTCTATGCAAACCTGAGAAAAATTACAACTTTCACGATCCTTTCCTTCGTGTTTAAACGATCGTTAGAACTTTGTACAATTTTACCAAACCTGCGAGAATTTTGCTATCAAAATAGCTGAAAGTATTTTTTAAGCCAGAGTAACTACAGCTGGATAAGGTTAAGCAGTGAAAAAAAAATCGTCATGAAACTTTATAGTTGAGGGAAATAAATAGCAGCGTTTTTTACAAGAATTTTTTTTTAAACATTAACATTAACATAACATTAATTTTTAATATTAACATTTCTCACCAAGGTAGCAAAAGAAATCTTCGAAACTCGTGACAATTGAAATTTTTCGGATTCGCGACTAATTAACTACCAAAATAAGCAGAAAATTTTTTGCGGCCAAAAAAAAATTACTCTGAAAGTTTCCCATTCCCAAAAAAATAAAAATCTGTTTTTTTTCACACCGATCATTAAACTCGAAAAAAAAAGTCTACATTCTGAATGGATTTTCATTAGAATCTCAAAAAACACATTTTCATCTAGAAAAAAAAAAAAAAAAATTCTACGAGGAGCCAAAATAATGAAAACCCAAAGTTCCTTGTAATTGGAATTTTTCTCTAAATTTCTCTCATTACCGTTGCGCACCCTTCGTGTGAACTGGCAATACCAACCGGTATTGGAATGTAGGGAAATCTTGAACGCAATTTGGTACACCGGTTGTGCAACGGGCATGCAGTACACTCATGTAAGTCCGAAGTGGTTTGTGCGTTTCGCTCTCTTTCTCTCGTCCCATGAAGGTTTTCATTTCTGATTTTCCCGTGTGCCGAGAGTGTAGAAACGACCCAAATGGGGAGGTAGGAGCGAGAGGGGTGACCCTACGATTTACCTAACCCTGTGTGCGAGTCTCACATTACATACTCTGCCTTGTCGTCGTCGTCGTCCTCCTCGTTCAGCCAGTGGGAGGTTTCAAACTTCTTCCTCCTCTTTTTTTTCTTTTTTTTTTTTTTCATTTCCATCTCGCCTTTTGGCGCTACTCCAATTTTCTAGAGGCCGAAATTAGTGCCAGATTTACGAGGTGTTATCCGCCACGAGGATTTAGCTGTTTGTTAACTCTCCTTGTGCAGCGGCATCGGGAGAGAGCGGCGAGGACGAGAGGAGCGAAGTCTGCAAGAGCTCTGGGCGCGCGCTCACCCCCTTCGACGTCGTCGTTGTCGCTGTCGTATAACGCCACCCCCAGTCCCCTGCTAAGGATCGTTACGTCTCCCTTACAACTTTCCCTCTCGCCTTTCGTGTTTCACCCCTCTAAACTCTCGCGCACTGTTTTACAAGTTTTATCCATAAACATATCTCGTAACTCGTCAATCGATATCGATGCTACTCGAGCCAATGGACAATTTTTCGATTCGTCAACTTCGTTATCGCATGGGAACCCAATGAGAAGCGAATAAAACGCATCTGGCCGCGTCGAACGCTCTCGCGACGCGTAATGAATAATAAATTAATTCGATACACCGGCAATGGGAGAGCTTCCAGCATCCAAATTCGACCAATTCGCGTTCTCTTTATTGACGGACTAATGAGCCATATTTGTACCGTGTTTATGGCGACGCAATAAAGTACTTGTATCATTAGTCCTGTAAAAAAAAAAAAAAAAAAAAAAAAAAAAACAAATTGTCGACGAGAAGTTTGGGCTTTTTGGGAGTGTAGGAAAACCCGAAGGCTTATACCGGATTTCCGGTATTCAACCGCAACGCAAACTCGGATCCTCCGTCCACTCCTGCCCCCCCTCCTCTTTGCCTCTTGTAAACCTGGAAGGTTGTCTGGGACGCGTGGGACGCCAATATCTGCGGTTGCGGTGGTCCACCCGGAAGAGAGGCGCTACAACAGCGCACAATAGTCCGACGCTGGATGGGAGAAACAAGGATGAGGATGAGAATCAGATCGGTATGTGCGGGTGTGTTTGCACGGTTACCGGTCTTGCGCCTCTCGACCATTTCTCTCCTACTTCCTCTTCTCTCTTCTCTTCTATATCCAGTCCTCTGGCTCTCGCGATAGTTTTGCCCTCCCAACGTTCTCCTCGTCGCCCACCCCCACTCTTCCCATCTGACGGTACGCCTCCAATGTAAATCCCGCTAATGCATTATGAAAATTATGCAAATAGAGAGAACGGTAGCGAGAGCTCGAGCGCTCTGGAGTACGAACGAGATTTCCGTCTCTCTCTCTCTCTCTATAGCTCTCTCCCCGTTGCTTTTCTCTCTGGGCGATGTACTCCGCGGTACTTGCCACGGCAAGTAGGCCGGTAGAATAATCTAACATATGCGTACATATCTAATGGATAAATATAAAGGATCAAGAGGCGTGTGGAGATATTTCACAAACCCGTCGTAGTGTTGTACATTTCCACAGAGTTGTACTTCTCGCAATGTAGTTTTCCACGTCGAAAGATTTCATCGCGAGTATAATTTATCCCCTCCCCCCCCCCCCTCCCGACTCCCCAGTTTCTGCGATTATTTTTATTGTGAGCAATAGGACAATGCAATGCGTGTGGACGACTGTTATATCTTCTATAATATATCCAATGTATCATATATCTAATGTCTCATATGTCTCATAAATTGAATGCATCTAATATATCCAATATATCTAATACATTTAATGCAAATATGAAAGACAATAACCCGCGTGGAGTTAATTTAAACCCGTCGGCGTAAAAGGTTTTTGGATTTTCACTCTCGCAATTCAGTTTTTCATATCCACCGAAACCATTATGAATATAATTTACCCCGTTTTCACGATTATTATTCTTTGTTCAACCCCTCCGCCGCGGGCTACTAACGAATACACGAGAATGTTTTAGTTACTTTTCCACGGTAAAAAATACCGTGAAATATCCAGTTATTCACTTGAATATTTCTACGATATATTTCGATGTGTGGGTTTTGGGGTATGTGGCGAAGGGTAGGGGAGGGGTTCGACGACGAAAGGGCTCTTTATTTCTCCTCGTTATTTCAACGATGGATGCCAACACGGCTCGGAGGGCAGTCCCGGTCTTACTGCGCGTTGAAGTAGGGTTTTCCTCCCCTCCATCGAGTCCCTAAATCTGGCCGAAGCTTCGACCCGAATACCCGATGATATTCGGCATCGCAACTCGTTCTCCCGACCTCCCCCCTACCAGCCCTACATCTCTTTAGGCGAGCTGTTTGGACGAACCCAAGAGAGCGACCAACGCCGGCCACGTAAATCACCAGAACTGGACTAGCGGAGCTGACTAGCTAGCTGCGTGGCTCTCCCTCACCGAGTCGAACATTCGTCGGGGGTGAGTCAGAAATGGAGGTAGGAGAAGACGAGGAGAATCGAACGTAATGAATTCCTGAATAGCTTTCAGATATAGATGGTTCGGGTCCTCTCCTCTCCTCCGTTCGGATCTTCCTTCCTATTTCTTACTCCTCTTCGCTCGCGAGGGGGTGGTCCGAGCGAAATCGTGTATAGAAAAGTAAGTCCGATACGGGTTGTGGAACCTTCTCTCTACGTTTCCCAAACCTCTTTTTCTTCCCTTATTCTCTGTGACCATCCACCCTCATTCCTCTCTCTCGACCAACTTCGTGCCGCGTTCGACATCCTTTAAAGACTCCGTGAAAATCGTTGAAGATTCCAGGCTGTAGCGTAGTTTTGGAACATATAGATGTCTAAAAGATGTCACACTGAAGTGTAGCCATGTTCAAGGCATGCAGAAGAACGAAACAAAGAAAAAGTAGGATAAGAAAAAAACAAGCAAAGGGTTGACGCAATCTTCTTAATTAATCAAAATTAGCTCTTCCGTATAATAACAGTCATGGCTCTTCGAT
Source organism: Cryptus armator (assembly GCA_963971235.1). Classification (NCBI taxonomy): domain Eukaryota; kingdom Metazoa; phylum Arthropoda; class Insecta; order Hymenoptera; family Ichneumonidae; genus Cryptus; species Cryptus armator. The sequence goes on from OZ020240.1 coordinate 13,784,934, forward strand.
AATATTTGATGTCAGTTTTCCCTCTCTCTCTCTTTCTCTCTCTCTCTCTGGTTGCCTCGGTAAATTCGTATCTCCTAGCGACGGCCGGATTTCGTGAGGGTGAATTTAAATTGATACTTCGGACGTGGAATCCCGAGTGTTATTATAACTCGAATAGAGAACGGAGAACAGTCTACAATCGTGGGGAAAGGAGCAGAGTTTCCTTATGGACTCGTTGGACTCGCGATAACAAGAGGGAAGAGAGCAAACCAAGACGTTTTACTATCCACTGCGTGAGCTTACTGTCTTCAGATCGTTGGATCTGTCGCAGATGATTTCGTTCGCGTCGGATATATCGCTCGGGAATTTTTGGTGCCTCCGATGGAAATTTTACTGTCGCTTTCTTGGATTACATCAGCTTGTTCACGAAGCTGCCCCGCCTTTCGTAGTCTTTACCAGATGGAAAAATTATATCTCGATGTATCAGAATGTATAAGAAAAAAAAAAAAAAAAAACAGGCGCAACATACCGTTCGTACTTTTCACTGGGGGTGTGCGAATAACAAATAATTATTCCCATATTATAATCGAGAAATCTTCACATTCAATAACGAGAAGAAATCGCCCGACTATAGCATGCGAATAATTATTTGTTATTTCAATCATTCTGTCGGCAGTTTTAACAATTTTTGTGAAATTGTTTTTTACGAAAATTTAACAAAACAGTTAAACAATTAATTTGACATATGCTTTTATTAACTTTTCACAATCTCGTATTGTGAACATTTTGTACTATTTATTTGAATAATTGACAGAAAATATCTTAAAACCAACAAATCATGACGATAAAATGCAGCTTTGTAAAAAGAATGACGCATGGCACACGTGCTATTGATTGTCGAGTAATATTGCATGCCCGGTTGCTGCTATTATAGCTGTAATTTCTCGTCGATTTCGATAAGGCATATCAATTATTCAGATTATAAAGACTGGCAGAGTTATATATTTGTGAGAATCGATAACTTGAGTTTCGCAAACTTTATAATATGGGAGCTGTACTACATATTTTTCATACACAATCTACGGACATTCAGTTATTGACGGTCGCGCTCGCAACATCACACGATCGTTGATGATGACATTGGCAGATTAGTTTTTATAAAGAAAAGTAGCCATGTGGCTCACAAAATTCTTCGCTGTTTTTGTGGTTCTCATCGGAAGAATATGCCTGTCCAAAATTATCATCGATACGAACGACCTGGATGAATTCGCCGAACTGGAGACTGCAGCGGTAAGTACAAAAAGCCTTTCGGATGTGCCTCGTTTATGAATGGAATGAAACATTGAAATGGTTCAATGGATTGCAGCTACGAATCTTGGAAAATTGCTATGCAAATAAAGACAAGACAATAGTAGTCCTTGGAGATTTCCCCGGGAATTTCATCAAAAAATTATCGGCTTATCAAAAATTGTCTATAGTTTCGGCGGATGGTCGGCGAAGGGCAGAAAATAATATGAACATTTACCATTGGTGGCAGGAGAAACCACAACCAATACACAAGGTACATATCCTCGTAGCGATAGTTCCGTTTATTTACCGTTTTAGCAACTTGGTACAGACGTATCTAGACACTCAATATTACAATGCCCGGGCGTACGTTCTCTTGCTCGGTTGGTCTCCCAAAAGAATGGACGCAGTCTGCGACGGAAGTCAGGATACCTTCGAAATGTTATATAATATCGATCTGAATAATTTGCAGTATGCAAACTTGATTTGTCGGCATCGTACAAAGAAAACAATGATTTACGGTTTTAATGGTTTTACAAATTACGCGCCCAAACCGTGGCGGTTATTTTACTCTTGGAGACGCAACGAGAGGGAAGTTTTTTGGAGTTTCGAGCAAGAATATCGAGACGATGATGGAATGTGTACAAATATTTTTTTCGACAAGACGCATGATTTTCACGGTCGGCGATTTCAAGTTTCTATGGAATGCCCAGAACGTCCTTGTTTGGATACACTGTTGAAACATAGCGAAAAGGATAGACGAATGCATATTGAACAAGAAAAAAACACGAGCTACATTCGTAATTTTATAACTTACATAAATGGAACTCGGGTGGTTGTGTGGACAAGTGTAATAGTGGGCAAGAAAACATTAAGCAATTTTAATAGTATAACTGTTAGACCGACTCACATGAGAGGAATAAAGTGGAACTCGTCTTTTACGTACCCTCATACAACTGACTGTAAATATCTAATAACCCAATTTCGCGGTAATAAGTCGCAACTAAAAAAGATTTTCGATATTATAGACAGCTATTCGTGGGTTGGCGTTTGGATCGTTTATTTCATTACCTTGATTTTCTTCAAATATTTCTTGCATCAGACTCTGATAGAAGGACTTTTGAATATTTGTCGATTATCTTGCAACCTTGGATTAACAATATCACCTCGGAATTTGGCATCGCAGATCTACTTCTGCTGCCTATTGTTTTATGTGGTAACAATGCTGGGTATTTTGACAGGCAATTTAGCCGCTTTATTAACCCACGATACGCCTGTTCGACAAGTAAATTCAATTCGCGATCTCATTGATCTAAATTATACGGTCTATGCAAGGGCCGCCGATGTTCTGGAAATCGAGAATGCAGGCTTTAACAATCGTATTATTGAATACCTACCCTACGAAAATTGCGTTCAATATGTCAAGCGCGATCCCTTGGTTGCTTGTTTGACCTGGGGCCTCCCCGACAAAGAGGCCGCTGAAGATTTGAAATTTCACGTAGGCAGCGATTGCATCACAAGAGAATATCTTAGTAACATCATTCCAAGTAAATGGTACTTAGAAGAACAAATTAACAAGTTTCTACTAATCAAAATTGGCGGTGTGTTTATGACAGACTTGGATGTGATGGTAGACGAAATAAGGTTGCTCGAGGCTGATTCCGAGGAAGTGGTCTTGGATCCTGAGATCATGACTTTGGCCGATTTGGGCTTCGCGTTTGCAATTTTTGGTTTCGGTTTGGGATGCTCTCTTATAAGTTTTATCGTTGAAATAATGATTTATCGATTTCAACGCAGAGTCACGACAACGCGAGTGATCGTTCTGAACTGAGTGAGAACGATTCTGTCTGTACCCAACAAACTTCGACATTTCCAAATGAATTTCTTCGCGGAACTTATTTGTAGTATTGAATAAGCATACTTGCTTGGCTGAATGGCTCTCTGATGAAGTAGTTTTTTCGTTAATGATCCAGCGAAATTAATCAGAAGAAAGAGATTTATCAACTAGATTTATGGGTCGCAACTATCTTACGGATCGTAAATGTCGAAAGAGGCGTTTACAATAGGTAAATGGAAAAATTGTGTTGCATTGATGAAATGGTTTTCCCGAACTATCGGTGAAATCAATAGGACTCAATTTTAACGGTCGGCCGTATAATGAAACGATTGTACACCGTAAATGCACAATTTACGCAACATTGTTTTGAATTTCGCTGTGGCGAAGAGAAACAAAATTTATGTACGATACGAAAAAATATCCAAAATAATGTATAATTAGATAAGTGATAAAGATATTACGTGTCAAATTGTTCAATAGACTTATCATTAAGACTTATCGTAATATTTTTAAGTTTCTATGGAACGTATTTGACGCCAACAGTATCACTACACGAATAGATTGATCTAATTTTAAACTTCGCATAGATTGTGTATAATAAATCTATTATAATTGTCTAAAAGTGTGGAAATGATAAATAAAATTGTGGCGGAATAGAAAAAATATGGTATGGAATTCTATTTTTTTTCTGTTATCAGCATTTTATTTTGATTAGCGGACGACGGAATCATCATGTTAATCATGATTATTTAGATAATTATCGAGTTTGTGAAAAAAAAAAATAGCGGTAACTATTCGATACAAGGGAATAGTGTTTCGGTTATTTTATTTTGAATGTTCATTGTCTCTGCAAATTAATGGGTGATGTTCATGATTTAACAACTAAAACACACTCCAGGCTTTACAGAACTAATATTCCAAATTTCGGTAAGACTTATTAAGCCGCTTCCGCAAACATGCATGACAACGAAAACGGTAAAAATCACGAAGACTTAATGAAACGCATAACTCCCGTATTTTTGTCCGGGCGGGCAGTCGGGAGTTGATAAAAGACCCCCTTCCATCCGCGTTATAGCCATCGAATAATCTTTTTTCCAAACGCTCAAGGAAGCTTCTGGGTCAGCACCGTCGCGTCCTCTCGCGCTGCGAGGAGAGAAAATCCTGTCGTGCGAGATAAGTTTCAAAAGAGAATTCAAGTCGGAAAATGGATGCCATTGCTGTTACCGACGTAGTCTTTCTTTCAGTACTGTTCAGTGCTTCGTCTTCTGCTTCTTTAGTTCCATTTCTCCATTCGTCACTTCTTCTCATTTGTTGTTTTTTTCTTCTCTCGTTCCACTTCACTCACGTGAGAAGAGAAGCACCGGTGCATCTTTCGCTTCACCAGATTCTCGGAACTCGACCGAGCACTCCCTACTTACAAGCAATTTCATTAGAGGCACACGCTATCCGGAGATAGCTATAGAGGTAGCGCGCGAGGGAACTTGCAAAAAAGAATGGCATCAACGTCGCCGGACAAATCTCGCTTAATTAGATACGCCAGGAGGCAAGAAAAACGTCCTCGTTGAACGTCGTCGCGAAGCGAGAATGAACGGGGGATGGTAGCGGGGGGTTTAGCTGTTCCCAAGTAGCGCTCCCCCGAGTGCATCTTCCGTCGTCGTCGCAGTTTCAAACAACTGGCTGGAAACGTCATCGTACGAGAGTGAACGAGACTGCCGGACTAACTCCTTCGTCGGGATCGAGCGAAACTTTGTTTTTCTTCCCGGGATGCGTTAATTAAATTACCATCGATCCTATGTTAAGCCCGTACGCGGAGGGGAAAATATCGACTGATTCTACACGACGGTATGTTTACGCGTAAGAAAACACCCAATTGGATGAAATAAATTGTATTTTTCTTGGGAAAAAATGCGATAGGTTCATTGTGTCGTGTTCTCCGAAAGAGAGAGACAGAGGGCGGACGAAAAGGGTTGAGTGAGCCGACTACTTCAGACATGGGAGATGGAGAAAGATACCTACGAGTATACTTTAGGGGCTTTTTTCATAGAGAGGGAACCGGTATATAAGAGACAGAATTAAGTCTCGGGTCATGCGAGGCAAAACGAGGTCGAGCTGAGGAAAAAAAACCCAGTCAACCCGGGAGTTTACTCAGTTGGGAGGGAGCGGGGGTCATATCCACTCGAGCAAACGAGAATGGCGAGAGAAAGAAAGAGTTAAACGTAATTTGTTGGACGGGGCTACCAAAACTTTTCGTACGTATTTATCCAAGGCGCTCTCTCTCTCTCTCTCTCTTGCCTTGTTCTACTTTGCAGCATCGCGCTGGGGGGCCTCGAGATTCTTGCTTCGTTAGATTCTTGCGTGAAATTAACTCTTTTAAGCTTGACGAGCCGCACATACGATAACCTTTTTGCGATGACGAGACAAGAAATTTTCACAAAAATAGATTGGACAAAGAAATGTGAGAAAAAAATCTCTCGTTTACGTGAGAACTTTATTGAGATATTATTAAACTTTTGTTATGTTTCATATCGTGGTATTTAAATGATAGGGTGCTTTGAGGGGAGAACTATGAATGCCTTTGTGCGTTACACAGGGTTAAGTATTGTTTGCGATGTGAGTCCTTTGAAGCAAATGGAGTTAAGAGTAATTTATGATGACCCTTTGATGAAAAAAAGGGTTGAGAGTTGCTAATGGTCTTAACCCTTAAGAGGTCAAACTCTTTCAAATACGTTATTTGTAAAATATCTTTCAATAGTGAAAAATTACAAGTATTACTTCCAAAGAAAAGATAGAAAACATTTTTTTTTTTTTTTTCAAGCAAACGTAATATTAGTTAAGTTTAATTAAGCGGTTTGAAAAATACGTTTTTTTAACGTCATCCAAACGATACACCATTGTGCTTCAAAGGATTAAAGCTCCTTATCTACAAAATCCATTTGATTCGACTCCGGTAATTGGTCTTTCGTATCCCTCGCCGTCTCGAAGCACATTGGTACGAGCATTGTACGTATCTCGTCCGTTTCATTAGCAAAGCACTCGTCGTGTATCTACCCGGTCGATGTTAATTATTAATGGATTATGACACGACACCGGTAGCCACACGCAAATATACATTCGCTCTGAATACGTTTTCTCTTGTGAAAACGTACACAGCACGGTACGAACGTGTTACAGTGAATAGTCCGTCCGATCCGCGGATGCCAGGCTGCAAGAACATTGAATGGGGAAAATTGACTGATGGACAGTAGATCTCCCGGAGCAAATACCAAGCGTACACACTGGTACTCTCCCTCAGGGAAGCAAAAAAATCTGACGTTCGCTCGGTGGATATAACCCGTCGATTGGAGTATTGAAAAAAAAACCAAAGTAAAATCAAAATTCGATGGTTGCCTCGAATCAATGAAAAAAAAAAAAAAAAAAAAAACAGAAAGAAATGGCAATACGTGTAACACGAAAAAAAAGTGATACAGTCGTTGTCACTTTTAAAGCTCAAAACCCAGTCTCGTCCTGAACCATTCGCGTTTATATATCTGTCTCTTCTCGTCAAATATGTGTCATGGCTCCCGGCTTGGTAACGCGTAGTAAATGACTAGTTCGATGGCAAACCCGAGCGACTCTATCACTTTCCGCATCGTCGACGAGTCGGTGTTTTAATGGAAAGGTGTATTGGATTTTAATTACATCGCCGCTGTACGCGGACGTAACCCCGCACCCGCGGTGTATACGCCAGTATAAGGGAGAGGGGGAGACCTTCATTGATGAACGCGAAACATGACTCGCGAAGCTTCAAAATGTGTATCCATCACGCCGCGCTACCGAATTTTCATTGGATCCCCATTGATTATATTATCCAACGCTGCGGTAATAATATTAACACACTGATTGGCTGAGTTTTTTTTTTTTTTTTCAATTTTCTTTCACTCGTCTGGTACGATGAATAATTCTTTATTACCGTTAGTGATTAACAAGGACTGTCCGGCACAATGCATCTTTTCTCTTTCTCTGCTTCGTCGTTTTACTTGAACATCGTTTTCTTTTATACATTTTTTTTTCTTCTTTCTCTAATGAAATAATATCTTAAATAACAATGTTTTTGGAGCACTTTTTGTTTTTACTTCGATCAATGTCTCTTTATTATAGTAATTCATTAACAACGATCCTACAGTACAATGCATCTTTCCTTCTTCTTCTTTTTCTTACTTGAACATCTTTTTTTATTTCTTGTAAGGAAGGATGATAGGTTGACAGTCAGCTAGCTTTCCATTGTTCAAGGAGTAGAAGAAGAGATCGTATACGAAAAGACCCGGTGAATACTTATATATCTATATACATAGAATATATATATATATATACTATATACAGAATAGTAGCTGCGTCGAAGCCCCGTTGCATTGTTCGTCCGAACAATCGTCGCGTCCGGCTCCGGTGTCCAACGACGATCGGCCACTGGAAAGATACGTGAGATAGACGCTTAAGTGGCCTTCCTGCACACTTCTTCCTGCCTTCTATATCCTTCTATCTGAGTCTTCTGTATTGATGCTGCTACTGCTGCAACGTACCCTCCTCTCACACCCGCTCTTTGCCGAGGGTTTCACTGTACTAACGTGTTTCACGCGCGAGAGTGTCTACACCTTGAGGGCGACAGTTTCTAAGGGTTAAAGGACCAATGCTATACTTGGACTCTTGTATCGGTGATTCGTAGTATCGACAAGGATTCTCGTTGTCCCCCTTTTTGGGCTGCAAGAGTGTCAACGAAACGAATGAAATATTATTTCGGTCTTCTTATCGGACGTTACGAGGTCACGACGTTGAAAATCGAAGTTATTGATAAGAAAATTGAAATTGAATATTAAAAACAATATCTTATATACACATTATGATACACAATGATAATATTTAAAAACTTTTAATCAAAAAATTAATTAATTACTAATTCATTAATATTAATGATAATAATAATAATATTTAATTATTATTTATTAATTGAAATTTAATTCGTAATTCGAAATTTTTAAAAATCGATTATATCATTATATAAAATTATTGTATAAGAAGAAATAAAAATTATCATCAGTTTCGTGTTCGGCGCAAAAAATCTGGAAATACACGGTCGAAAAAATTTTTTCGAACCAACTTTTTTCGAGAGAAATAACACGTGTTTTTTACGGTGAAATATTATACGCTACGGGGAAGCAAAGTAAAGTGTTCGCTTATAAAAATATTTCATGTCCTGTTAAAAAAATTTCAAAAATCGCTGAAAAAACAAATGCGTTACTCGTCATTTAGAGACTATATTCGATGTATTTTCGCCTCGATAACGAAACCTCGTCTCGTTTTGCTCGTTGCTCGAAATTCGATCCTGAAATTCGAGACAGAAGAAAAAAAAAGAAAAAAAAAAAATAGTTTTTGCGTCATTTATCGCTTTCGAGTCTTGAAAAAAAAACTTTTTTCCTGATTCCCTCGCAAACTCAGCCGGAAAAATGTTATCGAATTATTATCATATCGAATTGCGTGTCCTTTTCATTACTCTTGTAGGAAAACTATACAGCTTTTGCCTCCCGCAGTGAATTAAGTATAAAAAAAAATGGAAAATAAATGAATTATTACAACGTCGACAAGCTTCGGGTTTGTCTCGATAGCCAGTCCTCCCCCAACGACCTTCCTGACGTATTATTACCATGGATAATAGTTTAGTCGTGGTTATCGGCGTTATTATCTGAGAGGCGGCGTTCGCCTCGCTAGAGTAGCGCGTGGCACAACAACCGACCGACGTGTCGCCACAACAAACACATGCGCCGTCACGCATAATCGAGGTATATCGGATTGATCGATAATAACGTTTCGTACTATTTCAGCGTCCTTTCGTCTCGCGCAATGCCCAAAGTCTCTCCTCCCGTTCGGTTTTGATGCGCTACGACAATTTGTGCAATAAACGCGGAAACGCGAGGCCCTCACGGGCAACGATAAAGTCTTCACGATAGAAAATTTCGCGCCTCTCGGGAATAGACGTTGTCTTGCGAATTATTAACACGCGAGAATAAAAAAAATGGACGAGAGAAAAAAATTAAATAAAAATGATAAATAACGATGATAACAATAATGACTAAAATAATAATAACAATAAAGGAAAAAAAATTGAATTTAGCTTCACAGTAGCTGGAAAGAGTTTTGTCCGAAGGTATTACGGAGTTCGGTCATTTCCAACTAGTAACGAAAACTACACTAGCTGCCTGCGAGGGAACTAAACGCCCTTTGGTACTACCTACCAAATGGGGGAGGTGTGGGGCGGATGGGAAACCCTTTTCTATCGCGTGTTCCTTCTTCACGGGAGTTTAAAGCAATAGCTCAGAACGTGTACGTGGGGCACTCCAGTACTTTTATCTACGTCGCAGTTCGCCGTGACACCATCCAGCGAGAACGGACTGTCGGGCTGTGTGTGTGTGTGTGTGTGTGCGTGTTGAACTCGGGAATTTTCTGTTCGAAGAGCAGAGCGGTCTCTCACGCCTGTGAGTAAAAAAAAAAAAAAAAGCTTCGACGAGCGACCATAAGACTGCGCGAGAAGAAGCACAAACCCGCTCGAGCGAGTGGCAATAAAATTCTGTCGTTGTAAGTGCGAGAGGGCGTTTGTCGTCGTCGTCGTCGTCGACGTCGTTCTATGCTTTACGCTGTAACTCCCTGTATATCGAGGCAAAGTTAAAACAGCGGAAACAGCGAGCACGTGACACTAGCTTCGTGGAATATCTTAATCAATACGCCCCGCGAAAGCTTTATTATACGCGTACGTGTATTCGAAATTCAAACCATTATCGAGTAAAGACGCGTGCGTCGGATAGTTTAAAATTTTATTGTGATTAATTGTTAAAAAAAAAATGGATTTAATACCAGTAATTTTTTTCGCGGTTGTTTATTAATCTTTAATAATAGGCAATAAGAAATATAAATCAATAAATATCTGATTATATTATAATAAATATTTTATTTGAAATAATAAAACTATTAACTTAACTTTCATTTTATTTTATTTTCAATACAATGATTACGATAATTTTACTCATTTTATTATTATTATTGTTTAATTGCAATAATTATTACAATGTTCGATATGAAACTGTACATTTTATCCGATTAACCGAGAATTGTTCGCGAATCCAATCGTAATTTGGAATAATCATAAATTTAATTATCAAATTAATTGAATTAAAATTTTTTTTTTTTTCTTATTATTTATTAAATTAATTTTTATTAAAGTTTCCGTTACAGTTACATATTTTCATTCAAATATATATAAAGAAATGCATAAATATTAATATTTTTATTATTTTCTATTTTACGAAAAATGATAAACTGAGATCTTGATAAGAATTAAAGCAATTATCTCGATTCATAACCTTCGCGTTGGATGTTACTTCTAATTTCGACAAATTTAATATTCGTTTGTTTTTCGTTCCGCGGCAACGAAATTTGTCATCCGATAGCCCAATTTACCCACTGACCTAATTCACTCATTTACATTACCAATACACATATTTCCAGATGAATATATACATATATATATATATAATAAAATATTTTATTAGTAATATGTAATATTCAATTTAATTTCGGGAAGAGCTTAAACCGCAAAATTATTCATTGTCGACTACAATCTCGGGAATACCGAAGGGCCGAGGGTGGGGGTGGGGAGAGGGGGGGGGGGCGAGCATTATTGTCTCTCGTATTGATCGCAGGGGGGAGGGGGAAGGGGGTGTACTCTGCAGAGGGATGGAATCGTAATTTACCTCGTTTCTCGTTCGGAATATTCTATTTGAACGAATGAAGCTATTTCGAGCGGAGAGTTAATTCTCTCGATTGCCAGATACGGAATCCGGTGGTTTCGTGAAGAGGAAGTTAAGAACACATCCCAATAGTGAATGACTTTCTGCCTGTTGATTCGGTTCCACCTTTTCCTTTCCTTCCTCTCGGGGATGAGAAAACAAACCTATCGTTACGCCGAAGGGTGCAACGACATCTGGAGGGTGTACACGAGATCCCACGGCGGGACACGTTTTCATGAAACTCCGGTAATAAAGGAGTAGCGAGTATGCGCTCTCTAACCTTCGCGTTATTGGATTCCAAAGGTATTTCAATTACCTTAATCGTTTAACTATGTGAATTGCTTGTAGACGAGACTGTTTCGTATTTGAGAACACTTTCCTATGGCTATATGTGCACTGGAAATCAAAGCATGCAGTCGATTTTCGTATTGTGAAGACACTGACAAAACCATTTATTTTTACGAATAAATCGTCATTTGGAAAAAAAAATGCAATTTTTTTTTTTTTTTTTTTAGTCGGGACAATTGGATTTTTTTTTTCCCCGGAAACGGGAAAACGGGACATTTTTTTTCGAGGCTGAAAACCCGAAATTGGTGTTTTTTTGCTCTTCGAGAACACTTTTCTCGTATTCAATTCTAGTATCACGACATTCAGTAGTTCTAGTTCTAGTTTCTCGTATTATAGTTCTAGTTTGTAGTTCACTGACAAAACGATTAATTCTCTATCGGAGATCAAGAAAAGTTTCTCACAAATGAATGACTTTAATTGACTCATTAAGAGTCATCCATTATAGACAAAAAATGCACAATACAAACTAAAAACAACCATAAAGTCTATAAAGATCCGAGAGATATTCATCCATTATTCCTTCTTCGACGCACAAGAACTTAAAACCCTATTTTTTTTTTTTTTTTTTTTTAACTCACCTCTGTAATCTCGTACGACGCTCTTCTTTCCTGCAAGTTCTTTCTTTTTTGTTCTCTTTACTCGCGGATTCTCTTTATTCTTTGCCTCGTTTGCTACCACGGTGTACCTTATAGTTCGGATGGCAAAGGAAGAGAGGTTGGTTTATACAAGATCACGGGTACTTTGCTTTCTCAGGCTGTGTGTGTGTGTGTGTGTGCGTTCGAGCGAACACGCGAGAAAACTGCAACGAGACTAAGATTGATGGGAGTCTTTGGACGGGACAACTTTATCAAGCGTATACTTTTCGCTGAGAGGAAAACGCGAGCCGAGCGAAAGAGAGTAAGGATTATGGTGAAAGAGAAGAAATTTAGGGGTATGGGGGAGGGTTACGAACGTAGGTAGCGAGTAGAAAATCGTTCCTTTTGCTTCTTTCGCTCGTCTACTTTTCTTCCGGTGCTGCTGCTCCTCTTCCTCGTAATGCTGGCAACACATCACAGAAAAGCGCGTTACCCAACGGAGATATCCGTGTTTGCACTCATCTGCCTCGCGCTCTATCTCATCCCGCTACCTACCGCTCCACACCGTTATGCGACTACGCGTCGGGCTCTATAGACCCCACGGTTTGTTGCCTTGTATGGTAGACAAACTACGAGAGACAGAAGTGTCGTCTGATGCGAGGCATCTGCGCAGAGTACACGAGAGACATCCATTCTTATAAAACGCTTGTCAACCTAATAAGCTATTTTTCCTTCTATATATGTAGATTTGTTTAGTCTCTTTTTAGATTACTGGTAATTCCTTGCATACCCGGGAAATCTTTTCAATTTTTTTTTTATTAAAAATAATTTAGAATTGTAAAAAAAAAAATAATAACCCTTTTATCGTATTATTTTAATTAATATTGAAAAATAATCAAATTTATATTAAAATTCATTTTATCAATATTACAATTTTTTTGCCCAACGAGGAAATTTAGAAAAAAAAAAAGCGACGACAATGTGTGTCTGACAATAAGGGTATCATTCCACTGCCTATACTCGCCTGGGCGATTCTCGGCCCTTTCGCTTCAACAATTCCGAGCCTTGCAAACCTCTAACCCGACTCCGAACACATGTTCCTCGGTCCATTTTGTTGATTCGCGACTTCGCGTCTCCAGTCGATTTTTCGTCCATTTCTATCGGAAAAAAAGAAAACAAAAATGACGAACTTACCGAATCGTTTGATGAATTCAACGTTAACGTACGAGAAGATTTATGAAACCCGATTCTCGGGAAAGAATAAAAAAAAATGCACAATTTTTCTTTGCCGATCTATGTATAGAGTCAAATAGAAAAATGTGCTTTTCACATCGAAGCCATTGTAAGAAACGACGTTGAACTTTTGCAAGCTTCTCTATCATGAGGTTGCGAGGCCGAAGTTCGTCGAGCTTAAGCTCGTTGCTGTTCTTACGCTACTACAGACAAGAATTCCTTTTGAAGTTTCGCAGCATCCCGCTCATCCCTTTCACTCCAGCCCATTCCTCTCCCACCCCCGCCCCGTCATCTCGTCGCTTCCTCTTCAACCAATGCGATCTTCTTCTTTCCCGTGCCTCATTATTTCTTTGCTAACGCTCTTCACTTTTCGCTTCTGCTCTTGTCTTGTCTGCTTCTGTAAAATCGAAATCGTAACGCGGAAGTCACATGATTGATTGTATCCGCACTGTACGCAAGTAGTAAGATGCCTATGTGCACCAGTCCACTTACCGAGGTGCTATTCTCGAAGCGACTCGTTTGCAAAATACGTATAGGGTAAAGTGGGGCAAAATGAACCGCATCAGCAATTCCGGAAGTTTTGTCGATACACATAATACTTTTCCGCTACTTTCGAATAAAAAAATCGAGTTGTCACACCCCTTTGGAGTATTGACGAAAAAAAATGGGGTAACATGAACCGTAATGACATTGCATTAAATTTTTTTTTATTTTTAATCAATTTATTACCTGCAAGCGATATGCATACTATTCTCGTCGGAAAATATCGATTTCCGGTACTAAAAGTAATGGAAAACTTTTTCGAAAGACAATTATCGAATTATAGTTTTATTTATGTGAACTTTCATTTTTTTTTATCGGTCCATTTTAACGCGGACGATAAATGTCCCGTGGAATTTTGTTGAACGCCGTTACCGATCTTTTTTTTTAGGTGAACAGTGATCTGCAGCATAAATAATTGACGTGAAACTTGAAAATCGAATTTTTCTTAAATTTCATTGAATTTTATGATTGGTTCATTTTGCCCCAAAATTCGAGTTGCCCCACTCTACTTTTCTGGCCCGATGGACTCTTTTCACTCACCTTCCTCCTACATTTTCGGTACGCGGTATGTACAAATATATTAATGATTAGTGACGACAGAAGGAAGGTCCACGGTCGACTGACTTCGAGAATAGAATGCCCAGTAGTTTATGGACCGTCGGGCCGAACTTAGGATCGATTTTCCGGACGACGGTCAGGAGAGCGGATAACATTGAAAATTGAGTTTTGAAGAGTCTGCACAGTTTTTTTTTTCGATTATAACAAAGATTTAGTATATTTTTTGGTGTTTTTTTTTGTTTGCAAATTTTGTCGCAGTGATAGAAAAGATGCTGTGGCGAAATATACTACGATCGAAATATAAGCGGTATTTTGTCAGCAGAGATTTCAATGTCAGCGTGAAACAGTCCGAAATAACTAGCAAACAAAATGAAATCGAGAGACCAAGCAAACCACCTAAAATACTCATCACTGGTAAAAATATATTTTTTATAATATTTTTCCAAACTATTTTAGTGGATGCTTTTCATAAAAAAAAAAAATACAACGCTTTTTAACCAATTTTCCATTTATTACTAATAATTTATCTATAAATTATTTAAATTATTGCAATATTTTATAAATTTAATGGTAACATGATATTTTTATTTATTATTAATATTTATTGATGATGATTTAAGATATAATATTTTCGATTCGGGAATAAATAAATAAACAATTAAATTTTAAAAAATGAACAAATTTTTTTAAATTATCAAATGCCACTGATTTTTAAATCCTCGAGAATACTAACTATGTCGTACCTTTTATTATAAATGTTATTTCCTATTTTCGACGAATTTGTTAACTTTACAACATCGTTGTGTATTTCAATGTCGTTCAGGTGGTTTGGGTCAATTGGGTACTGAGTGTGCGAAGTTATTGCGACAAAATTACGGAAAGGATAACGTTATACTATCGGATATAGTAAAGCCGAACGAGGAACTTCTCGCAAGCGGACCTTTCGTATTCGCCGATATTCTCGATTACAAGAGTCTACAGAAGATCGTTGTTAATTATCAAATCGATTGGTTGATACACTTGAGCGCTCTTCTCAGCGCCGTCGGCGAGCAAAATGTTCCTCTCGCTGTTCGTATCAATATAGAAGGTATGCAAATTGTTTTCAAAGAAAAAAAAATAAAAATAAAAATTTAATAAAAATTCTCGCAGATAAAAGAGCGACCGTCACCGTTGGTGCCTTCGAAATTAATTTGGTATCAATAAGCGAATTTTTCGCAGTCTTTCCGTGTATACAACTATTTCAATTAACGTCGAGTGTCGAGAAAGTATTTTTAACCTGCAGAAAACATTATTATATTATGAAATATAATATAACAGTCGGGATATATGATGGCAGACAATTTTCTCGAATAACGCCGCGTCGTTGAGTTCTGCAAAGTGACAAATTCTTTTACGAGACTCGTGATACGCGAGACGTAAAAATATAATTGGAAAACGACGATCCAAAGGAAAATTTATATTAAAAAAAAAAACAATAACAATAATAACAGATTTGTTATTATTATTAATATTATTGCCATAAGAATGTATTTTTGATTATTTAATTAAATTATTTAACGCTTTTGATACACGAGGTATGCACAACGTCATGGAATTGGCAAAGCTATACAAACTGCGAATTTTTATGCCGTCGACAATCGGAGCTTTTGGTCCCGACTCGCCGAGAAATCCAACGCCCAACGTTACCGTTCAACGTCCGAGAACGATTTACGGCGTTAGCAAAGTACACGCCGAACTCATGGGAGAATATTATCATCATCGCTTCGGTCTCGATTTCCGATGTCTGAGATTTCCCGGTGTTATCAGCAGCGATCCACCGGGAGGCGGTACCACGGGTAAGCAACCAAAAAAAAAAAAGTTTGAAGCAAAAATTGTTCAAAAAAAGATTTCTTAACATTTATGAATGTTTTTTTTGTACAATTTGTAATTAATATTGTTTTAAGTCTATGAAAGATTTTTTCTCACGTTTTTTATTTTTTTATCTTTTTTTGACATTTTTCAATTTTTTTTCTTCAATTGCTATTGCAATTGTCTGCATTGTTTAAAAAATCGAAAATGTTATGAAATTTCTTACACGAAATAATATTTTCGAAATTGAAAAGATATGAAGAAGAAAGCAATTTAAAAAATGTAAATTTTTAACATTTTTTTCGTCGCGTTTCCATTATTATTATTATTATTCAACAACAAAAATAAATGTAAATTGAAGGAAAAAAAATTGATATTTGCTCGATGGAAACGCGCTGTGTATCATTTTTCGTGATAAACGGAGCAATGATTCGCCGTTGCTACTCTGCGAAAACGGCTAAAGTAGATAATTGCGTAATGGTTGGTAATCGATCCTTCGCCAAGGAGGAAAATAGTTCTCCTGTGAAATTGGAGAATCACACCGTTGATACCGTAAACGTTGCTGCGCAATTTCGCCGTCGTTTACCTACTTAACTTCATTAAAAGAAAAAAAAAATTTAATTAAATTAATAATAAAAATAATATCATTATTATTCATTATTAAAATTCTTAAATTTCATTTTTATTCGTCAATGAAAAACTTTTCTGCCATTTTACATTTTCAATATTTTTAATTGTTCAAGTAAATTCGTAAGTGATTTTTTTTTTTTTTTTTATGTTTCGCAACGCTTTGCAGACTACGCGGTTGCGGTTTTTCACGAGGGTCTTGTTAAAAAAAAATACGAGTGTTATCTCGCGCCTGAGACGCGACTGCCAATGATGTACATCGAGGATTGTCTGAATGCGATTTTTCAATTTTTGAACACACCGAGCGACAGGATGAAGCGACGAGTTTACAACGTCACGGCAATGAGCTTTACGCCCGAGGAACTCTTTTCCGAACTTCACAAGCATTGTTCCGATATCGAGATCACTTACAAACCCGACGCGAGACAAATGATCGGTGAGTTTGACAATTTATCGTTCGGTTCGTTCGTTGTATTACAATAAGTCTTAACAAAGTTGCAAATTTTTTTAAAAACATTAACGATTTTTAAAAAATTAGTCTCCAAAAAATTCGTCATCCTTTTTCCAGATACTTTTAATTATTTCGCTTATAGAAATAAAGTATACGTCGGAAAATATAGTCATTAAAAAATAAATTAGAAATAAATAATAACAATAATAGCTATTATTATAACAACAATAGTTATTATTATTATTTATTATTTAATAAATTATACATAAAAAATATGTATATTTCGCGGCAAAAATTATTATATCTCAGTATATACAGAATTTTCGGATGGACTTATATATTTTTTTGAAAAAATTTTTATTTCTGAAATCCGTCTTAAAATTTTTCATTTAACGAAAAGAAAAAAAAAAAAAATGTGTTTGACGAATATTTATTCTCTCGCAGCCGAATCCTGGCCCCAAGTATTTGACGACAGCGAGGCGCGTCGCGATTGGGGTTGGAAGCATCATTACGATCTTCAGAAGCTCGTCCAGCTGATGGTGCGCGACGTTACCCAGCGCTTTATGCCAAAGCTTTGATTGAACTGAGTCGCAAATTGTTTAAGGGTTGCACATCCCTTTAAATAGTTTTCCAACGCTCGCACTCCGACTTGGCGTCAACAAGGGGGGGTGGGGGTTGAAAGGGTTGGGTTAAGGGTCGAATGTCCGTAATCTTTCTACTCACTTCGAACGGAAATTTCAGGAATTTCCGCGACTTTGCAAATTCTTAATCCGCAGTTTAGTTTACAGTAGAAAACTCTGTTAATTTCTTTTTTTTTTCAATTAGGGACGTTATTGCGTTTCGTTCGAAACGATTTTTCTCTCGATTTTAATTTTTTGTGATTTTAAAGCGAATTCGTTTTTAACGTCTGGCGAACGAGTTGACTGAAGTATAACCGTCGGTCGTGTGGTTTCTTACCGAAAGGATGCGCAACTATCAATGTTGCAAAGTCCATTGCGGAAGAGGTAGAAAAACATGAAGACTTAAGAACGATCCGCCCCTGGGGCCCCGCGCGCGCCCCCTGTTCCTTTTTCCTGCCTCGATACTCGACGAGATTCTCTCCTCTCTCGTTTCTTGTAGCTTCAAAGGATAACGAGGGAAAAATGCAAGGAGACGGGTCCGCTTCCGTGGGTTATATGCATTAGGAAACCCTCTCGACGAAGAGAGTCTGAGAAAAATGGCGACGAGATAAATACATCATCGGGGAAGCTTTCCCGATATTTTTTTTTATGTGTTATACAAAATGTTAGTCATGATAAAGCGAAGAAAAATTTCTGAATAAAAATTAATATCACGGTATTGAATTTTCAAAAAATGTGTCATTCGCACTTTTGCCCTTTTAATTTTCCATTTTTTTTTTTTTATTTCCAAAATCTACTTCAAGTTTTCGGTAATTTTTTCATATTTAATAAACAACCGAATACTATTTATTGATACAGTTTTATTTTTTATTTTGATTTATTTTTACATTTATGCCTCCATCTTTGTTGTTCTATTTATCATCAATCTAATAAATCCTAAATTCCGAATTGATATCAATTTTAGTAACTTTTACCAGCTGAATAAAAAACTAAGATTCAACTAAAGCTTCCATGCAGTATTAAAAGAATAAAAATTTATCCGAATCATTAAAAAAAAATCGTATGTCAATGAAGATAACGAGAGGAGAATGAAGTAAAATGTACCAAAAAAAAGTAAGGGCTGTAAGGGAAAGGGATGCGAGTAGAGTTGGGGATGGTAAAAGTGTCAATCGATATGACTCACACTACCCTTACAGTCTCCCCTTGAACCTCTGCTCGGGGCTTTGCTTCCCGCGTTCAAAGCCAGGCGCGGGTTGGGGGAAGGGTGGTTGGGGGTGTTGGGGGATGAGGTGGTAGCCGTAGAGAAATCGGTCTCGTTGCAATGTGGTTCTTACCGGCGTCACGCTTCGCTGACGTAGCACTCGGGGTATCCCTCTACTCTGCGTCCCGGGGAAAAGGTTTTCGTCGAGATGGGTATGGGTATCGGAGGTTCGTGCCTCGATATCGGTTCGACTGCCGGGTACCTACTTGCCTCTGCTACAACCTACTGTCTGGATATATACTACCCGCCCCCTGTACCGCCGTTACTACTAATACCACTAACCTACCCCTTCGCCTCCTCTGTATTGGAAGCGACTCGTGCCTCTCTTTCGTACGACCTAATTCGTACCAACTATATAGAAGAGATTGAGAGGAAATGAGAGAAAGAGAATACCAGACTATTGCGGCTTTTATATACCATAGCCTACCTCTCCTTCTCTACATCGGCTCTCTTCCTGTACCACAGAATACGCCAATGAAAATAACGAGAATCGATGAAAAGAGAGCTTTTTTTCTCTTCATTTCTCTTCAGACAAAATTGCCCAATGTCGTTAATGAGGGGATTGTTGGTCACGAGAACCGAAGACAAAGGATTGCGCTAATAGGAGAATCGTTTCTTCGAACTCAGGATTTTCAAAAGATTGAAGATGCATTGTATTGTCTTTCAGACGTTTTAAATAGACAACGAAATATCGCAAGGGAGAAAAGTAGTTGTTATCTTCAGGGGTTGGGGGTTGAGGAAAGGTTGGAAATTCGCGAGACATCTAACAATAAGGCGTACGACGCTTTGGACTTACATTTGGGAAGTTGTAACGTAATGTCTTGAAATAATCTTCTTATGTAGGGGTGTACCTTGCGCATACCTATTTCCACCACCTGTTACACAATACGTACATCGTAACGAGGAAAGAGCTTTGGTTATGTCGCTGCGCGGTAGAGTTTCTCCAGATACTCTACAAAGAGGAGAGTAGATTTCTGCCAAGTGTTCATCGTCAGAGAAGGCAAAAGGACTCAGAGGTTGCAAAGATTTTCACGTTAATGCGTGTAGGTCGGTGTATTGGTCTTGAAGCTTCCACAGGAAAATTGTCTTGAAGTTTCTCAACAGATTTTCAGCAACTCTCTCGCGAATTCGCCATATCCACTCGGGAATGTGGTAGTTTAACTGCACGAGATTATCTGCCTATGTTAATCGGAGTTGCGAAGATATTTGTAGTGATGAACTTTCCACACTTGTGCTCAACCAAAATTAATTTCGAAAGTTCAATACATAGTTCAGGAATAGTGGATGAGGTTTGCAGGACTTTTCGGTGTGTAGGACTTGTATGTGGATAGGGAGCTTTTGGAGTGTTGAATCTTTATGTGAGAAAGGATCGTTTGTTCTGTAGGACCTTTTAGTAAGTAGAATCTATTGGATTGCTGGAGTTTGTGCACCTTGTGGTTTGGGACCTTTCCATGCGGCGGACTATTCGTTATGTAGGACCATCTGGTCATTGGACTTACAGGTGTGTAAGACTTTTTGGTGGGTAGAATCATTTGGTGTGTAAGACAAAAAGTCTAAAGGCCAAGATGGGCAGAATCTTTTGGTATGTATCTTTCTTTTGGCGGGTAGAATAGTCCAATGGGTGGTCTACAGGACCATCTTATCTGTAGGCCTTCTTGACTTCTGGAACCATTTGGTGTCCAAAATCCTTTGTCTTGTTGGACCTTTTGAGATTCAGGATGTTTTCCTGCATCCCATGAATATTGGGAGTCGAATGACTGCCTCGGGCAACGATCTATCCATAGGAAATGAACAAACACGATAGTATAATCGTCAATAAGGAAACCGGTCTGATATCGGAAGAGCGCGGAGGGGGATACTCTGACCGCAGCGAAATTCTGACTTCTGGAACCATTTGGTGTCCAAAATCCTTTGTCTTGTTGGACCTTTTGAGATTCAGGATGTTTTCCTGCATCCCATGAATATTGGGAGTCGAATGACTGCCTCGGGCAACGATCCATCCATAGGAAATGAACAAACACGATAGTATAATCGTCAATAAGGAAACCGGTCTGATATCGGAAGAGCGCGGAGGGGGATACTCTGACCGCAGCGAAATTCTGACTTCTGGAACCATTTGGTGTCCAAAATCCTTTGTCTTGTTGGACCTTTTGAGATTCAGGATGTTTTCCTGCATCCCATGAATATTGGGAGTCGAATGACTGCCTCGGGCAACGATCCATCCATAGGAAATGAACAAACATGATAGTATAATCGTCAATAAGGAAACCGGTCTGATATCGGAAGAGCGCGGAGGGGGATACTCTGACCGCAGCGAAATTCTGACTTCTGGAACCATTTGGTGTCCAAAATCCTTTGTCTTGTTGGACCTTTTGAGATTCAGGATGTTTTCCTGCATCCCATGAATATTGGGAGTCGAATGACTGCCTCGGGCAACGATCCATCCATAGGAAATGAACAAACATGATAGTATAATCGTCAATAAGGAAACCGGTCTGATATCGGAAGAGCGCGGAGGGGGATACTCTGACCGCAGCGAAATTCTGATCCATGGGGTTAGGGCTCTATTACAGGATTAGATATCTCTCTCAACCCCTAATCTGGGTCGACTCGCTGGTTAAATGTGGTCGTACCAAAACTCTCTGCGTCTACTCGTGCTGTGTGGGGCGGTTTTAGACGAGAGCTGATGCGATTGAGGCCTTCCGAACATTGCCGAAAAAGCAATTAAGCTTCGATAATTCCGGCACCGACGCAACTCTCAGTTCCGCTCGTTTCCGAGAATATCGGGGAGTGTGGAATGGCAAGTGGTTCGTTTTAATTAACTAGAGAACATCATCTATGAGTTCGTCATGGACCATCAAGATAATTCGGCTTTTCAACCGATCTTTTCATACAGATCCGGTTACTGAAGCTTGTAACTTTTTTAATATTTACTACATGATCAATGAAACTCGCCAAACGAGTTGCTTACATACTAAAGTTTCAATTTCACCCTAATTGACTACAAAAATATCGATTTCTGCCCGCGTCGTGAGCTGTTTAGCCGAATATTGCACTTTTAACCGATTTATGGATTTGCTTCTTTCTCCAGAGCTTATGACTGATATAATAATTATTATATTGTCATGTAATGTTAACAGACATGTTACTTACATTCTAACGTTTCGATTTTGTTATAATTCAGTTAAAAGATATTCATTTCCGGCAGAGTAATGCAGCGACGAAGACCATGGATTGCGCCAAAGTTGCGTCTCATATTTTTAGACTTTAAAAAATCATGTCTGCTACGCTTCGAGGTCTCTGTTGCAATCGTTTAAATATATATGAACTTCCGCATGGTAGCAATGAAAATTTATCCTCAAAATGGGCGATAAAATGAATGTACTTTCAGTGACTCGAAAAATCTTCGAAGCACCGCGCAAAGTTTCGGTCGCGACTCGCATGTATCGCAGTGTCGTTTCGGGACTGCGGCTAACGCCAAGGGAGGTCTGCTTTACCGAGTTAAGGATGGTTTTTGCAAGCTCACCGTTATGCGAAAGAGAGTAGAGACTATCCCGGTGTACACAGCGGAGGTCGAAGCCCGGCGTTAACTCTCGTAGCGTACACGGGTTGCAATTGTTGTTCTCGTAATAACCGGCAATTCCCGTGTCGGTTGTACATCGCCGAGTTGAGCGTAGCCTCCCAACGAGCGTAAGTAGAAAAGTTCTCTTAGGGGATGATTTACGGCCGAATGCCACCTATTCACCGCCATTCCACACTCTCCACCGTTTCCCTTTGTCGGCACTGACTCCTCCTCTCTTCTTCAGCTTTTTCTATCGGAAACATTCTATTTCGTAGCGTTTATTGTACGGTCACGCGATAATATTCAATTATTCGAAACGCCTCGTACGCGCCGAGGAAGAAAAAAATTGACAAGGCTGCTCGCCGGTTGTATCGCTAAATTAGATATTTTTTTTTTTACGAAAGGCATAAAGAAACCCGAGGAAGAGGAGAAGAAGGGTAAAAAAGCACAGACAGGGTGTCGATCCGAGTTGCTCGGCAAAGTCATTGCGAGACGAGACACTCGCGTAAATAGAGAGAACTGTTTCAACAACAACGAAGCCCATCAGAGTCAGATAGGTACCGGTTTTCCACAAGGCGAAGTAAGTGTTTGTATACGTGGTGCTGTATCCCGTTTCGAAGCTTTGGAAAATTATGGCCCAATAGAGTCTCTCGTAAGTTACCCGGGAATTTGAACTTTTCGGAACGGACAAAATCATTTTTTGGTTAATTTTTGCAACAACGAAAAAAAAAATGTATGACATTAATTTTTAGCGAATGGCAAATCTTAAGGGGGTTCGTCGATTTTCGGGAAAATTTTAATATTTTTCCGATTGGAAAAAAAATTTGTATAAAAAATTTTCCACCATTAATTGATCGTAAGGGTTTTTTTTTATCATGGAAAAAAAAATGTCGGGTGTAAAAAAAAATTATACGTTAAAAAAAATGGAGGCAACTTTTCTCACAATTTTTTTTATAATCAGACCTGAGATTTTTTTTTGCAAAGTACTTACGAAAAAAAAAAACGTATTTTTGCCTATAATAGATCGAACGCCCTTAAACGGTAAAAAAAAAGCGTTAAAAAAAGGTAACAAATCAACAATCAGAGAAAGTCAAAGTACGAGGTTTTCTACTGTACAAACCTACGCGCGTCAGCGACTCTGATTAATAAATAAATACGCCTCTCCTCGCTACCCTCAACCCTCTGATATACAGTTTGGTATATCAGCCGACTGTGTTTCGCTGAGGCAGTGACCACCGTATTTTCGGCCCGATAAATGAGCAAATGGTTCCTCTCTCGTTCGACCAGCTATATCGTAAGGTTAACCCCCCACCCCTCTCGTGTTTCCTTTCCTCGCTCTGTAAATAACGGTGTTTAATACTCGAGTCGTTCCCGGTGAATTCCCGACCCTTTGATCGCCGCCCGTTGGAAAAGCAATAGGTCTGCTGCGCTGACATTGCTCATTAGAGGCAATCGTCGAACTGGGAATTTTCGATAAATAAGTTACATAGGATAAACATTGACTCGGGTCTCCGTTTCGTAGTCCATCGATACAGAAGTCCCGCTGACGTACGCATGTCGTTGCCTACGGTCAACTAACTCGTTCGCCTCTTCGATCCTCAACTACTGATATAATTTTTTCTTCTTTTATTATCTCATCGAATCGCGATTCGTTAAAGCAACGATTGTTTTCCTCGAGTTCGCGAATTTTTTTTATTTTTTTTTATTATTTCACGAATTATCCCGCACGAGAAGAAAATCAGAAAGAGCACAAGAAATAGGGTTTCATTTCGATGGAGCGGCGACAGGGGCAAAACGGACCAACTAGGAAATACTTAAAAAAAAAAATGAATTCATTATTCTAATTCTAATATCAACTATTTTTTTTTTTTTTTTTTTTTCGATCTATCAACTTACTACTTCACGCATTAGATTTCGCACTCAGTTTAACGAAAATAGATCCGCCCGTTCGTATTCAAATTTTTTATTAAAATTTTTTTTAAGAGGTCCATTTTGCCCCAATACATCCCCTATACCGTGGAACTCTGTGGGCCATCGCGAGCGAATAAAAACTATGAAAATCAACGAACACACGAAGCGCGCGCAACAATAACGAGGTTTATCGTATGCGTTCGTTAAATTCACGTCGAAAATTGTAAATTCCTCGATCCCGTGAGTGTTTAAAGAGTGGACGAGAAACAAAAATAAAAGAAAAAACAAAACAAAATATATGCTTTCGATAAATAAAAATTGGAACGAGAATCAATCGTTCGGCGTTTGCTGGGGCATCGAGTTATCGAAAAAAAAAAAAAAAAAAAGTGTTTTCGTTAATTTAACGCTTTCGAGACGAGTGGGATGTCGATCGTGAAATGTTTGAACCGGAAATCAAAGGAGGTTTATGGAAAATCGTCGGGAAATTGCGATGTTTGAGATGTCGAGAGTGGTCACGACGTTCCTGTGAAGTGCCGAACAACTGGAATACGAAGAAGAGATTTCTTTTTTATAGTCGAGAAGCAATGCCGCGGAATATAAGAAAACGACAATGGACTTTCGGATTTGGATACGATGGCTCTTGGGCTCTTTTTCGGATGAAAATCGACTCTGCTTTATGAAGGAATCAAAGATTTTTCCGCTTCTTTATTTGACAGACACTTTTTTGTCGTCGCGTATTCGGGATCAGATGACACGTTATCTTTTTTTTTTTTTCGACGAACTCGTACTTTATTTCATTTATTGATGGAAGGATGGAATACGTAATCCAAATGGAGAAAAGGGGGGGAGGGGGGAAATGGCCCCATAGAAACGCAAGAAATTACAAAAATTTAAGAGAAAACTTGAAAAAAAAAAAAAAAAAAAAAAATAGGTTTTCTAATATTTTCTTAAATCGAAACTCAAAATTTGGGACAATTGAAAAAAAAAAAAATTCTCATAATTTTTCCGGGTTTTCTTCGCATCTCGTTTGGTCTCTTGGTGAGAGAAATTTTTTTTTTTAATTTTCTTTACAAATTTCGACAATTAATTGCCGTGTTTTTTCGTCGTGTGTTTCATACTAAATTCTATTTCCCGAAAACAATTCACCGTGACAAAGAAAGGTGTTGTGTCAATTACGTGAAATTTTTTTACATGCGTTACATTTTTATCGTTCAGTTTGTGGACAGTTTGGGGAGCGATGCTAGTCGTTTTTTTTTTATTATTTTACAACGCTGTGCCTTTTTTTTTCTTCTATATCGTTCGCGGTTTGAAGCGCGCGCGATTGCGGGTTTTTTTTTTTTTTTTTTTTTTTTCAATATATTCGAGTGTCAAACGTTGGTCACGTTTATTTCATGCGGCACCGTTTTTTTTTTTTTTTTTTTTTTTTCAATACATCGAGAGTTCGTTCATACCGAACAAACTCACTTTGTACCAAACTGACTGTCAAGTATCGTTAACATCAATTTTTTTTTTTCTCACCTACATATTCCCGATACAGATATTTATATCTACAATTTTTTTCCGAAATTCGTCCAATGAGCTACCGATCTTTTTTTTTTTTTTTTTTTCGAAAGGGGAAGCACTCTAAAATATCGAATTATCGTTAATGAGCAGGTAGGGAGGTTCGAGTATGTTATCGATAATCAATTATCGTTATCGATATGCGATTGACGAATTTTATGAGCGAATATGTCCGAGTATCAAAAAAATTGCGTTCGAAAATTTTGCCGAAAAAAAAAAAAAAAAAAAAAAAAAAAAAAAATGGCCCGAACCCCTTTTATGCTCGAGCGGCGTTGATATCAACGAAAATCTATTATCAGATTTCTGACAATCGTTTCGAAGCCCACATATATTGCCACTTCAAAGGAAGCTCCTCGTTTTTTTTTTTTTTTTTTTTTTTTTTTTTTTTTTTTGTATCGCGCATATTCATGTGTATCTGTATTCGAACGATCGCGATGCTGTCGTGCGCTCGCGGGAGTTTCGCAGTCGAGCGTATGCGAACCATCGTGAGGGAGAAAGCGAGGGAACGTGAGAGCGATTGGAAAATGCCTCGGGGACCCGCACACACAGCGTGTCATTGCCGAGGCAGCGTCAAAAATAGTTTACACCCATCGATGCGTCGTTGCATCAGCCGTGACGTTTGCGATGTGCGTCGAGGGAGAGAGAGAGAGAGAGAGAGACAGAGAGATTTTGCGAACTGCTTGTAGTTTATAATTCGACGTTTAACGATACCGATCGTCTGAGAGAGATTTTAATCGAACTTCCGATACATCGAAGTTGCGTTACTACTTCGTCGAGAACCTCATTTCAAACAAAAATCCGCTCATCGCTCTGAAAGTCAGTAATTTCATTACTAATTGTTTTTCATTAATAATTATTAATAATGATCAGTGATAAATAATGATTAATTATAAATCAATTATTAATTAATCATTTTTTTTATTCGTCTATTATTTTTTATTTTACAATTTATTATTCTTATTTTATTATCATAATTATTATAATTTTTTTTTACTCGAGTACCGAGTTAAAATATCGACGGTATCTCCGACGTGATGAAACAAATTAATTTCTCGAGTAGAAGTGGAAATTCCAGAAATGAGAGGGCCAAAGATAGAGGGCAAAGGAAGAGAGGATTTTGAGCGAAGACATTCGCTGCAACTGCCGCGCAAAGCGGGGGATGGCGGGGGGGGGGGGGGGGCAAGCGAGTAGGAGAAGAATCCGCGACGATCCGTGACCACAAAGGGCGGGTATGGAGATAAAGAAGAATCTTCTTTTCATCTCTGTTTGGGAACATCCTCGCTGTCGGATTTGGGAAATGGCGAGTAGGAAGGGAGCGGGTACTCGAGCGATTCGCAAGCTCCGATTCTTACTCTTTGCTCCGGCTTCGTTTTTCCTTCTATTTGTTTTTTTTTTTTTTTTTTCTTTTACTATCTTTCCGGCTATTCCCTCTCCACTTTCTCTGGTCGCAACTCAGCGAAGGTTCGGGCGAAGGGAGAGATCCTCGCGGGTCACGAGGCCGACGAGAATTTTCGTTGGAAGCCCGAGGACGGGGTCACGCGACTCGGGAACGAGCGCGAGGGAGAGACCGGCGAAGGCTGACGCCACGGGATTCTCGAGTAGTGGAAATGGACCGTACCGGGTCAGACGCGCGGAGCCGAGCCGTTGGAACGAATAGATAGATAGTGGAGGTTGGTGCGCGTGTGAGCTATCGTCGACGCTCTCCCCAACCCTCCTTCGATCGATTTTTCCCTTTCCATTCTGATTTATTAAAGCCAAAAGCCCTGCGACACAGAAGAGGACATGTAAACAGCAAAACGCTTCGTCGGAGAGTTTCCCCCCTTTCCAGAACATAAGAATGTAAAATAATCATTCCTTCAAGCCATTTTCCACGGCTCGAAAGAGTCCGCATTGACTCGAAGTGAAGTATTTGATGCAAACACTTCGTGTGACAAAATTGGTCGCGACTATTCTTCGCGAAAAACTACGGAGCGCGTAGAAACGTTTTATCGAAAAATGGGAACGAGAGCGAGAAAAATATATTTTATCGGCTACAAGTTTCACATCCCGCGATCAAAGAGGAGAACACAAATACGTCTTGCGGTACACCTTTTCCCCTATCGCATGAAAGGAAACTGCCACTCGGTAATTTGCTGGCCGTAAAAATAATTGACAAATTAAAAAGTTGCTTTAGACGGCAGCACTGGCATTCCCGACGGTGGGCCACAAAGGGTAACGTTTTTCTCGTCTCGGGGACAGATTTTTTTTTCTTTTTTTTTTTTTTCAGAACGAGTCGTTAACAAGGGTTGGGTCACCGCGGAGGCTTTGAACCTCGTAGCAATTTGCCAACGAGCCGGTTACTTCTAAACTCAACGTACCGCACACGATAACGGCGGTAGGGAAGCCGAAAAGTTCTCTGTTTATTATCATTATTACCGGTACTGGGCTTTTTCCGGATAAGAGAGTGCAAATACTTTTGCAATTTATAATCGTGACAATTAGCTGCAATCTCAAACAAATTTTTGACCCAGTTGCGGATAACGCGCTATGCAAAATGTCGTACACATTGTAGACATAAACGAAGATTAAGCAGAGAGTGAATCCAGTAAGAGAGCAATATACCGAGTCCAATTTTCTTATTCGCCACAGAACCATAACAAAGTGATCTCGCCGAGTCGGAGGTGGATTTATTTTCCCGTGGAATACTTCCATCTTTTTCATTCCTTCTCGCACTCTCGTCTCTACTGTGCTCTCCGGTACTCTTGCGGTCCTCTTCATCTTTCATGGTAATAAGACTTTCATCCAATTCGTTTTCCTCCATCTCTACTGCCTTCGTTCCTGCGGTGATGCGCATTTTGCCATTCTGAAAGTTCAGACGAAATCGCCGCTTGCACGATGTAAATTAATCGTGCGACTAGCTTATTCGGGTCAATGATCGAACAATTAAATCGCGTCTAAAATTTTCAACGTCTCATATCGTCAATAATTGAACGTTTACGTACAATTTAAAATTTTCAAAGTCTCATATGAGACAATAATAAAAAGATTCAGTCGCGTCTCATATTTTCAAAGTCTCATATGAGATAACAATCGAAAGATCAAGTCGAATCGCTTATCTTCAAAGTCTCATATGAGACAACAAGCGAAAGATCAAGTCGCGTCTCATATTTTCAAAGTCTCATATGAGATAACAATCGAAAGATCAAGTCGAATCGCATATCTTCAAAGTCTCATATGAGACAACAAGCGAAAGATCAAGTCGCGTCTCATATTTTCAAAGTCTCATATGAGACAATAATCGAAAGATTAAGTCGAATCCGAAATGTTCAATATCTCATATGATGCAATAATTAAGAGAGTAAGTCGATGTTGAAATATTGAAAAGTCCAATAGGAAACACAAATACCAGTAACGCGCTATTAAGTCGTGTGCGTTAAGTTAATTTCGATACACGATAGACCATGTATGCGCGACGTGGAGAAAAATGAATAGGAAGGAAAGGCCTGGCTCTGTCATACAGACTATGAAAGTGCTTCTGTGTTTATTCCATTGCGAGAACTGAAAGCAGATAGGAAGCCTGCACTCTCGAGTTCATTTCCGGACCTCGTAGCTTCACCCTCTCGGTCCGCGGGAGCCCGGCGTGCTGTCGCATCAAAAAACATCATAAAGTCAACCGTGCTGCTGCCGCTGACGGAGCCTCCGGTTTTTCTCTCTCTCCGGCTCTCTTCATCCCGCCCCACGGCCTCCCCCTACGTCCTCGAACCGACTGGCTTTCACATCATAAAGAGACTCGTAGCGCATAATCCCATTCGCGATCCTTTTGCCATCGTTGCACACGCTACTACCGTTGATACACGCAGCTTCAAAAGCACTCGTATGTCGTCAGATAGAATCTTTCTGGCGGCTTAATCTATCGACACACAATAGAACCAGAAAATAACGAAGGAACGCACCGGGGCAGATGAAATTTTTGTCGATCGACAAAATTTTTCTTTGTTTTTTTGTTCAAACATGAAAAATACTGAAAAAAATATATCGGTGTATGGCAGAAGACGTCGAATGTTCGTCGTTCTTTGACCGTCAACTATATCCTCAATTTCTATGAAACCGGAAATTCCTCCGCGCTACTCGTTAGAGTCTTTTTTTTTTATCTCTAAAAATCAGTCCTGGAAACCATTGTATGCGTTCAAATTTGGGCAAATTATAACGCTGCGTCCATAGTCCCCATTGTCTCTGATTAAACCATAGACGATGTTCAAAAGGGCATTTTCCTTCGTCATTCTCTCTCGCATATGCGACGGCAGGAATGGTAAGTAGTTCGAGAGTGACTAGTCTGGCGCTGTTCCACCCGACTGTACGGACCTCCCGTCGACACGAGATTTCTGTAGCTATCCTGGAATGCTCGGCATCCACGTAATTCAACAAGAAACACCCCGAGAAATATTCCAGGTTCGCGAACGTCGGCGGGTTACAGCAATTTCCTTATAGGCAATAACCTTCATTCTTCGGAATGCTGATGTTCGACTTGCACCCTTCTGTATTGAACTCTAACTCTCTCGATACGCATCTCTCGCGACTCCAAAGCGGAAGTTGTCGAATATTTTTCTCTTCTCCGGAATATCACGCCCCATGTGTTGGCGTTCTACCGACATCCTACCCCCGCCGGTTTAGTCCCAAAGTTATTCTTCCTCAGGGTAAACTTGTTTCGGCACGTGACGTTTTTCCTCGCACACCAGAGAGCAAAATTGTTTTCAGCTACTGTAATATCATTCATTTTATACGCGTTTTTCAACGGAAATACACCAAACTTTTTTATTTCATTTAGGGAGGTGGAAAGAAGGAAGGGAGAGGGGTGGAACGATTTCAATGAAACTTGACTCTGAGCGTAACACGAGGAAATATAATTCACTCTTGAGTCGAGAGTGAAGAACAAAGCTCCTCGGCCCGTAGTTTATACGCTCGAGAAAAAAATTATGCAGTTTTTTGTATTTCATTTTTTTTTTTTTTTTTTAATGTACAAAAGTCTCGGAAACACAGTTTATTTCGCGGTAGATTCGCGACAATTCTGCGCTCCAAGTACATGCGAGAGATTTGAGCTCCGCGCTGTTCATGGATTAATTTAATTTTTTCTTTCGTTCTAATATCTTTCAAGGTCAAGTGCGTTCTCCGTACTTTCCAAGATAATTTCACCTGCGAAAGTACAGTAAAGATATGCCAATGACTCTCCAACTTCAAGTTTTGCGTTCACAAGAAGTCCGTTGTGCCGTTACCGTCAGTTTCTCTTCAGCCTCACAAATATTGTACAGTACAGTAACATACCGCCGCAGAAAACGCTTCAATTTGCCAAAGACATTATGTAAATCCGCCTAACGTCTCAAACACGAATACATACTTCAATATCGCGCCGGAGGGGTTGGAAAAGACGATTAGGTCGTTGATCGATGAAAAAACTATCAATGGCTCCTGTCTCTCGGTAGTATAATTGAAACTTCGCTGGAATACTTTGATGCATAGTTGCCCCGCGACATCCGATAGTTTCGGTGGAATTATACGAGGTCGGTTGGGCCTCGGAAAGCGAAGAGGGGTTGCGAGAGAGGCATAGGACTCTCTCTCTCCCAACGGCCAATTCGGAATGTCGGATGTCAGGAATATCTCCCTGGGGTCTCCATTAGCATACACATCCGTGACACCGTTGGCCCGCCAGGGCGGGAACTTACCCCCGAGGGCGAGCAACCCCCGACATCCTTCGTGGTGCTTGAATTAACCCTCTCCCGCTTTCGCTACCAACTCACCCCCCCGAAACCCCGAGCAGCTCGACTAGCTGCCGTTCTGCCAAGTCTTGTGCGCCGCTCTCTCTCTAACCGTGAACGCTTCTCTCCTCGCTCCACTCGTGTGCGGGATATTCACCGGGCTCTCCGGGCGTTTGCATAACGCGCCACGGCAAAAGCTTGACTCTCCGGTTGCGCAAACACACCGGAGAACTATCCGAGTACCGAACATGTAAGCTGATCAGAAATTTTGTTGAAGCAACACCGCGACACTGGACAGGAAATCGATCTGTCCACACTTTTCTCCATAAAAAAAAAAATATTTGAAAAATTTCAATTTTTGATAATTCAAATTGTCAAAAATTTCAATACAAAAAAATATTGCAGTGTACTTTTCAAAATGTGATTTTTTTCAAAATGCGACTTAAGTCGACTTTTTTTCAAATATTTTCAAAAAAACACAAAACTTTCGAATAATCGAGAAAAAAAAGTGTATACCAGGAAAGAGGTTTCGGATTTTAAGGGTTAATGAAAACATTGAAAACACTTCCAAAGTCAGCCGGAGCTTTTGGCAGACGTGAGGGTATGAGGAATTGTATAGAAAAGTGCTGGCGTCGTGATTGCCGAGAGAGTCGTTGAGCATAACGCGTTCAACCTTCCGTTCTCAACGCCCCTCTTTAGACACCCTATATATATATGACTGTGGGCCGGTAATGGAATTGCAAATCCGACGACATTACATGCCTCTTGGCAACTTGTGATTTCGTGGCCGGCACCCCTCCCCGCACCCCACGAACCCTCTTTGCTCGCCGCGTTCCGATTCACTCGCACTTTAGACGCGCTTCTGCAGCCAGATACGAACTCTGTACTATCCGTAGCGTCGACGAGCTACTCTCCGTTCTCTAACTCCCTCCAACCATTCTGCAATCGTGTTTCTCGCTCTACCGGAAGCGGGAAGACCCTCGTCGTCGGCACAACCGAGAGCAGGTCGAGAGCTCAAATTAACTGTTCCCGGTTGGTACATGTGGTGTTTATATGTGTGTGTGTAAACGTCGACGCATTCGGGACGCATTGGTGTTAGCCTCCGAGCGAAATCACCCTCTCAGCCCCCTTGATACATATACGATGTACCCCAACGGTTGACTCCCTCAAATTCTCTCGATCGTCACTTCCGCTTCTGATTCTCGTCGTTTTCCGCTTATACCCAATATCCTCTTCCACAGCATCCAAAATCGTGCTTCACGCTCGGGAGCATCCACTTCTGTTCTGCTTCGCAAAAGTCCGACCAGTCGGTAATTAGTTACACGGCGAAGATTTTGGCAATTTTCCAATATTTTTATTTTCACGAGAGGCGATTCCGAGTGAAAGATTTATTTTCAATTTTTTTTTTTTTTCTGTTGAAATAAAACCGTGTGAAAAATTCTTCATGATTGATTGTTCGTATAGGTGTTTCGATCGTGTAAAAAACTCCCGAGCGTCGCATAAAAAAACGGTAAGAGGAATTTCTATTTTTCAATATTAAATTTTTCGATATTTTCTGTTTATAAAATATGAGATTTCTCCGATAATTTTTCTCATCGGGATCTGAAGATTTTTTTACACGACCAAAACACCTTTACAAACCATCAACTAAAAGAGATTTTTTTTATGATTTTTTTCCACTGAAAAAAAAAAATTCGTTTATTTTCCAAAATTCGATGAAATTTCTCATTAAAACTCGTAAAATAATATTTTCATATTTCCCACACTTATTTCGATTTCCTTTCAAGAATTATTAACAAATTTTCTCCAACATCAGAATTGTTGTTCGACATTCTGTATACTTATAATAAGCGTTATTCTATTTAGATCTCTCGGAAAGCAAAGTGTTTTTCTTCAACACTGTCGTCGACTTTTCCACTTGTTTTTCCTCACTCTCTCTCTCTCTCTCTCTCCAAACTTCTCATTACTTTTGTTCAACGAAAGAGCGAGCAGGACTTCCGTTGGTAATGGAAAGAAATTTCAATTCGTTTTACTTTCGTATGCCACCAGCGGCGGGGAGGGGTGGAAGGGGTAGGAGGGTCCAAGGGTGCGCGGTAAAAGTTTCGAGAGATCCGAAAGTTGAAGAGCCTAAAGGAGAGAGGAGGCTACTGGGCTGCACCAAGCCTACAACTTTTCCAGAGTTCCCGTTTCATTTTTTTTTTCTCCCCACTTTTTGGTCCGGAGCCATATAAGCGAAAAGCGAGTCAGTGAGTCGCTGGGTTAAGGGGAGAATCTCTATCTCCCGTCGTACGGGGACGTTTTCTCGAGACTTTTCCAGAGTGAATATCTTCGGTGTACAATTCACTCGTTGGCGGAAGTACGCGAGCTGCTGCAGCATCCCTTATTCCATCTCCCTTCTCTTTCATCTCTCTCGCGCTCTCGCTATATCTCCAAAGAGACGAAAGTAACTGCACACCGTGAGCGATCTCTCGGAACGATTTCACGAAGCAAAAGTCCTCTGTGTTACATTATCTCTCTTAGAAAAGCGAGGCAATCCATCGCAAGTGGAAAGTCGGGGATCCTTGGCGAACTGCTGTAGAGAGAGACCGGGGCAAAACGGACCAGTTAAGAGAAATAGACTAAATTATCATGATTTCCGAGACACGAATTAACTTTTTATTAGCGAATTAAATTCATTAAAAATCTTTCGAATTTTTTTTTTACTTAAATATTTTTTTTTTTATTTAAACCAAATAGATAAGAAATTTACGGAAAAAACCGAACTGTAAGTTTCGACTTTCATCGATATATTTCAAGAATCGCTTTGGTTTCTTCATTTCTGATCATCAGGCTGTCGAGAATCGTGAAATTTGTGATGCGACATTTCAAGAAAGTCACTATCTTATTCCACGATAATGGCGCTTCCGGTCGACCAATTTTTGTGATAAAAACCATTTAGCAAGTTATTTGTATATAATTTCGAATAAAAAATCCGGAGGCTCCCGTATCATTAGCTTTCGAGAAAAATCTTAATTTTTACCCACTTTCTCGTTGTCTAATTCGTGGTTCATTTTACCCCAGTAGTCTATATTGCCCCAAAATCCCCTATATATACACTGGCGTTGCGAGTAACATCGGGAAACTTAACTCTGAGTAATCCTCCGATCTCGTCTCTACTTTTAATCGCGATAATTGGAAACCCTTCCCCAGCGCCACACCCGGGTAGAGAGCGAACGCTTTGGATTTACAACGAGTAATTCAATTTGAGAAAAGAAAACGTCTCGCGACCTTTTCAATGATTCGTGAATGGATTTTTCAACGCGATACCGCGATTTATTTTTCACCAATCGGTCGGACATGAGTTCTCCGTATTTGTTCGCAATTCATGAAAGATTCAGGAATTCTAGACGTATTCTTTATTGAAGCGATCATATGTGAGGGGATGAGATGAAAAAAAAAATTCTTCGTCCTTTCGATAACATCGAAGGCGAGAGTCTCGCGTTACTCGAAGCCGTCGATTGGGTAAACAAACGAATGCAAGTGATGGAGATCCAGTTTCTGTTTTATATTCGCCATATTTACGAGTAAAAACGAGTGAAATTCGATTCGATATATACGAAAAAAAAACATCGTAAAAATAAAAAAAATTCACATTGATTCCTCATTTTTTTTTTTTCCGCAAATCTTCCTCTATAAGAAAGCCAACAAATTATACGCAATGCTTTCTCATCGTGAAAGCTTTGCGAATAATAAAAATTAATTAATAAGCAACATGAAAATTTCCAGTATTCGGAACCTTTTTTCGCGTTACACGTCCATATCCCCCATTGTGTAAAACTCTCGTCTATACATATATATACATATATTTATGTATATCTTCTTTTTGATATGACACAGCTATTAATTAGAGCGCATCGGAGTTTCGAAGAATCATGGAATTTTCTCATCGACGATGCCGCAGCTGGCTTATCTACGTTCCGGCTAATGTTAGCCGCCGCTTGTAACGCATCCAGTGAATGAACGGAATTTCCCTTTATGCTTTTCCTATTGACTCATCCCCTATCTCCCACGGTCCTCTCGTTTGCCTCACACACAACTCTCCGTATGCCGGAGTGGATGGACCACGTGACCCAGATTCATGGACGCACAGAGCCAGAGACGAGCCCTCGCGAGTACATATCCTCCCCGAGCGAGAAATAGAGTTGGCAAAAAAAAAAAAAAAAAAAATTCTCGTTCAAAATTATCCGTAATGGCGAGAGTCTCACTTTGACACTACTCATCGCTTTCGCAATGTACTTCCTTTGCGTTATTACATGCGCTTTTTTTTTTAACGTAATTTTTTTTTCGTTTCTTTTTTTTTTTTTTTTTTTTTTTTTTTTTTCAAAGAAAAATTCTTTGCTTTTATGCGTTATCTTCGCATTTCGCGCTCATAAATTAATTTCGTTCATATTTGCCTCGCTGATCTGCTTTCGCAGAATATCAGTTTTTTTTTTCGCGAAGTCCGATAACGAAAAGATTTTTTTTATTTTATTTCTTTTTCTGTACTCATACAAATCGTAATTCCCTTAACGCATGCAAGGCAAAGCGATAGGATTTTTTTTTTGTTTAATACACAGAGCGTAAAAAACTGTTTCATACCTTTTGGAATTAACACGAGAGCCCTCCCGCCCGCCCGTGTGTGATGCTTTCGAAGCGTTATACACGCATCACTGAACATAGTTGCAGTTGATGTCCGATTTTCCAAACGCGGGTATATTATTCGTGGCGCACAGGCGGGGTGATTTTCCCGCTCTCGCAAAACCGGAAACTGAATGGCTACGAGGCTCTCGCGCCGCGCGCTCACCGGTTACAAAATCATTTCGACCGTAAGCGATTATTGCATCGGCAGTTCTTCCTCTCGGTATTTTCCGAACTGTACTCTGCGCGGAGTCCCTCAATTTTTCTTGTTGTCGTTGTTGTTATTATTTATTTATTTATTTATTTCATTATACAATAATATTCGTACAAAAAATATAAATAAATATATATAAAATTCCGGGGGTGTGAATAGGAGTAATAATAATATGTTTTGTTATTATTATTATTATTACTATTCAGACATCTGGAATTTTATTATTATTGCATACAAATTTATTTATATTTTTTTCGTTCTACAAACTTATTAGTGCAATAAATATAAATAATATTCCGAATATCTCTCAAAAATAATAATAATAAAAATCACAAAAAAATTTTTAAGAACGTATAAAAATAATATTATTATACATTCCATGATATTTTATTTAAAAATTATTTACAGAAATCATCTACATATTAAAATAAATTATTATTATTATTATTATTCTTGATCGATCCGCGGAACGAGATATCGCGGCCGATTTAATAACAAAAGCCTTTCGTCCATGTGGATGAAAATGCAATAAATATAAATAATATTCCGAATATCTCTCAAAAATAATAATAATAAAAATCACAAAAAAATGTTTAAGAACGTATAAAAATAATATTATTATACATTCCATGATATTTTATTTAAAAATTATTTACAGAAATCATCTACATATTAAAATAAATTATTATTATTATTATTATTCTTGATCGATCCGCGGAACGAGATATCGCGGGCGATTTAATAACAAAAGCCTTTCGTCCATGTGGATGAAAATGTTCAATACACCGTGAGAAATCCGCGGAATCTCGATTAATGCCACGCTAATTAGTATCCCATTTCCATATATACCATATATATAAACATCCATAGATCCACACATACATATATATGCAAGGAAATGCGAGTGAAAACTATTGTTCGAAGCTGCGGCGATACGCGGCAGTGTGCGAGGCTCGGTACGCGGTTAAATCGAATTAAGAGCCGCCGAGTGAGCGGAGAGATGTTTAATATTTAAATAATACTATATACCCCCTTTTACCATCCAAAACCCACCCCCGTCCCTCTCTTCTTCTCTCCCAACTCCTCCCATTGGTTCGTTGCATCATACATGGTATTTCCCCGATTCAGCCGGCTGCAGAAACAACTCCTAATTAACAGTACGATTTACGTTGTTCGTAACAAACTCCAGGGCGGCATTGTTAATTATTCATTGTTAATTCGTGCGTTCACACACGTTTTCCGAATAAATCGAATGTACTCGACTTTGTAATCGTTTTGACGTTATACACGAATTGTTTTCTAGTTCTGGGGATACCGAAGCACATTTTCGCGAAGGGGTGGGATGGGGATGAAACAATGTCGCGGTTTCAATGGGTGCGTATTACGGATCCGGACTGACATCGATGAAAATTGCAATCGATATAACGGAACACGGAGAGATTGCGGTGATTATGCTATTTTCGCCCTCGTTGACAGCCCCCCGTGTTTGAGGGGAGAGAAAGGGGGCATAGAAAACAATTGCCCTCGCGCGATGCTTATACCCGGAAATCAATACAACGTCGTTCAATCCCATTTTGTAGTTTGATCGACGAGCAAAATAAATAAATAAAAAAATAAATAAAAAAAAATAAAAAAAAAAAAAAAACGAAAATGTTTTACAGTATAACGAA
This sequence comes from Cryptus armator, assembly GCA_963971235.1. NCBI lineage: Eukaryota > Metazoa > Arthropoda > Insecta > Hymenoptera > Ichneumonidae > Cryptus > Cryptus armator. The sequence continues at coordinate 13,823,214 of OZ020240.1, forward strand.
TTTCGTTTTACGCGTTGGCAGCGTTTGAGAATGTTTTTTAAATGCATTGGGGGAAAATAACGAGATCGATGCTTGGACATCGAGGACTGACGTGATTGACATTTAATGGGATTAAAAAAAAAAATTAAATTAAATTGAATTAAATAGAGACACGTTGATGAGATGAGTGTTTTTCTCGTCGACTATAATGAAATTGATTTACTGGAATTTTAACGTCGAGTGTGGCGACTGATTTCCAAAGTGGAGGGTTTGTCGATTTTATGCAAAATTAATTTTTTTATTTTTAATAGGTAAAAATAATTATTGAAAAAATTCGATGTTATTGTATATTTGTAACAGTGTTTTAGTTATAAAAAAAAAAAATTGCCGATTCATATATTAAAAATTTTAGGAGAAGTGCCCCTTTATTCAAAATAAATATTTCATTTTTTTTTATAAATGATATTAAAAAAAAAATTGAATAAATCGATTTAATCGACTATAATGGTTGATTCACTGAAACCGTAACGCGACAAGTTTGGTAACTGATTAATTAAGGGGGAGTTTAACGATTTTTTTGCAAAAATCCCATTTTATTTTATTTTTATCGCCAAAAAATAATTATTATCAAAAATTCCATGAAAAACTTTGTTCGTCATCGTGTTTTGATTATGTGAAACAATTTTCAGGTTCGTAATATCAAAAATTGTAGGCGAAATGCCACTTTATTTAAAAAATAAAAATTCAATGATATTGAAAATGAATGAAAATTCTACGCGTCGTTATATCGGTAACCGGGGAATTTTTTTAACACGATTCAGACACTGATACACACAACTCATTCGCATAGGATTTTTTTTTACTAATTCTGTTTTACCGATAAAAAAAATAAAAGGAACCTTTCGACGAGAAATCGTCCGTATCCACGCTGACGACGTCGAAATCCGAATGAAATGTTGAAAAAAATTCATAATACCTTTTCCTCGGTTACAAATTAAAAAAAAAAACAAAAGACTTCCACTATTTCAGAATATTTTCACCCCCTATTTCGACAACTTTATAATTCACACAGTTCCGCGGCGATAAATACTTTGAATCGAAAATTTACGAAAAATCGGAATCGCAAATACGATAAATAATCACGAAAAATTTTCCACTTCTATAGGAATCAATAAATCTCATCGTAAAACAGACTTGTTCAATGTTTTTTTGGGCCGATAACTCGCAGCGATAACTAATGATACCCAAGCCCGTTAGTCAGTCCACTACGATTATTAAAGTTTGCAATAAAAAAAAAAGGAAAAAAAAAAAATAAAAAATCGCGTAACCTCATCAGCGAGAGTTCGAGGGCAAAGCGGATGAAACGATGTTTTTGCTCGCCGAACAACGTATATATGAGAACATAGGATCGCTGTGGGAGGGAGCGAGGGAGGGAGGGGGGGGGGGGAGGGGCGGTTGGAGAAAATATCAAAATATACGGTACCAGAGAAGAGTGTACGAGTGTAACGAGGATATGCAATGCCCGGTGTAAGCGCAATTGCATTTACGCACTGTACGCTGTACGTATAGTCTACTGGCTATCAGTTCGAATGCATATACTGTATATGGATATATATATACATATAGGAAAGTAAAACGGTGTGCGGTACAAGCGAATTCAGTGGCAATAGCAGCGTAGCAATAGCCCGGGTACAATGAAAACCCGGTGAAACAGGACAAGCGGCTCTGTACTTGTTTCGCGACCGGATTAGCCTCGTTGTATCATTGTATTTTGAGTTGTATAAGCTATATACATCGATGGCAAAAGGCTCTTTCGCCTATAATACGTTTCGGTGTATGGTATAGCATCGGCGCACAGCCGGTCGCGAAGTGGACGATTGATTTAATGAAAGCCGCGCGGCAATTGGTATGTGTAGTAGATATATATGTATACATACGCGGATCGGTGAATTCTGCGCTTCCGGTATTATGCGAGAGAATATTCCCATGTTATACTCGCACCATAGCCGAACGTCCGACTCGCATACGGGTCGTCATGCATTTATTTTAATTTTTTTTTTTTTTTTTTTTTTTTTTTTTTTTTTTTAGTATAGAGAAGGTTTCATCATAACGCCCGACTGTGAAAATCCTTCTAGTTCCGACAGGCTGGCATTTTCTACCCGTTGCGTAATAACATTAGTTTATTAAATCTCTTCGCGCAATCCTGTGTGTTGACGTTTATTTTTTATTTTTTTTTTTGTTCGCGTATTCAACATCGTTGATCCTAATTTAGAGGGATTCGTTGTTTACGATGTTTTTCGCGCGTTCTATTCGTACGATTTTGGTATAACAATGAAACCGGTGAATGACCGACACCCTCTGAACTTTTGAAAAAAAATTTCGCATTTTTTTTGTTTTTTTTTATAAGTAATCAAATAATCTACAAAAATAAAAAAATTTCGAATTTTGAATGTATATCTTATTTTTTTTTTTCTTACATTTTTAATGAAAATTTGCATTTGTACTCAGAGCAGTGCAGTTGCTCAAGAATCTCTATAAAAATAATTAAAAAAACATCCCTAGTGCTCACTTTTTTTTTAATCTCGATTATCATTATTAAAATGTTCCGCACCACTGGTTTCGCTGATAGTTATAAAATGTCTACCATGTGCAATTTTTTTCGAAAAAGAAAATTTTTAAAATGAATGCTGAGAACTCGTACTTTTTAACGATTGCACGGTGTTAATTTCGAGCCGCACTCTCGGACAAGGGTCGTTCCGTCGTTGGTTTCTGGTAAACTCTCCCATCATCGGACCTTCAAACGAAGCCTTTTGCTTCGTGAGGTTGCGAAGAAGGTTGTGAACTGTGCAGCGTCGAGTACTCAACGAGGTTTTACCCTCGTAGAGCTCGGTTTACGAAGAGACACGACATCGTTCCGATGTTCGCCGGGTCTTCCATTACGGCGACGATGCAAACGTCACCGACACCCCGTAGGAAGGTTAAGATCCGAGATTGGATTTCGTGTCCCCTCGGTCGACGATCATTCTCTCGTTTTCCCGTGGACTTTTTTATTTTTTTTTCTTCTTTATCTCTCACTATCTTCGCGGCCCGATGCAGTGGAGAGTGCAGAAGGCTTCTTGCCTCGATGACGTTTCTAGGAATTCTCCCTTTTATTTCTTCCCCAAACATACACATACTTTCGATCCTTTTTTTCTTCTTCTTTTACTCCATCAAACGTAAAAGTCTCTCCTTGGAACGTGACACGACGTTCGGACGAGCAAAGAAGGGTCGACGAATGAGAGTTCGAGTAGTAAGGTAGCAGTAACTCGACGGCACAGTGATTGGCCACGTTGCAGTGATTTTTCAGTCGACAGTCTTACCAATAAAAATTTTTTAAATCGATCTATTTCTACAACTTTTAATATTTTTTGTATTGGAATTCGAAAAAAAAAAAAAAAAAAAAAAAAAAACGATTTTTTCCCTTAAATCGATAGAGACCCTCTGAATGTGCCAATAACTGTAACCTGTACTTCAATCGAATGAATACGAGAACAACGATAAAGGGACGGAATTCCGTCGATGCTGGAGATCGAATCCGTGCCTTCGTTAACTCCCCGTGCGACAGGAGGGTAAGTGCCTCGAAGGAATAGGACACGATTCCGCCGACCGTTTCACAGTGTGTCAGCAATTGTGCAAAAGAGAGAGAGAAAAAAAAAAAAGAAGAAATCAACGCGACGATAATGGAAGCCGACGAAGTGGAGCCAACGAAATTCTTGCACCCCGAGAATCTTCTCACTTCTTATCCTTTATGGATTTCATAAGCGACGATTGGCATAATGTTTTATTCATGAATAGCAGACAGGAGTATTCATTTCATTGTCATCGACGTCCCGTCGTCAGTCATGAGTTACACGGAACCCCATTCCTGTCGTACTTCGCTAAGGTGTTAAAAGGAAACCGTCGCAAACTCTCATTCTCTCCCTTTCATTCCGCCCCCTTTCGCCACTTTCCCACGTTGCCAATCCAAGTTCTCGTCCACTCGGTGAAATTGCGGATTTTCAAGTATCCTCAACTGCCGTTTTCTGTAACCATCGTCGAGTTTGCGTGCATTTAGCCCGAGAGACTCTCTGGTTGTGGGGCCAAAGCCGGCGGAGGACGGGAGGGAGGGAAGTGGATAACCCGAGTGAAGCTAAACTTGAAACTCGCGGGTGTTCCACTTTGCCTCCCCGAGCGGCGTTGCTCAGGCGGTGAGTCCGAAATTCTCCGGAGTTTCCGTGAGTTTAATCCGAGTGGGTATAACAGTGGGCTCGGTAATGTCTTTCGGTAAGATTTACGAATCCACTGTGTGGGCCGTTATAGATACGAATCCCAATGTGTCTAATAAACGACGAGTTAAGACGTCGATGTCTAGAAGAGACCGGGGCTAATCGAAACATCTTGCAAGTAGGAATACAGGCGGTGTTATACCCCGAATATCGCAGGTATTACCGAAAGGTGAAATTGTGCAATAATAGAAGTATGCAGGCGACACGTGAGGCGCGATCGCCGAAATCGAACGCCTCGCGAGCGATTGAGCAATCGACGCATCGAGTGCGCGACTCTCAATCGCGGTCAAGTAATGCAGCGCGTCAGCAGTTAACGTAACGCGAAGCCTCCAAATTCTCGAACGGAATCTGGAGCGATAAATAATAAACAGCAGGCAACGAAAAGCGGAGATTGTCGCAATATATCCGGTGATCGCAATATCACCGATTATCGCAATAATGCTTCGTCTTTAAAATTATGTTGACACGCTCGCTCCGTATATATCGATACGAGCGCGAGCATCAGACAGTCTGGTATTGACTCGTGATATAGGGGGTCCGATTGACTCCTGAAACTGTGCGTCTGGTCCAGGGGATTCGTGCAAGGAATCCAAGTTACAGTATTGAACGTGTTTTATTATGATAGCGGGCCGAGCCTGAGTACTATCGAAGAGTGAGTTATATTGTGTGAAATAGAGAATCGTTCAGTAAGCGATACTGAATTAAAGTTATATTGTAAAGTGAAATAGTGAGTTGTTCAGTAAGCGATACTGAGTTACAGATTGTATTTTATTGTCAAACTGTTCTACTGTTTTTCTTCTTTAATAAATATCATCTCGATCTATGTTCAGTGGTTCTCACTGGAGTTCCAACTCCTAACTGGCATTATCCCTTTTATTATTTCGGGTTAAAATCCCAACCTTCGAGCACGGAGTGATCAACCGAGTTTCGGGGGTACAACAGCGGTAAAAAAAATTGAAGTTTCTATCGAGAACGGCGGTCTGTGGAATTAGAGTGCATGCGATGGTAAAAGGAGACCGGGGCTAATCGAAACATCGTCCATTTTATATCTTGTGTTTCAACTAACCCCGGTCTCCTTTATACACTCAATTTAACCGATTTTATTGAGACGCGCGTTTCAATTAACCCCCGTCTTCGTCACCAACTCGATTTCATCTATTCGGATAAGCGGATTTTCGATGTCAACCGCCCCGATAGGAGTCGTCTTAATTGGTACCATTAATTTTACGATCAAATTACTCTGCCGCGAAGTTGCGAAGCTCCTCTGATGTATTCAACGCCTCAACGACAGCAGCGTCACAACATTACGGTGAATCTTGCGCGTGTAGATTTCGCTGTACCTACTCTAAGAGAGCTTGTTGGGCAGAGGGCGGTAGTAGCTACCAGGGGTAGTAACAAGAGCCGCGTGATAGAACATCGTATACTCTCACTCACGGATCTCCCGTGGAGCTTAATCTTTCGTGACGTGCTGACTTCGGCGTTAAGGGCTTATGGCGTCAGCTCTATAGAGGCACCCCTCCCCCCCTCCCCGCCCCCGGGTTTCCTCCACTTCTGCCTCTTGATAGTCTTTCAAGGCTTTCAAGACCTCTGACACTTCGAAGGTGAGCGGACCACGAACGACGGGCGTTTCAACACCGATAACGAGAGCGACGAAGAGAACACAAAGTGTGTGTGTGTGTATAGAGAACGGTATCGCCCTGCAGCGATTCTCCTGAGGGCCCGAGAAACGCCCTGACTCCCCAGAGAGCCCCACAGGACCGATAAAAACATCATCTCAACGACTGCTCTCTTCTTATGTCCTTTCAAAGACGCCCTGGGAATGCGACACACACACGCGCATTCGACGCCTCGCAACTCGCGCGAAGCTTCCGGATCGTCAAACTAGAACTCAATTTATTCTTCTATTGCGGACGATGAAAGTTTATTTACGATGAAGAGCGAAGAGCGTTCACTGTCGCGATGCTCACGGATAAATAACGAAGCTTTAAAAAGCAGAAATAACACATCGCGAGAGTCGAGGAAGAATATAATTCACGACCCACTTGTACATCCCGGATGCGGCAGTCAGATTCGAGAGCTTCTTCCCTTTACTCTCGGGCTCTTTGCATACACTCCATTATCGTTCGTTATTATTGTTATTGTGATTATATCCAACTAGGATATTCTAACTGGGAAACAAGAAGGATTTCTCCTACTGCCGGCGACAGCTGTTTGGAATTTCGTTGTCGGCGTTTACCCAACGACTGGCACTCACGCGAGTCGACTGTATGATGAGAATCTTAGCTGCAATAACTGAGAGCATCAAGTTTGGTGGAAAATTCTCGGGGAAAATATGTATATTCGGTGAATTTGCATTATACGACGATATTGCAAGAGAGAAAAGTCGTTTTGTGAGTTGACGAATTTTTATAAATTTTCGGAACTTTCGAAATTTATTGACGACTCGAAATTCGAGTAAAATTTTGAATTTTTTTTATTACAAATTTTAGGGGGGAAAAAAAAAAAAAAAAATTTACTGAAAATTCAGTAAAAAAAGGCGAATGTCTGGCGACCATATTTTTCCTGCTGTCCATCTTGCCCCACCCTCCCCTATCATACTTTTTGTTTTATTACTTCCTATGCAAAAAAGAAATGTTGACTCAATTTTTTAACAACCAGCAGCGCCTCTACCTTTAGCCTCGAATTTTTTTCGCTTTAAGAATGCAAGCGCCGAGCCGTCCGATCAACGCACAGGTCGCATCAGCACCGAGAATAAACCCGAACTCGTTGAAATTTTCCGGAATTTTTTCTCCTCCTGTGAAGGTTGGAATGACTGGCGCTGATTCCCCTGTTGGGTACTGTACCCACTGCCGCGCGAAAGAAAGCTTCACTGTAGGAGAATACGCGAGGGTTGCAGAGGGTGGGGGGTTGGGGGGTTGAACGCAACCGCAGCGGAGCTCGAAATAATGCAGGATACTCGAGCATTTCGCTGATTGGGTGGCGCGATAGAGGGTTCACTCTCTTTTTCCCAACCCGGGTGGTATATAGCACCCCACCCTATATATATATACCAACCCCGCAGTATAGAGAACAGCTAACAAAGTGGAGTGTGCGGTGGAGAGGCGAGCAGAGAGAAGGGGATGCGGCCGTTGTGGTCAGCCGTACCCGTGGTACCGTTCTCTCGTACTCGGTAGTAGAAAAAGCGGAGGTCGTTTGAGCTCCCGTCGTCACAGTAGTGTCAATAAATCAGAGGAAAAGCTCCGAGAGAGCGGGAAGTATAGTACAACCCCGCGAGCGTAACGCGTACGACCGAAAGAACATTTATTCTCTCAAATTCTCTCCTTCTCTTCACCCTCTACCCCTCCATCTCGATTCTCAAATTTTCTCTCGATTCATTCGCAATTTGGAGGCATGAAGAGCCTTAAAATTTCATTCGCTCGCTTTCGCTGGTGCGCGTCACATTTCTCTCGACTGCGAGCGCGTTGCACGGTGTCAGGGAAACTTAGAAAAAAAAAAAAAAAAAAAAATGCAACGCCTGATTCGCGGTAATCGAGTTATCTTTGCCATGCTCACTGCTCCGGCCACGCGAGAGAACGAGACTCTGTGAACCACGGAGGATTTATTTTCACGCAGTAGTCGCGACGACCTCTCGCTGGCAAACGGACAGCCTGTAGGGTGGGGGTGGCGGAGGACTTATACGAGAAAAAAAGTGGAAGTTCAGAGGGTGTCGGTCATTCACCGGCTTCAATTTGCAAACGCGAATCACAGGATTGTAAGACTCGTAGGCGAGTCACGCAAACGGAAGTGTTTCAAAGGGATGATGGGATTTATTTACGCTCAATGAAACTGACTGCTGTTTTTCTCCGTCAAATGTGAGAGAGAAGAATGAAAAAAGCGGAAACTATAAATGAGATTAGGGTGGAGTGCAAATGGTAGTGTGGAAAGGTTGACTACAGTCGATTCTCGCCTACTTTAACGAGACGAAAAGGAGAGGGAATAGGGATTATTTATTTTACGGTGCGAGGGGTGGGCAACTCTAACACTCGAGCGGATCGACAAGTCGACTACATCAATCTACGTGTCCATCGGATATGGTTCGGAAGTAATGTGGCGAGTGGCGATGAAAGGAAATGCACGAGGGGTACGATATTTGAGAATATTTTGAGGTTAATAGCCGAACAATGATCTATAGATCGCAGGGGATAGGATTTGTTTACAGCCATTTTCAGCTGAGCTATAGATCTGAGTTCTGCCCTAAAGAGGGTTGAAACAGATTGCGGCGAAATAGGTGAAAGCCAACTATAGTCAGTATTATTAATTCGTCTTCCACCCTTCCAATAGATATGCGATGCAACGAAAACAAGAATAAAAAAAAATATTAAAAAAACACATTTTTCTCTATGAATTCCTATTTTTCCGGATAAATTTGTAAATCAATGGTTACCGCAACGCGGGAGTCTCGGGAGTCGTTCATCGTGGATTATTGCACCCGAAATCCTCGAGGATTTTTCAGGAAACGGTAAACAGCAACTTTGCAATGGGAAACTAGGAATGGTGGAAGGAGTGAGAAGAAGAGAGAGAAGGCGAAGTGAGACGAGTGTCAAAACAGTGCCATTTCTCACGCAGTTATACGCGGCCCATTTGAGATGTACTCGCGGTACCGCGCCGGTTCTCTCCGCTCCCTTCGTCTCTGTGCTCTTTACTCTCTGTCTATGTATATATATAGATATATACATACAGTAATGTAAACATCGCCACTTTTGCAACCTATATCTGCATTTTCACCAACTATGTCTCCAACCTCTCCAATCTCTTCTCCCAAATATATATATATATTGTAATGCAATATAGGAGACAGCGGGGCAAAACGGTCACGTGACGCAACCAGAGATAAGACTTTGACAAAAATTAAAATAATATTTGAGAAATTAAAAATCGGGGATCGATAATCCGATTGATTTTTTTTTTTTTTTTTTCAAGTTTTTCAATTTTTCGAATTATTTTTCCTTAAATTTTCGAAATTATTTTCGTCTTCGTGCGTCCATTTTACCCCGGGTGACCGTTTTGCCCCGTTCTCCTCTATACCTAAATATAATCTGCTCTCGTATACACAGCCCGCTCCGCATTGGCCGTTTACATCAGCACTTTGTATCATTTCGTTCCTCTTCAGCGTCGAATGCTCACCACACACACACACACACACACCCGCGCGATGATAGCGCGGGGAGAGTTTCTGTCAGCGAAGCGGAAGAGGGCGACGAAGCATGATGGGATACAATAATTTATAACGCTGTGGTTTGTTCGCCGTTATGTTTCGCCACTTTGGTTACCACTATCCAAACTGCGGTACAAACGCGCGCCGGCATCTCGTTGGTGGATATTAGCAAAGTTTTCACGGCGTTCGGACTAATAGAGTCATCAGGGCTGTTAATGCTTTCATTGCGCGTCTCCTTCTTTCGTCGTATTCTTGTCTTCTTCTTACTCGGCATTTGAATCCACGCGTTTGGTCCGACGTAGTTTTGCCGTCATTTCCTGTTTCGTCTTCTACGAGACCATTCGTCGACGGAATAAACGAAGGAGGCAAACCGCGGCGAATGCGCCTCGTTGAATTCACTAACACAATTCCTACTTACGTATTCCGTGCAGACAGTCCATTCCCCGCCATCTCCCCCCTTCTGCTCTTCCCTAAGTCGGTGTCTGCGTTCGAAAATGATGCGGGTCTCGAGAGACAAGTCCTCGGAGAGCTTATGAAGATTTATCGAATGAATTAAGCTACTCTCCTCAAGTCCGTCTTATTTTTCGTATTTTTCATACTTTTTTCGCAATGAAATAATTATTAAAAAAAAAAATGATTTGCTGATAATGAATTCGGAGGCTTATAAAAAAAAATTTTATCGCCGTTTCGACTTATATAGTTCGATGTACGAATCCAACGTTAAACCCGAATTATATGCATTTATCTGTGGATGAGTTTTGCGAACGCAAACTAAACTAATAATAATAATAATGATAACCGTTAGCTAAGTCCTCCGTCTACGGTAATCTCCCTTCTATCCGAAGTTCGATCCACAACTATGCGGTGTTATACGCGACCGTTTCAATTTCGTCGTAGAGACTTGTGTACGCGATCCCGATACTCGAGAGTTATCCTCTTATGTCTGACGTACGCGTCTTATGTATACAGTATATTGTATATATATATATGTTTGTACCATCCATGCCGTTCTGTTGTGTTTCTGCCTCTTGTCGCGAGAGCGACGGTGATGAAGAGAGACACTCGCAACTCTCTATCGACACTATGGCGAACTAATAACGGCATCCCCCACGAGCATTTCTGATTAGTTGTTCCCCCGAACTGCGTGTTTTCCTTGTTTTCCTTCTGTATTACGATTAATGATGGGATCCACGAGGCTCACGCACCCACGCTTATCCCCCGTAAAAATAACAGCGTTGAGGAAAAATCACGAAATGTTAAAGGGAACTGCGATCTCGATGTATTCTGGTGCACAAACCAATCGATTTGCAACGCCGATACCGGACGTTGTTGCAAAATTTCTTTTACACCGGAAACAATTTTTTTTCACAGTTTTTATAATCCGACTTCCGTTTTATTCGAAACAAACGTTGAATTCTTATTTAGCGCGGAAAAATACCTGGAATTAAGGGGTTGTATTTTTTTTACGTTTTTTGATAATTTTTCCATAAATATAAATTTTTTTCACATTTCAAGTAAAGTATCATGCAGTAAGGACCCAAATTTTTCTAAAACATGTAAAACACGTTTTTAATCGTCAAAAAATAATCACAATTACAAAAATCAATCAAAATAATAATCAAAATGTTCTATTTTTCGTGCGACGAAAAAAACAAAAAAAAAATTCACGGATACGCAAAAAATCAGTAGTAATACTTCGATTCTTCATCCAGCTAAGCTTTGCATTACATCATCCAAAGTACGTAACCGTTGTGATATCAAACATTTTGTTTGTTTCTTCGAGTTCTTTTCAGCTATACTGCGTATTTACATCTTTCCCAGAAAAATCACGAAGAATTTTTAATCACTGTCAAAGCGTTTTTTTTTTAATCGACATTCCTTTATCGTTAGTTTCACACTTTATTAGAATCCCTCCGGCGAATGTTGCAGTAGACTCGAGCGGCACATCGTCTAGATAAGTATCTTCGATTAATCGAGGAATTCTCTGAACCTTTGGTAAAGCAAAATTCTCCGTTGTCCCTTCAGAGATAGCCGTGCCGTCAACTGCTCGCAATATACCTCAATTAGGCCAGTGCCAGAGGAGATCGTACCTCCGGTACGGTCGTGCGGTGTATAAGGACTCCGGGAACTCCCAAAGGGAATACCGTGTACCGCCCACAACCGACGAACCGCAAGCGGTTCTCTCCTGGCTATTGCCCGCTCGCGATCCTATCTCCGCAGACGGAGGAGAGAGTTTCGCGTCCCCATTGCAAACTCCTCATCGTGCTGGTACCCACCCAACTGCGTATCTCTCGTCTTCCTTCGCGTGTAATGTCCTTACTACCACTTAACAAGAGCCCGGAACTCACTCGATGCCTCTGTACACTTACTTCGCTATCATCCTCGCCTATACCTCAATCGATTATCCTTTCATTCGTTCCCTGCATTCGACAATAGATCAAATTGGGACCAATCAAACAAGGGGCGAGTTAAAACACACGATGTAAAAAAATTAAATCGAAGATTTGACGCAGTGCATAAGTACCATAGTACCATAAAGTACCATTGTATCACAAAGTACCATAAAGTACGGTAGTATCACAAAGTACCGTAAAGTCTGGTACTTTACGGTACCGTAAAGTACCATAGTGTCACAAAGTACCATAAAGTACCATAAAGTACCATAGTGTCACAAAGTACCATAAAGTACCATAAACTACCATAAAGTACCATAAAGTACCATAAAGTACCATAAAGTACCATAAAGTACCATAAAGTACCATAAAGTACCATAAAGTACCATAAAGTACCATAAAGTACCATAAAGTACCATAAAGTACCATAAAGTACCATAAAGTACCATAAAGTACCATAAAGTACCATAAAGTACCATAAAGTACCATAAAGTACCATAGTACCATAAAAACGATATCTTTACTGCATGTGTTTCGACTTAACCCGCGTTTCGATTAGCCCCGGTCTCCTTAATCCACTGAAAGATATCTCCCTCACTAAGATTACGTCAATAACGAAGCGTTCGGTACTCAGTTACCCGAAGTGCCAATAACTATACCCGCTTCGTTTCGATGTACGCGAGTACTCTCGAGTTTCATCGAGCGGGTGCATCGATTTCCACAGTCAATTGGGAAGTAAAGCCAAGTGAAGTGGCAGATTTCGCGGTAGTCCCGGCACACGCGAGAGAGTGCTGAGTAAATTTGCCATTGTACTTCACGCCCCGGTCCCGATCAATGACGATTCGAAAATCGTTGCTTACCGTATACTATAGGAGATACTTCTATGGTAATCCGAAGATTTTCGAGTGGGCGAAGAAATTTCGTCTGTGTGATTAAGCTCGGGATATCTCATCGTCTCCCTCTGCCCCGATAAATCGTATATTCCGGGGATTCCCCTCGTCCCTTCCTTTCGTCATTATTCCACAATCCCTCGCAGCAGTCTCAACCGCGATCGCCGCAAACCTTCCCCCGCGTACAAGATTCTCGTCTCATCTTATACCGAAATTTTCACAGATTCGTTGCTGAACCAAGAGAAGAAATTCTCGTTGAATCGAAATCAAGAATATTATTCACCCTCCGTCGTATTATTAGTCTACCGGAGTTGGATGAGACGTGTATATATATAGGATGTATGTGGGCGCCGAGTTGGCAATGTTATACGACTGGCAATCAGCAACTTCGATACGTATAGCAACGTTTCCCTCGATGAGAGGCAAAGAGAGAATTCTGGGGGAGAGAATTACGCACGAATACGCAAATAGTCGTGTGAGGCTCGAGAGGGTGAGGACACGCACACAATTCTACGAATTTAGCTTCGGCAATTCGGTTAATTGGAGCGCGTGAATCTTCCTTCGATATTAATTAAACTTGCCGACGTGTACGCCCGGGGATCGATTGAGGGGTACCCGCGACAGAGAATATTGCTACTGCTTCGAAATCGACGATTTGGTTTGAAACAGCTTCGGGCTTTGGTCTGAAAGCTCTGCTTCATGGATACCAAGTATCCGCGCTTAGGGGTTGACGATTAACATAATTATTATTAGATAGGTTATGTATTATATATTTATTAATTACTTTTTTTCGATGTTTATATATTTTTTAAAGAATTTTTTAATGCTTATTGGAATTTCAACCCTTAAGCATTATACATGATTTGGTGCCTTTTTAATATCGGTGATTTCATTATAAACATTAAGAGCAATAAAAATCGAACTAAATCGCAGAATTATTTAAAAACAAGTCGTACCAATAAAAAAAAAAAAAAAATTCATACCACTCCACCCAATCCGTGTCCGATATTCCGGTTCTAAATCCAACGGGAATCGCCTGTACTCATCGAATCTTTTTTTCCCCATAGTATTAAAGTGCAACAACGAATCCTCCCTCGTTCTTCCGGACGGCGTCGTTGACAAGAAAGGGGTTAATGGAAAAGAGCGTATCAGTAATGCGCGTCGACCCCCCCGGTGCTTGGTAGCTTTTCCACCTCTTACCAATTCTCCATCTCCGGTATACCGAGGCATCAACGCTTCTTCTATCCTCCGTCTCTTCTATTTCTTTTTTCTTTTCTTTTTTTTTTTTTTCTTTTTTATTTCGCAACCACGTTCCGGACCATCTACGGCCAAAGCCGTAAAACGTTGGCCAACGCTCTCTCGTTCTCCCATTTCTGTTTTCGTCCAAAGCTTTACCGTGAGTCTCGACTCTCCCACGACTCTCGTTCTCCATTTTCTCTCTTCTTCTTCACCCTTTTACATCGCGTCTCTCGGTATCCTTCGCAAACGTGCCATTTTACAGTAGCGTTAGTGACTCCTTTATGTCTCTTGGTATCACTATATACCGGCCTCTCATCTATTCTCTCGCCGGTCCTTCGTCCCTCGCCCTGTACAAGCCGAAGCTTTCTCTACACAGTGCACGGACCCATCTCGCCAGGGGTCTCGTAAAGTCCGAAGCGCAAATAGCGAGATATTCGAGGCATACACCTCGCAGTCAGCCCCGATACAACAACCTGACCTATGGTTTCTTCCTTCCCTATCCGACTTTACCTCCCTCGGCGTCTCACTGAATTTGTAGTTAAGGGTCACCGGCGTTAGTTGCAATACGCGTTGTAAAAAAAAATGTCCGATTTTACGCGGTGCGTATTCTAAGGCGTTAATTACCATAGCATCATAGTCTGCACTCTAATTCGATAGTATGCGATAGTCATTGGGCGGAATCTTCGATCTTTTTTACATCCTGTGTTTCAACTCGCCCCGTGTTGCGACTAACCCCGGTCTGTTCTCAAATATGAGTCCGGGGATTCCCCGTTTCCTTTCGTGATGCCAAAGTGACCTCGTTACACACAAAAATCGCCTGTGGAACGGATGAGAGACATGCAAAGTAATTTAATAGAAAGCCTCTCGCGGAAGCAATAACTCGACTGTGTGTTTCTCGTTCTGCCTTCGTCTATGCGTTGCCTACGCGCCTCATATTTGTACAATTTTAATCGAGTAAACAGCATCCCGGGGCGTACCGAGGGAAAAAAAAAAAAAAAAAAAAAAAAAAAAAAAACGGTAGAAGAGAAAATCCTCGAGTGGAAAAATCGAAAATTTCATCTCTCATTTTCCCCGCGGGCTTCGTTCCGTGATTACCGCGGAAATCGTCGGTCCGGGAATTGCCCAGAGAGCTCGCGGGCAATCCAAGCAACGGGCGGAATTAGGATTCAACGGTTGCAACGAAGTCGACGAGAAAAGACGACGAAGACGCGCGGTGGTGGTTCGGCGTGTAGCTCGAGGGTAAAACGTTAAACAAGCGAGGAGAGTCGCCCGCCAGCTTGTTTGCCCACCGTTGCAGTTCCTACTTTCTCCCTCTCTCTCTCTCTATCTCTCTCTCTTTCTCCCTTCGTCTCTTTCGCGCGATGAAGAGAGAGAAACAACCCTCTCGGTAGGTCGGTGAGTAGCTACTACACCGCTAGTCTAGAGATTTGCGCAAAGTATCGCGTTCCACTTACCTTTTGTTTCTCTTCTTACCCTCGGTCAGCCTCGGTCGTTTCCACTCTCTTATGCTTCCGTGCTGTACGCTGTAGTTTCTTGCGCGAGATCCTTTGTCTCTTGGCGCTTTCGGCCGCCGAGGGCTTTTTACGAAATTTTCGATGTTACATACCGAGAAGACGGAACTACGCGGAGGGCGAAAATTTTATGTAAAAGTTGAAAATGATATGTCAACGAGAACTTTTTGCAAAATTAACGCGTTACTTGTAATATCTTG
The DNA here is from genome assembly GCA_963971235.1 of Cryptus armator. Taxonomy (NCBI): domain Eukaryota; kingdom Metazoa; phylum Arthropoda; class Insecta; order Hymenoptera; family Ichneumonidae; genus Cryptus; species Cryptus armator. The sequence goes on from OZ020240.1 coordinate 13,838,924, forward strand.
AAAATTATTAGTTTTTTATTTTTTTATTTTTTTTTTTTTCAACGATTATTGCAGCGCTTTTAACTCTCCAAAAATTAAGAAGAAAAACTTCGCCTTGACGGCGAGAAAAAACGTTTTATTTTTTTTTTTTCGGTAAAAAAAATTTTTACAGAATTTTTCATCAGATTGATTATTCATTAGAGTGTTTTAATCATGTGAAAAAATCCGTAGGGCTGGATATAAAAAAATGTAAGAGGACTTCCATTTTTTTAATGCGAATTTTTTTGGTATTTTCAATTTAAACAAAAATTGAATTGCGTCTGCAATTTTTTATTTTTTGACTTGGGAATTTTTTTACGTGTTCCGGGTACTCATACGAACAATCAGTCGTAGGGGTTTTTTTTATAGAATTTATTTTTCATGAAGAAAAAAAATAAAGTCCCTTAGGTTCGTCTCAAATCGATAGATCTTCTTTAGATTAACATTTCGAAGCCCCTAATTTTTTATACTGTCTCGTTACCCCGGCACGCTGCGAAGTGTTGAGCTTTATATTTGCCCGAATTACTTTTGCCAAGATGAATACCCATTCGGGTGCGATCGAGGATGAAAACTTTTCACCTGTTTACCGTTTATACCGCAACAGCAAATTTCTCGTTCGCGGTCGTTTCGTCAATTAAATTTCACCGTTGCGGCAAGATAGCCTACGAGGCTAAAACTTTGACGGCATTGCCGTGAGGAAGAAGCGAGCGAGAGAGTTTAGCGAAGCTAAGCCGAGGAGGTATGAGCAAAGAGAGAGCGCGAGAGAGCCTCCGCGACTCACGGCAAAAGACAGAGTTCATTCGCGGTTGGTTAGTTTTCATTTGGACGTAAGCCAGAGTCTCACCCCTTCCTTATTCTCGACTGCCCGCCGCCGCGAAGCTCACAGAACTCTCTCTTTATCTCGTTCCATCTCTCGCGATTATTAAATGGTACGGTGCCACGCGAACGGTCCGCGAAACGATCTTCTCGCGGTCTTCAGCTTTGGAGTTTTTTTTTTTTTTTTTTTTTTTTTTTTTTTTTTCTAGGGGATGAGAGAGTAAAAAAAAGCCCCGCAAGAGAGAATAATAAAGTGAGCCTTTTTTTGCACCCTCGCGATGCACTCTCGTTGGCGGTTCTTTTTAAACGATATAATGAGTCGTGAAAGTTAAATGAAGACAACGCTGCTCCGTTAACGTTGGTCGTCTTATCGGTATGGAGAGAGAAAAAAAAAACAAAAAACTTTTTATTTCACAGTCTGCACGTGAGTACAAAAAAAAATGAAAAAAATCGATCCGAGCTCTCGCTCACGTGACTCGAGAGCTGTGCCATTACCATGAGGTCTTTTCTCCGAAGATGCGGGGGAATGGGGCAAAATGACAAAATTGACGAAATTTTTTTTTTTTTTTTTAATACGCCGCAAAATTTTCCAGAATTAGGATACAGTTTGACAAAAAATATTAAAAAATGGCCACATATTTCTAATTTTTATAACAATTTTTTCAATTTTTTTTCGTTTCTGTATCGTGATTTTGTCCCACTCTCGCCTACGGGTAAAGAATGCACTGGGATTTGTCGATATGAACGTTGGGGGTAAAGGACTCTATTACCCTCTATTCGTCGCTGCATGAAAAGCTTCACTCTCGTATCATACAAATATACAAACCTGAACGATATTTTTCTGCGACGTGGAAAAAAAAAAAAAAGAAAAAAAATGAATTCCTATCTCGACCGACTCACCCCGAAGTACCAGGTCGCTGCTGAGCGCCGTGAGAGACGAAGGCACAGGTAAATCGTAAATAGGCGTCTCTTCATCTCGGACCTTTTTGAAGTCAATTCTCTCGGCGTTTGTTGCCGCTCTTCTTTTCGACGCATCGTTTTTTTTTTTTTTTTTTTTTTTCGCACAAAAGAGACGAGAGGATCCGTCCGTCGAAGAAAAGCTCGTCCGGATGGAAAGGCACCGAGAGAACGTGAAAAGCGGCGATGAATCGGAGCACACGTGACTCCCGGCAAAAAAAAAAAAAAAAAAAAAAAAAAAAAAAAAAAAAAAAAAAAAAAAAAAGTGAACATGAAAGAAAATCCAAAGAATGCAACAGAAACGCTTGAACTCTTCAAAATTCGCACTTAAAGTACAAACTATAGGAAATTTTCAAAGCTGAAAAAAAGAAAAAAAAATCATCTATCAACAATTTTTTTTTTTTTCGGATTCACCATTCTTCGATTGTTTCATTTTCTTTTATTTTAGTAAACATCGTAATGTCATGTTTATGTACAATAATATACCTATCTAATCTAACGATATCACTGCGTTACGGTTGGTTTTTTTTTTGTGTGTGTGTTTTTTTTTTTTTTTGGTTTTGTAATTTTTTCTTTTCTTTTTTTAACAGCTTTGTTACACTTTTTTTCTTCAGCTTCTTCGACATTGTTCTTCGTGTTTTTTTTTTTTTTTTTTCTCTTCAGTTTTATCCTCATCCTCGTTCCATCTCGCCTACGGGTTTTTTTGTTCTTTTCTTAACGCAGGAAAAAAAAATCGACCTTTTACGTGTTTTTTTTTGGTTTTTTTTTTTCTTTTTTCGTCTTTTTTTTGTTCACCCGTTAAACTTAAGTTTCTGCGGTCACACGACACGGAACAACGGGCTCGTTGTGTAATACAATATTCATTATGGCCTCCGCCGTTACGCCTCGTCGTCGGGTAGTAGGTAGTAGTATTATTAGTAGTACGCGGATAGCGGTGGAGCCGTCGCGGTCACGAAAGGCAGGGTGAGTGTTTTGTTCGTTCGCGTTTTTTTTTTTTTCTTTTTTTTTTCTCCCTACAGTTTTCTCTATCTCCCTTCGCGTACGTGTTTTTTTTTTTTTTTTTATTATTCGCTATCTCGTAGGTTCGCGTTTTCAACTACCTCTTCACTCGCACGCTTCTTCTTTTTTTTTTTTTTCCTCTCTATCCAAACCTCTCGCCCCCGTTTTTTACCCTCGTTTACCGCGTCGGTGCTTCGCACGTGTTTTTTTTTTTTTTTTTTTTTTTTTTTTTCACGTTGGTCTCTTCGCCAAACCCTCTTTCCCTGTCTCGCCCTTGCCACTGCGATTTTTTTTTTGGGTTTTTCGCGCTCTCCCCGTCGTCGTCCCTTTTTCCCTCTAACGCCGAGCGCGGCTATTGCGTTAGCGCGAAACGTTTCAGGAAGGGTATCGGCCTCTCGTGTTCTCCGCCGACCACCATCCACCCCTACGCACGACTCTGCGGCGAACCTTCGAACGTCCGCGGGAGCATTCTTTTTTTTTTTATTTTTTTTTCACTCTTCATATCGTCCGTGTATTTTTCTCTCGCGGGTGCGCGTCAAAGAGCGAACACGAAGGGTGAATCAACGACCAACAAAAGACGTGGTTTATTCGCGAAAACCCTGGGGTCCCAATAGAAAATTACTCGCGGTACATGAAAAATTCTTGACGCGGCACGAATTTCTTTACAAAGTTACGAGAAGGAAAAGGAATTGAAGGGTCGACGGCCTTAAATGAACTGCGTGAATCTCTCCCTCGAAAAAAAAGGGAAAAAAACGAAATTCTCAGACGTATATACATAATTTCGTTAGGGCGAAAAAGAGCGAAAATTAAAATTGAAGTCGCTCGTTGAAGAATCCATTTAGCCGGCGGATAGAATACATTCTTTACATCTTCGCCTCCCCGAGGAACGAACATTAGCGCTGTATAGTGGATATTTTTGTTTCGCGAATTAACAGCATAAAAAGCAAATTAGAAAAAATGTTTTCCCCCCAAATCCATTATCCTTGCGACCGGTGGAAAAAAGACGTCATTTTTTTTTGTACGCAATCGATCGTAAAAAATAAAAAAATAAAAAAATAAATGAATAAATAAATAAATAAATAAATAAATAAATAAATAAATAAATAAATAAATAAATAAATAAATAAATAAATAAATAAATAAATAAATAAATAAATAAATAAATAAATAAATAAATAAATAAATAAATAAATAAATAAATAAATAAATAAATAAATAAATAAATAAATAAATAAATAAATAAATAAATAAAAATTAAATTTCCCCCAATTGTGAGTATCCGTCGAAATCGCGACCGTGACCCTGCGGCTGCGCGCATAGCATGAATAAATTCCATGAAGGCACGAATCCCCGCGATACAATCGCGTCGTGGATATTAATTCTCCATCCTTCAATCCAGATGCCGCGATATTTCAAGTTAGCGTTTCACTTCCGGTAAACTATGCCAGAACTCCCCAACCCCACCCCCACCCTCCGCGAGTCCCGTCGAATTACCGATGTTAATTCGATACCCCGGGCCGGCATTAGAGTCACGGGAAAGGGAGCGAGTAAAGAGAAGCGTCGAGAGAGTTCAAGGCGAATTCAAAGTGACGAGAAAATTACCAAGTCGTCTCTGCCATTAGATACCCCAATCCTCGTTTCTCATAATTTTGATAAAATTATCCTTATCCCTCCCCTCCCCTTGTCGCCCTTTCCTATCTCCCGCGTCGCCGCATTTCGTTCGCAAGATAAGAGATTAAGTTCGCAGTGGCAAACGTCGCTATATCACTGCGACCGAGATAAATATCTCAGTAGGGTTACAGAGAGCAAAACGGTACGAAATCAGGAGAGAGCCAAGCGTAGCACCTGATACTAGTCGTGTCGAAGCACCGACAACCGCAAACGCCATATATTCGTCTCATTTTTTTTTTTTTTATTTTTTTTTTATTTTTTTTTTTTTATTCTTCGTTGGAAATATATCGATGATACTATCCACTGTGATATTTATCCAAGGAGTATCCGATATTCCGCACCCGATCGTCGTCCCACACGCGAATCTTTGCGGATGAATATTCGAAGAAAATTCCCCAAGCGACACCTGATTCCCGCATCGACATTGGAATAACGCTTCGCGATTTTGTACAATATCTCTATATATCTCTCTCGAGTATCGAGTGACACCTGCTTTCGCTTACCGTAGACCACAGGGAACGCTACAACCCGTTTTCTTTTTTTTTTTTTCGCGATACAAATATTTGTCGTCCACCGCCCATCGCGTACGACGCAACGTAATATTGCCCCTTCACAATTTTTTTTTTCTTTTTTTTTTTTTTTTTTTTATCAATATACAGCGTGACTATGTACAATGTGTTTTTTTTTTATGGTATCGTATAATCTATTTTTATTTCCGGTTTTATTAGACCGACTCGGGTCGTTGTCTGGTGTCCGCGATTTATGTCCGTTTCCCGTCGTATTAACCCGGTGAATTGCGTTTCTCTATCCGAATGGGGATGAAATTTATTAATCGCTTCGGGATAACTTCCGTTTTCTCTCGAGGCATCATTTTTACGCGATGTATGCGACTTCACAAACTGAACGCGTTATCAATGCAAAGGAGTATGGAGTTTGCTGTACCGACTTCAATTCCCTTGTCATAATCGTCTCTGTAAGCGGTGACTATATAGAGGGCGCTGCCTCAAGGTGTAATTTTGATCCTGTTAATAAATCACAGACGGGAACACACGGTGTACAAGGCGAGCGGCCTCTCGACTGCAAACTCCACCAACCCCCAACCCCCCCAACCCCCTCCACCCTCGCAGCTCGTCCGTCCGACGGATTAGGAGCATTAAGGGGCTAATTCATAGACGTATAACTATAGTCGCGCCTATATATACGCCCCACGCCCCCATCATCGCATATCGTGTTCCACGCGTGTTTCGTACGCTTCTACCAGCGTGTGTCGTACTACGCTCCGAGGGTAATGCTATACGAGGGCATACGCTCGCTTCATGCTACGGGCTTCTGGTCTATGCGCGTGTGTTTCAGTCGTGTGTTTGCCTCAAGCTTTGGAGCGTTGCTCATCGTTAGAGGATTAACACATGTCGTCGATGGTATTAACAAGCGTCCCAAGTACCCGTTTCGAATGGATCATTTCGATCTGCTTTATCTATCGAGCGTAAGAGCGATGAAATCACTTTTTTCGAATTCCGCATTTTTGATTTCCGAGATGAATTTTTATTTTTATTGAACAATAAAAAACTGGTAAATGATATTTCATTGCTGGGGGATGAAAAAAATTTGATGGAAAAAAATTATTTTTTGGGGGTTGAATATCGATTTTTTTCAATTAAAAAATGAAACTTTCGTAAATTTGAGAAATTTTTTTTGGAAATCTAATCTTTTGATTTAGAAATCATAAAATAGATTATAATTCGACTGTTATGATTATTTTATCATTTTTTGATATTGCGATGTTGAATATAGATTTTTTTTTTTAATTAAAAAATGTTAAAATTTTTTTTATTGTTTTAGAGTCGAAATGATGTTCTGATGTTTAAAATCATAAATCGATATTAAAATACATCGATAAAAAAAAGATCGTACAATTATATTTATATTTTACAGAGAATTTGTCAAAATGGTAATTTTGGACGAAAATCGCGAGACGTCGAGTTTGAATCTTTAAAGAATCCGATGAATATTCATAAGCCGATGGTCTAAAATCGTAAATGCAGAGTTCGCGAGCGCTTAAATCACAAAGTTCCCGTTCGCGTTCGCCACACACACACATCGCTCGTGTTTATTATCAGATCAGGACTATCGATTTCCTCACCGGTGATCGACGATTCCGACGAGCGGTAGCCTCACCCCTTCCTCGCTATAGTAGTATTTTCGATACGGAATTCTCCGCGGATTGAGCGCGCGAAAGAGGAGGAGAACGGCTGGACAGCTCCGAGAGAGCTTCGTCGATTAACGAGTTTATCGCACGTACCCGAGCCTTCGTTATTCCACAGCTCGCGTTCCTGTGTACTCTCTATACATATATAATGCCACGTATGGTGATACGTGCGCCATATACAGATAGTATACAAAATAGATAGATAGATACATCGAGTTTGTCGGTTCAAATCTCGCGAAACGATTTCCCCCTCCCAAATCCACTTCCACCGCTTTACCGATCGCACATAAATTATCAAAATAACAATTCGCGTACTTTGTGCGTCCCGAACGCATCCGCGCTTTGTAATTAACGGATCCGATGAGATTTTCAACTATCGAACGGACACTCCCTCACGCCGATCCGATTTTCGATGTGACAATAAAGTCCCCAACCCCCGGAGTTCTTACCGATCATTTTTAATTAGCGGTTCGAACAACTTTTCGTCAACAATTCCAATGACTGTGAGCATTTCCTCTACAAATTCAATTTATTTATTTGCGAATCGAGCGATCGGCACGGTTGCGATAACGATTTTGGTAGATATATACGCTGTTATTTCTCACCGGCGACGGAGATCAGGTTAATCCTCTTTCGACGAAACGTATTTGCATCGCGATTTATCGATTGTACGATCGATCTCCAGTAGGCCAACGGTTCGATACATAACGATTTCTCGGAGATCGGCGAATAGAGCAAATTGAGACGAATAGATTCATGACTGGAGCTGTTTTTATTAGAAATCGGATCTCCGCGCGCTTCTTTTCCATGGTAAATCTCGCGTTTGTCATTTCATTGTTATCTTTTTTTTTTTTTTTTTTTTTTTTCGGGGGCTAATCGAGAGAGAAAGTGAGACGAAAAGAGGAAGTGACATTGGCTGAGAGGAATCAACAGAAGTGGAAAAGCTTTTGGGGGAAAGGAGAGTGAGCGGCAACTCTTCCATTCCCGGATAATCCGGATTAGCGTCCCCTTCTTATCCCTTCTTTTTTTTTTTTTTTCTCTTTTAGTCTCTCATTCGCTCCCCTCACCCCCCTCCGCCCCTCATTCCCGTCATTCTCTCCTTCCATCCCCGCTTTTCCTAATGGCACAGACGCCGATCTCACTCTCTTTCTGGATACTTCCTGTCTACAATCTCTCCCCCTTTACCTTTCCCTTTGCTTCCCGTTTTTACGCGGCAGGAAAAACCGTCGATCGATCAAACATACAGAAGTCCAATACTCACGGTGTATCGGGTATATATAACTATTATATATATATGTATGTACCGAGGGAAGAGCCCAGAGGGCTTTTCCCGGAAATCCTGATGCTCCCTTGATTCCATTCCCATTCCACAGAGTCCTTTCATACTATTTATCCACGAGCTTCCTTGCTCTCCGGTCCCAGTGCTCAACGGTATCGGCATCGGTTAAACGGGGCACATTGGATAAATGCCTTAACTAAACGTTTCTGCTGCCTTTTATTTTTTTTTCTGTATTTTTTTTCGCCGCAATATCCGGCGATTAGGCCTCTTCCGGTTACCACGTAGCACCGAGTAGCTTCGAAGTTTTTTTGGTTTTTTTTTTTTTTTTTTTTTTTTTTTTCGATTTATTTTTTATCGCGCACTATTTAAGTCACTCGAATCTTTTTTTTTTTTTTTTCACAATCGTTGTTATATATTTTTTTTTATGTATTTATATATATATGTGTATATATTAGTGTGTGTGTGTGTAGGGGGTGTTTTTTTTTTGTAATCCACTGTTTCACAAAATCGTTATTTCACGTTTAACCTGCGTGCGTTTACACCGAGGATATGTACAAAATGATGAGTGACACGAGAAGACAGCTCGACGATAGTATGGGTCCCGCTGTACCGGTCTGCATCGCTTCCGGCCTCTCGCCTGTAACACACAGAACATCCGGAGGGGAAAAATATTGACTAGAGATTCGTTATAATTGATGGTTTTTTTTTTTTTTTGTTTTTCGGTACGAGTTGTGAAATCCAATGGTTTAACGTAAAAAAAAACGATTTTTTTTTTTTTTTTTTTTTTCAAAAAAAAATTATATTGAAAAAGGTAATTGTTTTAAAATCTGAGATGTTTTTTACATGACGAAAAAATCGGTACGAACATTCGATCGCGTGGAATTTTTAATAAGATTTTTATTCCGCCGATAAAAAAGAAACGGGCGTTTTACCTGAAACCGCCGAATCCCCCCGCACCCCCGAAGATAGAAATGATGAAGACTCTCGGGGCGGGAATCTCGTTTTGAGAAAGTGACACGTTAGATTTTCGCGCTACCATTGTCGAGGGTATGGTGTCTCCTTGAGTTGTCGGTAACTCCGCAATCGGTAGAGAGAGAGAGAGTTTCATAAAACGAATCGAAATGCAATTTCCGTTACGTCCGCACCATATCTACGACCCGGTATGAGAGAGGAGAGTCAGACGAGTTCTCACTGTACTCTCTATCTCCACACTCAGCCACACCAGTTCCGTGCGTCGTAAATTTCAGACGTTTCGAAAGCTCTTCCTTTTGTATATATATATAAATGCCATATAGAAAGAGAATTGTGCTTTTGGAGGTTTCCCGAGGCTGCAACGCCAAATCCCGAAGAGGGAGTGCATAACCCAGAAATTTTCGAAGAGGTTAGGATACAGAGTGTGGAAACGCTCTTTCCGGGTTACAATGCGAGAGCCGTTACTCGAAACTATCGTGCGATCATGAAGAAAATATATTTTATTCGATCGAAGAAATATTCGTCAAGGATTACGATTGTATTTTATCGAAATCTGCTTTCCGGAGATTTGATCGTGAAACACTGCACGTCGACCTGAAGGACTCGATGAGTGTTTTATTTTGCCAAAAGTTGTATTTTTTATTTTTATCAATATTGAATGAAAACTAAAAGATTTAAACAACGCTTCTCTGTCGAGTCGTCATATCGATATCATAAATATTATAGAAGTTATAAGCTTTCAAAATTGACCTGAATCAACATATCGTTAAAAAATAAGCAAAATTGCCGTTAATACTCTATCGTGTCAAACGTCAATATTTTTTCAGTTCGAATACTACATAAAATCATATCTGTTGAGCTGCCCGATCGATACAGGAAATATTATACCAAATTCCAACCTCCGGAAATTGACCTGAATCGGCACATCGTTAAAAAGTCCGATTTTATTGAATAACTCGCCATTATACCAAAAAATCTATATTTTGTCGTTCATTATAATGAATTCGAAGTGTCGAGATGTGAAAAATATTTCTGTCGAGTTGCGACCTCGATACGGTAAATATTATACAAGTTCCGAGCTTCAGAAATTGACCTGAATTGATACATCGTTAAAAAAACCCGAATTTATTGAATAGCTCCTTACTGCGGCAAAAATCAATATCTTTCGCGTTATCGTAGTGATAATAGAAAACGGTAGTATATAAGAATCATGGCTTTCGAGTTGTCACAATAATTTAGTAAATATTATACTCTTCGCAAGGTTCGTAAACTGACCTGAATCGACACATCGTTAAAAAGGCCGTTTTTATTGAATCTCTTCGTATTTTGTTAAAGATAAATATTTTTTCTCTTATAATAATGGCAATTCAAACCACAGGATACGCGGATCATCCCTATCGAGTCGCTCTATCAATATAATAAATATTACACCCCTTGTAAGGTTCGTAAACTGACCTGAATCGTCGTACCGTTAAAAACACCCGATTTTCTTGAATCTCTTCATATTTTGTTAAAAATAAATATTTTTTCTCTTATAATAATGGCAATTCAAACCACAGGATACACGGATCATCCCTATCGAGTCGCTGTATCAATATAATAAATATTACACCCCTCGTAAGGTTCGCAAACTGACCTGAATCATCGTACCGTTACAAACACCCGATTTTCTTGAATCTCTTCTTATTTTGTTAAAAATAAATATTTATTCTCTTATAATAATGGCAATTCAAACGACAGGACACACGGATCATCGCTATCGAGTCGCTGTATCAATATAATAAATATTACACCCCTCGTAAGGTTCGCAAACTGACCTGAATCGTCGTACCGTTAAAAGAAAGATTTCCTCGAAACAGCCTTCCGTCCAACCATTCAGCGCGATGCAATATTCCAGACTCGATAACGCTCCTCGTGTATTTATCGATACTAATATTATACGAGAATGACAAATATTAGCTCACCGTTCACCACGTGCACCCTGATTGACGCGGTGTTTGCGTTGCTCGGTTTGCAACTGTATTCCCCGGAGTCCGATGCCTGTGCCGACTGTATCAGTAGCCAGGATGTCGTGACATCGGTGCCCTTCTCAGTAATGACGGATACACCGCCCCGAGGACTGTCGTAGCTCAGTACGTCGTCGTCGTAGTACCAGAATATGTAGGCCGGTGGTTCCGAACTGAACCGTATCGCGCACGTTAAATTTATCGTACTACCAGCGCCGACGTACAATTCCGGTCCACCCAATATCGTTGCCGTTGGAACTAAAAAATATATATACGTAAAAAAAAAAAAAAAAATTGAGTAGCGACGGAAATAAACGAGAAAATAATGAAAAGATCGTTTTTTCGATCTTTCAATTATTTTGTACTTTATTTAAAAATTTTTTTTTTGCTTTTTTACATAAATGGTTTTTGTAATATATTACAAAATTATTATTATTTCATTCATTTTTTTTTTTTTTTTTCTTTGCGTTTTTTGGACGAATAATTTTAGTAATTTTATTAATTCGTTAAAATACGTACCGACGACGTTCAAGTGAAACTGATGGGACTTAAGGGGAACCGTTGATATCTGACACTCGTAGATTCCCTGATCTCGTTCTTGGGCCCATTTTATGCACAGCGTCCACTCGGTCCACTCGCTGTTCTGTCCCGATGTCTGTCGATGCAACGCCTGAAACCGCTGATCGCTCGTGTAGGTATATGCACCCGCTGTCAGAATATGAATGTCCCGATGCCGCACCCAAGACACCTAAAGACACACCGTTGGAAAAAAGAAATAAAACTCCGTAGTTCACCCGGTTTCCTTCGATACTCCTCCTCACCCTCCCTTTGCGCCGTTGAAAGTTTCAGTCAGAAAGAAGGAGAGATATACGCTCGCGATGTTTTTCACGAGCGTTTCACTTTTACACTGACGTTTCATGGCAAAGGGATAAAATTCAGGACGTTACCTCATCATTTCCTTTTTTTGCGCTCACGATACCCCGCGAAGCGCTGGGAGGTTTTTTTTTTTTTTTTTTTTTTTTTTTTTTTTTTAAATGTACCCGATGAACGATTCTCGAAAGTGGCCTCAAGGCTTATGGAGTACCCTGTCGAAGTTACAAAGTTTCAGGCTGTCTTTACGTACTTCTCATTCGTTCATTTCTCTATCCTTCGATCTCTCTCGTTGTATTTCTCTCGAGGGAAAAGCGTGCAACGGAATTGCAAGTCGTATTTGCATTCTGAGTATCTTCACCGAAGTGATAAGGGTGCGGTTCGCAGTAGCGGGAGGTAACGAAGTAGGTAATCGCATTTGGTGCTCCAATTAATAATTATCGATTCAGCGATAGCGATAACTAACTATGTAGCTTCGATATATCAATTGTTAATAAATCTATGATAAATAATAATAAGTTAGTACTGAAAATAAAAAAAACACTATTAATTTATTATTTTTCAGTCTGTTTACTAAAAAAAAAAAAAAAAAAAAAAATGTATGGTAAAAAAAATAAAAGATAACCTAAAAGAATTTAATGATTTTTTTTTTTTAATGACGACTCCGTTATTCGTATGATTCGTGACGAGCGTTTTCAATTACAGATCGAAGAACAAAACGCTACGATGGTACCGAAGAATATCGATGGGTATTAATTTTTTTTTTTTTTTTTTTTTTTCATCGCGATCTTTTTTTTTTCTCAAGATTCAAGATCCGCGAACGGAAATAATCTTCTCGTCGCTTCCTCAACGTTTCTTACGCCTATCTATCTATCTATCTATCCACCGCTCGTTCTAAATGCCCTCTCTCTATCTCCTGAATATTGCGATCTGCTAGAGGCACGAATATTAATTGGCAATATTCGCTCTCTCCGATATTCCGAGTCGTTGCCGAGACCTCAGAATCTTCTCTCATCCGTTCTATCCGAATTTCTGCAACCTCTCCTTGCCTCGCGGTCTCTTCGCCGTTTCACGGGATATTGCCGAGGAATTGTCCAGAGCCCTATTACCGCTCCATTTCCGTAATTTCTCGTCGTCGAGTTTCTACTACACTGCAACGACCAGCCACCGAGACGAGTTTTGCTCGTTGCTACAAAACGATCTTCTCGCACTTTTTGCGGTTCCCCAACATTATTGTTTGCTTTTCATGCTGAGCGTTAAGCTTTTCCGTCTGCGCTATGGTACCGCGAATCGGGTCACTTCGTTCAAAATTTGTCGACATTTTTCGACAATAAAACTGTTCTTTTAATAAATAATCTTTTAATGAAAATATTTAGCTTAGTAATGAGAATTGATTATTAATAAATCGAAAATTATTAATTAAATGGGAATAATTAATTTATATTTAACTACTATTAGCTGACTAATTATCAATTCTCTCGATTTTTACATCAAATTATAATTTTTCTGATTTAATTAATAATTATTATAAAATATATAATAATAATAATAATATATGAAAAATAATCGTCAGTTGTATAAATAAATTTTTTCCTAAAATTTTTTCGTAAATTAATTATTCATTCGGTCGATTAATAATTTTTTTACGGGGAGAAAATAGCAAACAGAAATTATTGCAAAGAAAAATCAAACGTCGCTATGAATACGAAATGTCTGCTTTTGCACACAAATAAACCGAACAATATTTGTCAATGATAGAGACAGATTTTGCCGACTACGAAGTGTCCCCTTTGAAGGAGATGTATGATAATTTAATGGGGATTTTACGATCGCGCTATGAAATGCAATGAAAGGGAAGTCTGAAATAAAATACGACATAAAATTGAAGATAAACGTATCGTTATATATATATGTTGAAATAATATTTTTCTGAGCTTTTACTTCGCGATATTAAATCTCGTGATATCAAGAGACTGTGTAGCGTCTCGACGAGTATTTATAAAAATTCATACCATGCGGTTGACTTTTCTCGGGATTTTTATAAATTCAATATAAACTTCTTTTTTTTTTTCGGTATTTTTAAAATATATTGCTACAATTTTTCTATTAAATTTCGTGATGTCAAGAAGCTCTGTATCGTCTTGAAAAATATTTATAAAAAATGTATACTACGCGGTAGATATTCCTCGCGATTTTATGAATTTAACATATATATATATTTTTATTTTTTTTTCAAGATTGCAACAATTTTTTTTTCAAATGGTCCGTTTCTCCCTATGACCCTATTTCCTTCACCCAGATGCTACCTTAGTAATAAAAAAAAAAAAAAAAAAAAAATATATGGTACATTTCGAATTTCTCAGATATATTTCTCGTTGCTCCATCGAAGATTTCTCCGTCGTCTCGTGCCTTTCCCCATATCTCTCAATTCTCACATATTTCTCTCCCGTGAGAAAATCCGATTGCGAGTTTCCCGTCTCCAGGGCGCACCTCGAGATCTTTGCGATCCTCAATACCGGATCCCGTGGAATATTAATCTCCGGAGTGCGAAGGGTGGGGATTGTGCATCGGAGAAATTCAAGATCTTCGTGCGGAAGGCGACAGCCCTACGTTATCCCGATGTGGGTAAAATACTTGAGAATCCTTTTCTACACATACCTCGCACCTCACCCCCCCCCCCCCATCCCCCTTCATCCCTTTGCAAACCTCGTAGTCAGTCGAGGTTGATCGAGTCTCTGTGTCTCGAGATCTTTCGCGCGACTCTCGTCGATATTCACACCGTCGCTCATCTCGGTATGCATCGATATCAGAAATGGCCTCTCTCTCTCTTAAGATCTTGTGTGCATACCTGTGGGTCCCCTTTCCCCATTCCCACATTCGAGTATATTCAATCCTCATTGCTACGAGAATATAAATCGAGAGATAAAAAACAGACGGGCGTATCACGAAACGTTTTGCATTTTAAGACGATGGTTCATCGATTTCAGACGGAAGAAGGCATTTTATTTATATTCATCGTGAAAAAAAAATTTAAAAAAAAATCCCTCACTGCTAATGGTTCATAAGGGTGTTGCAGTCGTGTGAAAAAATTTCCAACTCTCGATATAAAAAATTGTAGAAGAAATTCAATTTTTCAAAAGAAGAAAGTATGAAAATAATGTATTATATTACAAAAATTAAATGCCCACACAATATTTTATATAGAGAGCTAGAATTTTTTTTGGAAGATCAGAACACCTTTATGAATGAAGAACTGCGAGGATTTTTTTTTATAATTTTTTATTCGTGCGCAAAAAAAATGAGACGTGTTTTGTTTTGTTTTGTTTTGCCAAAAATCGATGAACCATTCCCTTAAATGGCATCAAAAATACGCCCTTCCATTTCCTAATATTCCATATAAGCGTAGGTGTGCACACGAGACAATCGAGGAAAAAAATGGAATATCAAGAAGGAACATTTCCCACCGGGAAACAAAAAGAATGGCCCGCCCATCGAAGAAAGAGAAAAATGCTCGTGTTCTTCGGAGGTTTCTCTCTCGACGCCTACATTAAAACCCACAGCTGGAGAAATCGATCGAGATGACAGGCGGAACGCCCCCACTGTCCTGCGAGAGAAGGGTCCTCTCCACCTTCCGCTTGTCGCCGATATGATGAATGTGAAACGTTAAACGAATCCCTCGCTTTTTTTTCCGCAAGAGTATACCGCGAGCAAAGAAAAGGAATTTGAACGATATCCGTACATCCCGAAGATCGAGACTTTCAACAGTTTTATTTCACCTCGCATATATATTTTTTTATTATATACATACATATATGTTGTAGGGGACGATGGGGCAAAATGAACCGCTTCAGAAATTCAGAGATTTTCGCCGATATACACAACACTTTTTCAATACTTTTCAACCAAAAATAGATACACCCCTTTACAGTATTCAGATGAAAAAAAAAAAAAAAAAAAAAATGGGGCAAAATGGACTATAACGCAATTCCATTGAAAAAAAAAAAAAAAAAAATTGTTATTCAAATAATTTACTAACTACAACTAGCGATATGTAAACTGTTCTCGTCAGAAAATATTTCTCCATTTTGAACGTAATTGACGATAAAAAAAAATGAACGAACTATAGTTTTATTGATCAGTGGCCTATTTTGCTTTCTTTGCTCATTTTGCCCCGAAATTCAAGTTGCGCGACTGCCCCATTTTACCCCACGTTCTCCTTATGTAGGATATAAGGTTCGTGTGCGGATGTTGATGCGCGTGATGGTATTTCATCCTTCTGCTACCCACTCTAATGTTAAATCGTTATAAATCTAAGCTCCGTCACTCAGCGATCAAAGTTCCCCTCTCTTATTCTTCCTCTCTAATACCACTTTCTTCGCTGTTCGCGTGTGCGATTGCCGCGTGTGTCTCTGTGTTACCGCGACGTTCCTCGACACACGAGATGGGAAAATGATGAACGTCGCTTTCCACGGCGAAGCTTTCACACAAAAATCCCAACGAGAGCGCGCGAGCGCTCGAGCTTTTCCACGACGACGAGATAGCGTGCGACGCGCGGGGGGAGGGAGAGAGATTGTTAATGGTTCACCCATATTGAAGAAAAAGGTCGCGCGCGTGATCGCGCTACAGCAAAGAAAAGAAAATCATGGGGAGCGCGAATGCGCACGCGCGAACACCTGGTACACGCAAAAGAAATATCTCAAAGCTCTCCACTATTTCTTTTCTTGTATCGAAAAAAAAAAAATATATATATATATATATATATATGTTTTTTTTCGTGAAAAATCGTTGATCACAGAGATTGACAAAATAGACAGAATCGCACAATATGTTTTTCCCCGACGCTTTTCTTTGCGAAGCTATTTGAAAGCTGCGTATTGATATTTCTGTAAATCATGTGACGGTGAAATGCAAACGTTACTATATTTTTTTCGACTGTTTAGAGGACAAAAAAAAATTATATTGGTTGGGTAAACTGTTATAACGATTTTGAAGCCGTCTATAGCCATTGGTACAGTCAACTCTCATTTTTACGAAAATACTTTCAGATATCAGTTATTTTGCTTCAATAAATTTTTTTTGTTTTATTTTACTGGAATTTTTTTTTCAAATTTTACCGAATTTTTTTTTCAAATTTTACCGAAATTTTTTTTCAAATTTTACCGAAATTATTTTTCAAATTTTACGCCAAATTTTTTCCCGTTTCTATTTGACCATTTTCCCCCGGGTGTCCTTGTTATACCGGTCTCTTTTCTATACCACCCGGGGAATCCCGGAAACAGCGCACAATTGTTATTTCGACGATTCGAGAGTACCATACATAAACCGTATATTTGGTCAAAAGAGCGCGTGGGAGTTTCGCTCGCGTGAAATTCGGTTGAGGAAAGTTTGCCGTCGAAAACCACCGCGTCGCGAGAATGGACCGTCCCTTTTGCTTCTGTTGGCCCACCTTTCTCCCCTGCATAACCCGTTCCTCTATGTGGGGAAGCGTGCAAATTTTAACGTCGAGCTTTCGCTTCGTTCCCTCTCCTCTCCTCTCTTCGCTCGATGCATCCGTACGGAGAGAACGAAACATGCCGGGGAACAAAAAAAAAAAAACGAATTTTTCGCTCCACTTTCACGATCTCCGCTTCTCTCTACGTTTTCTTTCTCACTCTCTCCGGGGCTGATGCTGTCTGCAGCAACAGCTCCAACGATTCCGCAACCCTCTCTCGCTGTCCTCTCTCTTTTGGGGGTTTTTATTTCAAATAGAAAAAAAAAAATAAATGAAAACATAAAAACTCTGCGAAGGATTCGTTCCGCCGTCACGTGTAGTTACATTCGTCGTTGCTACTTCTCTCCCCCTCGCGTATAGGTATATCCGCGAACTGATGCGCTGTCGGTTTTCGTCTCTGAGTCTTGGTTGACCCACATTTCAACGCATCTGAACCGTATGGGATTTATACTACGCGCGATCGTTCCTTCTCTATTTTTTTTTTTATTTTTTTTAACTCTTTTTGCCACATTGTTTTCTTTTTCGTACGACGTCGTTGTACACGCGAGTCCGGCATCTATTACGAAATAAAATTCATGATGGGAAGATACGTACTCGGGAATTTGTTTATTTTTTTTTTTCCGAGAGACGACTGGGGCCACGACGAGACATCGGATGACTAACGGATAAAGCTCGGAGGAGTTTTTTTTTTTCGTTCAGAAGCATAAAACAAAAGTCCTAATCTCTCGCGATCTTTTCATCCCTCGTCATTGCGATATTTTTTTTTTTGTTTATCCTTCATCGCAATTCAGCGCGTTTCTCGGCGAGTGAAAATATTTGATAAATTACGCTTTGTACCTACAACCGGGCATCTCGTTGTGGACTGATGATTCATTAGATCTTCTGGCCTCAAGACAATTTGTCACAGTGACTGATGACAAGAGAACGCGATGAAGGACTCTTCTTCCTTTAATAATCACGCGCTGTTTGCACTTTTTTTGTAAAATATAATTTATCGCATCGCTTATAGCGGTATATTACCGGTGGATATATATTAACAAAAAAGGACTTCTGATTTTTTTCTTGCGGCAAAAAAAAAATTTTATCAAAAATTTCACACGATTGATTGTTTCCGGAATGGTGTTCCGATCGTGTAAAAAAATCACCGGCTCCCAATATAAAAAATTGTAGCAGGAGTTTCATTTTTTTCGATAGAATATTTTTTGATATCCGCTATTGAAAAAAAAAAAAAAAAAAAAAAAAACAGAACTTGTTCGACAATTTTTTGTATTGTAGCCTGGGATTTTTTTCACGCGATCAGGAGACCCCTGGGAGCAATCAAGCGTGAGGGATCTTTTTTGCAATTTTTTTTAACGAAGAAAAAAAAATTACATCGATTTTCCGCCTGATATCGATGCACCCCTTCCCGCGAATCAATTTTTGATTTTTTCCCTCAAAAACTATTGAAGATAATAATGAAATTTTTTTTTTCTATATTTTTTGACAATTTTTTATAATTCTTGTAAAATTACGAATACAGGTACCTAATTTTCGGTAAAAAAAAAATTTACTTCCTACCATTATAGAAAAAAAAAAAAAAAAATATTAACTTTGTCTCGAATTCCGAATAATCGGATAGAGAACTACCCTTTCAACACACTAATCTATCAATCGCACCTCTGCATTCAATTGAGTTCTTTCACCAAGAAGGTCACGCAATTCTCGGTCGGGACACAGTCGGACTTTGTCCATTTGCCTCGTCGAAGTCACGTTTGCGGTGCCACGGTGGCCGGTTCTCGGCTTCGAGTTCTCCTACCCTCGTCGATGTAGCCGCATAACTTTTGCGCACGAATGTTCCGGGTTCCAACGAGTGAGTTGGAATTGAAGAGAAAGCACGGAGAGAACGAAGGACTACGTTACCAACCCCCGCGGAGACCACGCGTTAACAAGCATAGAGAGCAAGGCTACGATATACATCGTGTACGATGAAACGTACTGGTATAAAATTGAATTTACTCGAACTACTCTCGCGCGCTTTCCCGTCTGCGACTCGATCATCCCCCCAATGGACTCCGAAACGCTCTCTCACCGGTGAAGCCAGAGAGAAAGCCCGGGTGAGAACGCGTTCGACCGATTAACGTTCAATCGACTTCGACTAATTTCGTTATTTCCGCGATAATCACTTTTCGCATTTCTATCCTCCACTGTCGGAGAACCGCGTATTCTCTTTACTGTTCTCTGTTACTGTATATATCTATTATCGATACCCTCATCTCTATATCTTCACGGTAACACCCTCTACAACCTTCGAGTTAAATCAATATATAGGTGATAATTACTTCCGACTCGTATTGATATTCGATACTACGCAATGGGGTAACTATTGATTATTGATTAGCATTTTCTACCGGGGGTTTGTGGTTGGGGTGGAGAATGGTTCTTGCAGCGATGGATTACATTGAGTTACATACCGTTTTGTCGCCCAGATGCCGCACTCGACAAGTCAGATAGGCCGATTTGCCGATCAACGCCGTGACGTTCGTTGGCTGTGCGTAATCGAATGTCGGATCCGGCTTCATTTTTAACCCTGTTACCGGATCCAGCATCTGCTGACGCGGCCTAACCTGACCAGAGTGACGATCGAGGTCGCTGCCTCGATCTCCCATACTCATGGTATCTGAAACAAATAATTTTAGGTTCCCTTTTATAACGAAAAAAATTATGTAATTTTCGAAAAAAAAAAAAAAAAAAAATCGATTTTCGAAAAAAAAATAAAATAATATACAATTCTCAAAATATAAGTTGTTAATAATTATTCATCTTAGGGGTTGATGCCATTAATTATTAAAAAAAAAAAACAATATGTCGAATCACTTCGAATTAAAAATATTTTTTTACAACCCTCGCGACTAAACTTCCCCACTGCTAGCATCCAGCTTCACCCTCCAGCGATGGCTAATTATCGATGAAAAAAAATCGATAAAATCCATTTGATTATATCGATTAATTTATTTTAATAAAATAATAATATAGAATCATCGCGGATCCGGGCAATTTATAGGTCCCTCGATATTTTCTTGCCGCTCAGATTCCAATACTTCGTGAAACCAACAAATTCGACAACATTCGATATGTATGTTTGCACAGTAGTTGAAACGGGTTTAAGGCTCTCGGAAACTTGGAGAGAGAGTAACGACTGCGGAGGGGAGGGGGATGGTTAGCGAAGAGAAAAAAAAGGGTAGAACGACTATGTTGGACCGACCGGTAGAGGGGTCGGGGGCGGAGGGGGAGGGTGGATGAGGAGGCCGAAGGCAGAATTCTCATTAGTCGCGAGAGTTACCGTCGTAGAAAAGCGCTGATCCAACGAGGTCGAGCTTCCACCGGGTGCCTCTGCGTTGCCTTCTACTTCTCTATCTAGCATTGCCTCCCCCCCCCCCCCCCCCCTCTCCCCCGGACCAGGCGTCGCCTCCGCCAGGGCCAACCCCTTCGAAAGGGAAACAGCATAGCGCACTCGAAGCAATTTACTTCGTAACGGGGATAAGAGGGCAAGGAGAGAGGAGAAAACAGCATTGAGAGGATAGCAAAAAAAAAATCTCGAGGAGAAACGAAGCGGAAGAAATACACGAGGAGAGATGCGGAGGAAGGGAAAAAAATCCGCGTCGAAGAGGAAGACGACCTCGCAAAGAACCCACTCGGCTCCGAAAAAAAAAAAAAAAAAAATTGAGAATAACACGAAGCTTAAAATTCGAGACTCGAAGCTCCAATCGGCACGGGATCTTCTCATAAAATCGTAAAATTCAATCGTTCCCCAAACCCAATTAACGAAATATTAAATGACGAATGTTTAATGGAAATAAATAAAGTAGAGAGAGTGCAGACTTGTCTGGCATCACTGTGGGTAAACGAAATCGAATTTTGCATTTGTTATCGGCCCAATGAAACAACCTAAAAAAAAAAAAAAACGTAATAGGCGATTTCTGCACAGTCAATCGGTCGACCGTTGCCGGTCGGGCGGTCCCGTGCTTCCCCGTGGCTTTGCGTTTTGCATATAAATTTTTCCCCACTCTCTATATATACATAAATATCTATATATATGAAACCACCCGCTTGGTGGTCGAGCAGTTTCCAACGCCAAGCGTGAGAGCGTGTTCACGTTTAGTCGCGACTCGTGACCCACTATTCCGTGTTACCCTTTCCCACCATCATCGCCCGAAAGGGGAGGGAAACACCAGAGGCATTTTCCGTGCAAATGTATTCGCGGAAATATTTCTCCTGGTCGCTCTCGTCCATGTTCGAGCCCTGGGTACGAGAGGGTGGTTTTCCCAACCCCTTAGTGTTATAGGGGGAGATGGGGCAAAATGAACCGCTTCATCAATTTCGAGGGTTCCGTCGATGTACACAACACTTTTCCACTAATTTCGATGCAAAAATAGATTCGTCAAACTTTTTTAGAACATTAAGACGAAAAAAAGGGGCAAAATGAATCGTTATTAAATTGCATTAAAAAAATGACAAATTTGAATTTTAAGTGATTTACTACCTATAAACGATACGATAACTATTCTACACAAGTGATTTGCGACATAAATAATGGCTACGAAATTTGAAAACCGATTTTTTTTTAATTTCAAGAATTTTAAAGTCGGTCCATTTTACCCCAAAATTCGAGTTTCGCGACTCTTCCACTTTGCCCCGTTGGCTCATTTTGCCCCAAATTCCTCTATATACCTTCTCGTACCTTTTCCCGCAATGTGGATTAACGTCGCGCGCTCCGGCGCACCAGAATTATCGTCAAACGAGGGAACTCGAAGCTTCGAACTGGACGCGCGAGAGCTGTTGGCGTTACTCGCCGTGCAGAGAGGAGGGGTGAGTTTGCCGGAGAACGAAGAGAAATGAATAAATTCGATGGACTTTGTATGTACGAACTCCAGGAAAGTCCAATGAAGCGATGGGTTATACGTTACTCGCCCCGTACCCGGCGACAGTCCAATAATGAAAATGGGTAATGGAAAAAAAAAAGTGGTTTAAGTACCAGGAAACTAATACAATAAAGTATGGGAACCCACCCTCTTCCGCCTCGTTGTCTGCAATACGTAATAATCGTACGTAAAAAAAAAAAAAAAAAAAAAAAAAAAAAAAAATAAGCAGAGAGGTAGAAAAATGGAAAAAAAAAATTGAATAATGAAATTCCAGGAAAACAGTGTACGAGGTAAGTACATCTGTTCTGCAGGAAAATAAGTTCCCGGTAACGGATGAACAAGCAATTTTCGCATATGCTTCACGATTGGATCTCGCGAAACAAATTCCGGACTCCAACAAAATAATGAAATTCTTGACGATGTATGTAAAAAAAAAAAAAAAAAAAGAAGAAAAAAAAAGATTAGCCGCACGTTTTAAAAATATGGAGAGAGAGAGAGAGAGAGAAATATTTCTCATCCACTCGTGTTATTAACCGTGCAGTGATTCAAGCGCGTATGCGCGCATATATCTCGAATATAATCATACAGTTCGCTAATAAATTGGTGAAAATATTCCCGAGGAAATAATAACGCGGAGATATGTGTACATATATATGTGTGTCACGTATGCGCAGAACGATTATTCATTGAACAATGTAAAATACGCGGAGGGGATAAAATTATATTCGTATCATCGTATGTGTAAGCGTAGAGGGAGCGCAGAGGGTCGGAGATGGCTGCGAGATCCTCCGGCACTCTGTCGCCGCGGATAACGAGATTTCACTCGGAAGCCACCGATGCGATGCCAACGAGACTCGTGCAACTCGCAAAATAAATTATATCTCGTGCACATTTTCTGTACTACGCGTATCAAGGATATAGAATATTCAGGACAAGTTTCTCCGTCGAATATGTTGGATGTATTGTTTTTTGTTTTTTTTTAATATATTAAACGGGAAGATGTGTTTTGTTCCATTGTTATTACTCAATGCATGAATTCATCGTGGTAATCTGAGAACTTTTCGATTTACCTTGTTATCTACTCGCGAAGAAGGAAATTTCTATTATTCCATTGTTTCGTTGCACAATGCATTATCTTCGTAACCGATAAACTTTGAATTCTCCGTATTTTCGCTTCCGCTTTGTCGAGATTTTAGTGGAAATGGATTTCGGATGTTCCATAAAAAATAAAAAAAATTGCGATGTTGGAAAGATTTAGAACTCTGTAATTTCCGAAGTTCTTCAGTTATCAAATTGAAATTTACAAGACATGTAGACGAATCAATTCTCAGTGTACGTTTCGATTTTTACGTAAATCCTTACAGTCATTACGATTTTAGACGGTTTTTATCAGAATATATGTTTAGACGATAATTCTTACGATTTTTGAGATATCGATCTATAAATTTCTGGAGGGATGAATTCCTTTGAAATTTTCGGATTGAAATTTTTTTTTTTTTTTTTTATCATCGAATTCGAAATTTTTTTTTATCATAACAGAATAATTTTTTTTTTTTTTTTTTTTTTTCGCGTTCGGCAAATTTTGGATTTCCGTATGAGAGCTCCGATATTTCACAGCTTCCCTTCTGCAACTATAGTTAATACTCCATCACTCAAATCCACGTGGAATGGAGCTTCGATTTCAAACCGATCAGGATTCCCGGTATCGAAATCTGTTATTATTGATGCGTAGTTACAGAACACCAGCAGTATGCATATCCATAGCGTGTAAAGAATCCTTCGAAGCGTGATATTACAAGAGTGACAGAGACCCTATCGATATCGATTTCTGAGAAACATACAGGCATCGTGTTGCATGACAAAGGATCTCGGATACGCCCTTCGGTTTCGCAGGTCTCGACATAGTTAGAGTTGAAGCGAATTCGACTGGCAACTCGTCGATTTAATCGCAGAGCACCAAGTAGAGAATCGACGATACACGGTAGCCATGCAGACACGATCTCTGCTTCGCATCCAAATTTGATGGATTTGTAGTTACAGGGAGAGCTTAATGAGAATCTATGCATCCGTGGGCTATCGTATTTCCCCCCTAAATGCGTACCGCGAAGCTCGACCTCCAATAATTCCCGGGATTTCTCGCTTTATCGTATATTAACGTTGTATCGGCCGTTGCGCTCATATTCGCGATCCCCCAAAAGCGCTCGTCATACCAATTGGCTCAAGGGTCATGATATCCAATGCAATGATTAAACCATAACGAAATAATATATTTCCGATGGGATCGCGATGACCTGCAATAAATCGTAGGCAGTCGGACATTATTAACCCTTTGACACGATACATAATTTTGCGGGTCGTTAAGCCATTTAAAAGTATAAATATGACAAATTTTGATGGTTTTATTACCCAAAATTTGCCATCCCAAAATATAATGTATTTAACGGTAATTCGAGGAGAATCGAATCGAAGGAATATTAACAATATGTGTTTATAGGGTTTATAACGACATATCAAATATTGCAGAAATTAAAAGTCTCGAAAAATTACTAAAAATCGGCAAATTGTTTAAAAATCAAGATTTTTTGTTCAACAGCTTGTTATTTTGCCAAAACTCGATATTAAATATTATTTATATTAAAATCGAAGGGTTGAAACGATATGTTATCGTAGATAAACGTTAAACAAAACTTTCCCTTAAAAATCGATCCGAAATCGCCGAAATGTAAAAAAAAAAAAAAAAAAATTCTGAAACTCTTCCGACAGATCTATATTTCCATTGAATAATTTTCAACACCCAATTAACTAAACTTGCAAATAATTTAATATTTTCGACAACTTCCGAACACTTGCGTTCGATGATAGAAAAGTCTTACGATCGAAATTCGCAATAACCTACATTAGCCAAACAATCATGTAATGTTATTTGCTCGGCTACACACTGGTCGGTAGAGGCTTTTGCCTTAGGTGGTTTAAGGGGTGGCAGGGGGTGGAGGGGGGTGTAGGTTTGGCGAGTGGCAGTAGACCGGAGTAGTAACGACTCGTAGGGAGAGTGGGTGGGTAATTGCTGTCGCCACTGTGTCGCATTTCGACGTGGACGTTAGTAGTAGCTTTCCACGGCTATGTACACTATCGCTATACGTATTAATTTTACCCCGTGGTCGTTGGTATATAGCTTTAGCGCGGGGGAAACGAATGAATCGGGTAGCAGTAGCAGAGCTCGTAGTAGCGGGATATCTCTGGTACCTCAGGGGTTGAAACCCTCTCGAGTGCGTTACGACAGGTAGGGTAACCTCTCATCCCGTCGTACAATAAATACATATATACATGACAAGATGGGGCAAAATGGTCCAATGGGGCAAAATGCAACAGTCGAGGACCTCGAATTTTAGGGCAAAAAGGACAAAACATAACATTCATGATATTTAAAAAAAATCGGTTTTTCAGTTTCATGTCCATTATTACCTAAAAAAAACATCGCGAACGACGTTCAATGAAATTCTATGGAAATTTATATTTTTTTACGAGAGTAGTTTACATATCGTTTACAGGTAGTAAATTATTGAAATTTTTTTTTTTAATTTTATTATTCTAAAGGGGTGTGTCAAATTTAGTTTTTTGTTCGAAAGTAGTGTTGTGTATATTGACGAAACTTCCTGAATTGTTGAAGTGGTTCATTTTGCCCCACCTGCCCGCCCTTATACTATATACGTCTATATGCCGTCGGAAAAGCACAGGAGACCCCCGAGTTGCAGCTCAGCAATTACATCTGCACCAGAACGGTCAGACTACTCGCAGCACGAGATCGTAAAACGTTCTCGCGTGTTGGAGAACGTAAACGTAACGCAGAGAGTGAGACACCGAGGGAAGCGCACAGAAAGGAGGAGCACCAGTAGCAGCAGGCCGATAAACTTTATGAGAAACCGTTCGGCTTTAATTTCAAACCTCCCGAGAATCAGGATACGAGACGAGAGTCGATGCCGCGGCTGTGCAACGGGGTATATAAGACCCCCTTACCTCCATCGAGAATGAAATGTACGAAGAGTCATCAGTTTAGCTCGTCTTAAAAAAAAGTAAAGAGAAACACGGTAAAAACCTCATCCAGGAAAAGAAGGAAAAGGAGAAATAAAAAAAAAAAAAAGGAAAATACATCAACAATGAAAGAAACGTGGAAAAGGCGGTGTTGTGTTCAACGTTGATAGCTCTTCCGGCATTGTAGGGTTCGGATGAGAAGAACGGAATACGAGAGACTCGATAGAGAAATAGTTAACTACTTTTATTGGCTACCGTTGGGCGGAGGAGGGGTGGGGGGAGATTACTCGATTAAAGAGAGTTGCTTCAACAAGATCGCGAGAGATTACCACCCTGGGATCGATGAGAATAGAAAATGGGATCTCACTATATTTTCACGCTATTGTTACATCGAGAAAGCTACTATTATATGATAAAAAGGTTACTTTTAAGGGTTTCATCGATTTCAGGGACTAAAACGCAATTTATTTATTTTACCCTTTCAAAAAAATCGGAAAAAAAATTCCTCATATATGATTGATCGTAAGGGTGTTCTGATTATGTAAAAAATTCCCCACATCTCTATTTGAAAAATTCTAGAAGAAATTTTATTTTCTATAAATACAAAATATAAAAAAAATATTTTTTCGAAAAAATTAAATATCTATTACAATTTTTTATATTCGCCCCTAGTAATTTTTTTTCATGTTCACAACAGTCTTACGAATAACCACCAGCAAGGGAATTTTTTTTATAATTTTTTTTCTCGAGATAAAAAAAAGCTCTTCTTTTGCTTGAAATCGATGAACCGCGCCCTTCACTGTTTTTACTCGAACAGAAATGCACGATTAAATGAGCCGAATACAGGATGGTTGGGGGTGAGGGGATGGGGGTGAATTGTTTTAAAATGCACAGTAGATAATGGTTTTACGATTGAAAAGTGTATTCTCGTCGCGCTATATGAGGGAAACGGGAGACTCAGCCTCGTCCAGTGTATCTGCAGCTCCGAGGTCTCCTTGTCTCGATTCGCCGCTTCTCTCGCTTCTGGCACTTTCTCGTACGCCGTTAAGAGAATAGCGACGAGGACGAGAAGACAACGGGAGAGAGGGAGGAAGGGATAGAAAGAAAATCAGGCTGAAGAGAGAAACGAAACGGTAGGCTATGCGCCGAGCGTACAGTCGTTATCCTGGCACCAGCGGGGATGATCTGAATATTTAGATCGCTTGGGGATTTTCCTGCTACTCTCTGTTCCACGAAGAAGCAGCCGAGTGGATCCCAACGGTGTGTGGCGCGACGGTATACGGCAACTACGACGATCCGAACTCCAAGCGCCGGCGCTCGTCTCGACCCCCAGCAGCCCCTTAGTACGTCCGTTTCAGTCGAGAGGAGAAAACCGTGAAAAAGACAGAGATGAGGATCACTTTTCAATAGTGAATCACACTCGTCGCGGCGTTCCACTGTGGAATTTTCATTCGTCTTCTCTAATTCCCTTTTTCCAGTCCTTCCCCGATCTCTCGCAGTTAGAGACTCCGGAACCGCTATGAAAGCGATAGAGATAAACTTATATACTATAAGCTTTCACTCTCACTATCCCTTTATTCGACGATTCGGCATTCAATCCCATTGAATATCGACATCGAAGCGACGAACGTTTTGCGTTTATCGTCGATTAACTTTCTTTTTTTTTTTCAGCTCTTTTCAGATCGATCGGTGCGAGCAATTAAATTTATGGCATTCATCTACGAGGTTTTCAATGGTTTTTTTTTTTTTTTTTTTTTTTTAGTAGACAAAAATGATATAGAAGTCGATTAAGCGACGAGTCTATGATGAAAACCGATTTTTTAAAGGGTTTATCGATATTGGGCAAAAAAACGTATTTTTATTTATTTTCTCCGTGAAAAAAAAAAGTGTGTAAAAAATGCTTTACTGTTGAGTGTTTGAAAAGGCTTTCTGATCGCGTAAAAAAAATCCCCGGAGACCAATATAAAATTTTATTTATTTTTTTCTCAGTAAGACAAGAATGATAAAGGATCTCGGAGAAAAAAATACATACAGCCCCACTCTGCGGGGCTCTTTTGAAAGGATCTCCCTCTTGGTAACGTTAATTAAAAGATTCACCGGTGATGCCCACCGAGTGAAAGACTAAAATTGATAGTACGCGGAACCGAGAAGCTCGCGTCTGTCTTAATAAATCGGAGATTTTTCTCTCGCATTTCTCTCAGCTCTCGGAGAACTTGGACGACAGAAGGAAAAAAAGAAAAAGAAAAAAAAAAAGAAAATTCGATAAGAAGAAGAAAAGTCGCTCGTCTCGTATTCGCGCCGCGGAGATCGGCCCGTGAAACTTGATATAATATCCCGAACGAAAAAAAAAAAAAAAAAAAAAAAATGTAAAAAGAGATAAAAAAGTGGAGAGAAATGAAAAACTCGAACGAATTAATTGAGTCACTTAGTTCGCGGCGTGTCTCTCGTCATTTCTTCTCAAAAGGGTAATTTTCCTTCGAAGCTTTTGCTTTTTTTATCGAAGATTTTCAAGTTTTCTCGACCAGCCACAGTGACGGAGATGAAATTTTTCCAAACGAGAACGACGAGACTTTGACGAGGCTTCCGGCAAATTTTTTGAATCACAAAGCTTCACCGCTGTGTTATTGGAAAAGTTAAGTTTCAACGATGCCCTCCGGCATTCGTAATCTTCATTCGCTTGGCTACTCATGACCAATTTTTTTCTTTTTTTTTTTTCTTTTTTTTTCACGCAAATTCCTGAACGAAAGTTTTGCCGGGACAAGTGTGCTTCTACGGGATAAAAGAGGGATGAATTATTATGACTGCTTGTGGCAACCGATTGTCGAAGAAAATCTCTCAAGAGGGTCGAAAGCTTGGATCCTAAAAATTATATCGCGGGCTGTTAAAACGTTTCTCGAGTCATAAAATGCGCTGTAAAAATTCATCGGAGCACGTGATCGACATGGATAATCGTGACACTTGACGCGATTACGATACCAATGTTTTATTTACAAAAAATAATTTTTTTAACGGGCAATAAAACATTTCTTTTATTTTCATTTTATTCCGAATTATTCCGAAGAATTTACGATCTCAAATAAAATTATCTTCAAGATTTTTTTTAAATTTATTTTGTAATAAAATTTTCATTCATTTTTATTGCGAATTGTTTTAAAAAAGTTATTATTAAAGTATTACTCGAGTATAAAATTTTTATTTTCTACATAAAATACTCGACATTCCTTGTACAATGAATTATAGATTCGATATTAAAATACGTCATAAAATAAAGAAATTTTATCAATTTTTCTTTTATTTATTATTAACCTAAATTAATAAAAAATAAATACTAAATTCAATAACAAATAAGAATAATTTTTTATTTCGCATAATAACAATAAAAAAAAAAATATTAAAATTTTTTTTTTTTTGTACCGGAAATATCCCTCATATCAATTAAATCGAGTGTAACCAATATCCCTGTCGATTTAAGCCCCAAATTCGTTTTACAGCCATCAATCATCATTTTCAGCCTATGAAAAGCAACTTTTCATTTCTTACAACCCTCGAGCGGAAGTAACCGAAAATTTTCATGAAAATTCATATCCGCATCACCGGTTTCGAGTTGAGGCGATGATCGAGGAAACTTAAAACTTGTCCACAACCTACCTGAGAGTTAGTCGAGACTATAAGACAGAGAGGGAGGAAGAGAACGCGCACGAGAGACGCTCGTGGGGTAAACGAGGCTTCGCCCTAATTCGAGGGTAGGACGGGGTGGAGAAGATAACGCTCCCGCGGGCGCAAAGTAATCCCACGTTTCGCCGAGCTGGAACCGAGAATATACTCGCTTCTTCCTTCTCTTGGCTCATTCTCTCGGCAGTTTGTGAGCAGTGAACGAAGTCAGCGAGACGAAACCAACCACCGGGCCGCCCCCTCCCTCCTCCTCCTCTTCTGTAACCGAGTTTTCGTTATTCGGCCTTCACGGGAGCGTCTCATTTCCACACGATTTTTTTTTTTTTTTTTTTTTTTTCCCCACCTATCTCGCTCTGATTATCGTAATAAAAATCTCGTTGTCGCTTAATAAAGTCAGCATCGACCCGCGGCGCGGCGTGGCTTTTCCCGTTCGCTTCTATCCGCGCCTCTCGTCTCTTTCATTTCTATAGACATATAACGCGGCAAACTCTTCTCCACACACAGCCACACAAGCCTTCCTATCCACACGGGTGTTGATGGAAATTTTTTGCACCAGTGCGAGAGGAGATCGTCCAGGGTGTGGAGACATTCGTACGGCCCTCTCGCGATATATACGTGAATTCAAGTTTTATTTTTCTCTCTGCCACTCCACCGCCCCCGCCGCTGCATTTGCATATCGACATACTTTTATCACACTCACTGCGGGTATATATGAGATATTACTTTTTTTTTCAGTTTTTTTTTTTTTTTTTTTTATTTCTCATACCGTGTCATTTCGCATTTTCAGTCTTTTCACCGTCGATCGTGATAATTCGGAAAATTCGAAAAATGTTGAGGGAATATTCTCGGCATATAACGATTTTTTTAAAGATGGAAAATCGAAGAAAAATCGTAATAGCTGAATTGGGAAATGAAGTCGCGATTCTTAACAAATCGAAATGTTTTTGTAATGCAAAATTTGGTCGATATATATAAAAATATTAATCAGCGAAAAATACATCGATTTTTTTTTTTTACACAAAATTATAATTTTTTAAATAAATATAGGATTATAAAAAAAATATTAATATACAATATAAATTATACAAATATCGAATATTAATTTTGAATAACCGTTGTACTGTATTGGATGCAGTAGACACTTCAGAATACGCTACAGAATTTGTCTGTAATATTTTTTTCACTGTGAAACAATGTAAAACAAAAAGCTTCGGACGTGAATGACCTCCGAGTGACTGATCGGGGACAGGATCTATAGCGTGACCGTGTTGGGTTACCCGGTGCGTGCATCGTGATTGTGTTTCAAGACATAGTCGATTTTTCAATTTCGAATTCTCTGCGAGATTTTTCAACTTGCAAAAAAGAACATCAATACTGAGGCCGGTATGACATAAAATGACATAAAATACCATAAAATAACACAAAATAACATAAAATGCCATAAAATACCATAAAATAACACAAAATAATACAAAATACCATAAAATAACACAAAATAACATAAAATGCCATAAAATGACACAAAATACCCCCAAATATCATAAAATAACAGGAAATACGTAAAAAAAAAATTGCAGTCGACCAAAAGTTGATCATGAATCCCTCGAAACCTTAAAAAAAATACCAAAATTTTTTCAAATTTTTCTCGACTCCATATCTCGAAATTCTGGTGTGAAAACGACCGATCTAAACTTGCCGACGGAAACAGCACCGATTACACGTTTCCGCCCGTTAAAATTTGCCGTCGCATCCTTAGCTACACGTAGTGAACAAATGTATCAATGATTGCGAACAAAATTATCCATGAAAATCGGTAGATATTTCCGGAATGCCGGGTACACGCCAAATATGGCCCCATCCACAGTAACGCAACCACCGGCAAAGTGAGTAGAAACGAGAAATTCCGCGGTTATGCATACATTTACAAGCAGCTAGTTTTGCGATTCCACAGCTACTGGGTTTTCTAGTGGTGTGTCGGCTATCCGCGAGAGCATCAGACACAAACACCAGACGCCCACAGATAGAACCGCCCCTCTCGCGAACTCGACGAATTCCACCTCAGTGCAATAATAGTTACGATAACCATTATTTCGCTGAGTCTCGTTGGAAAGGTACAATTGCCATGCGGCCATTTCGATTGAATATGGTCTCTCGTCGACGTGGAAAGACCAACGCCGGAGGGGGTGAAATGGGGGTTGAGGGGGTTGAAATGGAGTTTTGGTTGAGAGACGAGAGAACCGAAGGGCCGATGCGGGGAGAAAAAGAACCGATGCTCGTTGAGCTACAGTCGTTTCGGCGTGAATCCCAATTCCACGATGGCACTTGGAATAATTCGATGGGTACAACTGCCAGGATGCCCGTGTCCCGGTTTTGTGACTACGACGAGTCTCTTCCATCTCGCGATTGTGCGCGCCGCCCGCGCCCGTCCGGCCAAACGAATTGAGAGAAAAAAAATCTATAGGCGATGGAATATATACGAGCGAAATGAGGCAACGGGGCAAAATGGAACATTCGCAAAACTCGAAGTTCGGAAAAAAATGGACGATCTCCCAAAATTCATGAAATTTCAAAAAAAGTTCGATTTTCATGTTCATTGCTATTATTTATGCTGCAATTTATGCAAAAGTAGTGGAGAAAGTTTTGTGTATATCGACGAAACTTTCTGGATAACTAAAGCGGTTCATTTTACCCCTCTCGACGAAGTCCGAGAGAATCTTGGATTCCAATCGCGCGGTGGTTTCGACTCCGCGTAGTGGTCGTTCCGCGGCTCGTCGGCTGCTGCTGCTCGCTTTCTCTTGGCTCTCTATATATTTCTCTCGACTCAGCGTCGACGCAAAAATAACAACAACAACAACAACAACAACAAGAAAGAGCTTGGAAAGCGAAAGAACCGAGAGAGCTCAGGCATTTTCGCAGAAACGAGTACCAAATCGTGCCGAGAAAAGCAACACGCCCAAGCGGAGGAGAAGCGTATAGTGTATAAAAGACGCTGGAGGGAAGCGAACTGCCATCTTTCTTACCGTTCCACGACTACTCGCTCTCCTCGGCACCCCGTGGGTTCTCTCTGTTTGCCTTTTTGGCCTTTTATTTTTATTTGGGGTAAAAAAAAAGGGTCGAGAAGACGAAGAAGAAGAAGAAGAAGAAGAGATTCGAAGGGAAGGAAACTTGAGAGAGAAATATAGAAGAGCATTCAACGATAAGAGATACAACGAGAGAGTTTTCAGCGGAGTGGGCAGTCTCGCGGAACCTCTGATTCTACTGGACGTCGGGTACCGCTAGTCCCGAATCTGCGCCAGCAAACTTTTTATCCCCATAGAGAGTTCGGGTTTGAGTTGAAAAAAAAAAAAAAAAAAATGCAAAAAAAATGTTAAAAATAAAAAGAACGCAAGGGTAGTAGATTCTTGAGGGGCGGTGTAGACGCGCAGCGAAACTACAAAGTTTCTTACTGAATTTACTGTACACTGTATTATGGGAACTGTCGGGAGACTCGGCTCTGTTGTTCGCCCGCTCTTTCGCGTTACTGAAAATTTATCATCGCTGTAACCCAAGTGGTTCTTATCCTCGAAAATAAATAGTAATTTTCCAAGATTACGTGTCACTCCGTTTCGCGGTTCAAGTCATCTTAAGACATTTTTTTTTTAATACAAGAAAATAAAATAAATAAATTAAATTAAATTGCAATGCAAATATTGCGAAATAAATATTAAAAAAAAGAAGAATTTATGATTTTAGACAAACGAAAGCAAAAATATAATATTATTATATTATTTTCATCATATTTACATATTGCATCACTTTTTCACTACTTAGCTGCACCTTTTATACTTTCCATTTTACGTTATCATTTCACGCGATATTTACGTGACATTTACGTGATATTTCATTAAAAAAATGTTTCTATTTGAAAAAAAAACAGATATTTCTCTCCCAATTTTTCATATTTGTAACTGAAATTTTTTTCTCGTATTCGGAACATCAATACGAAGGAACAATAGCATGGAATTAATGATACGATTTTTTTGTGTATAGAAAAAAAAATAAAAAGTGCTTCTTGCGTGTCACAGGCTTAATAATTCCTATCGGATCCTTCGTCATCGTTATTTATTAAATTTATAATCGATTGCAGTGTAAATTTATGCTTTAGTTTGCTTTTCTCCTATTGCCTTCTTAATTAAAATCTCTTATTCAACATTCTTTATATTTATCTCCTTTCTTTACGCTCCATTTTCCTTTCCCTTAAAAAAAATGTATTCCGAGTCCTAAAAAAAAAAAAAAAAAAAAAAAAAAACCCTCGATAAAAATTACAGTTTCTTACCTTCCGTGCACATGAATAAAATGGCAGCAATGGAAAGTCTCGCTTGCCATCTCAGAGCCATTTCCAGTATTATTTCAACTCCTTGAGCGAACAATCAGGAGCCAGTTTGCTCTTGAGTTGATCAAACGACCAACATCCTTGTGAAATTAATATCCCTTTTTTCTGCGTCTCGTTTGGAGCGCCTCGTCGTTCTCTCGTTCCACTCAAATCAATTTTTTTTACAATCGTTCACTGCACTTCCTCTCCCGATAATAATCACAAGTACACAACACTTTTTTTTTTAAATCCCCGTCAAAGTTTCGTCGCTATTCTCTTCGCGATCGTTGTTATTCTCAATCTCATTGGAATAACAGTATCGTTATTGCGAATAACCAAAGTCCTTCACTCTTTGGCAGCACTGATTTTCCAATGATGGTACAGCCTCGCTATAAACTACCCCCCTCCCCCACCACCCCCCCCTAACCGGTTCCCCTAACCGGTCCCGTCCAGTACCGATAATTAACTCCGGGCCACCGCGGCCGAGAATCGCCGAGAGATTGGAATCTCGCGAACGGGGCAAGTGGTCGTTGTCCGCGTCCTCGACGACGGATTTATCCCACGTACTCGTCGAACACGCATCACGTAACGCGCATATAAACACGCATCACCAACCTCCTCCTCACCCCCCACACGTTATTATTCACCGCACGTGAAAATTCGAGAAATTCCGACAATCGCGGGAACGACGATTTATCATTCGGACCTTAAGTGTTTTTTTTTTATTTTTATTTTTTAGAGGATATAGTGAAAGCAGGAAGTATGATGGTATTTCAAGGGGGTTGCAAACTCCCGGGAGACTCCGGGAGTCAAATCTTCTGGGGCAAAGTTCGCGACCGCTACATGGCCCGTGAATATCCCTTCGGATTTCACACGCTGATTTTGGGGTTTATCGCAATATCGGGGAAACTAAGGGTGCAACTCCCTTAATTTTTTGTTTATTTTATTTTTTTAGGGGATTCAACCTGTTAGTCATTAATAATTAGCTGCTTCTCTATTAGCGGGATTCTTCGTTATATCGAAGAAATAAAGGGGTGCGTTGCCTTAAACTTTTTATTTTAAGGGTGCAATTCAATCAGTTGCGAATTATTGGATGATTCTCGATCGTCGGGATTCTTCGTTATATCAGAGAAACGAAGAGGTGCACTTCGTTGAATTTTTTTTTTTTTTTGTTTTAATGCTTATCAGGCGGTCGCGTTTTATTAGCCGCTAATTACGAAAATTAGAGTCGAGTCTAATTACGACGGTTCGCGTGGGGTGGTGGTTGATTGATTCAACTTTGCGGCCAACTGAGGGGCGCAAAAAAGTTTTCTCGTTAGTTTATTCGGACGACCGGTAACCGGAATGCGAGAGCGACGCTCCTCGAGGAACTCCGTACCGACGTGGATCCGCGGATACACTGGATTAACAATAATGAGTATTAACAAGAGTCGCGTGACTCCGCAACGTGGAAATAAAAATTAAACATTCAGCACTGACGAAAAAATTATTTGATTAAACGGTGAGAGAAAGTTGCTTCATCCCTCCGTGATGCACAATGGTTTTTATATAGTATAATCCCTTCGCACTGTGTTGTATTTAAAATCCTTTCGTGTCGTGCCGTTCCCCGGAAGTGAACTGTACCGCGCACTGGGCACGCGAAACGCAGGCATGAAATGCAAGATTGCGCGGCTCGTGATCAATCAATCGGAAACGAAAGCCCGCCTTCATTTTTTTTTTTTAACGATTATTAATCAAATCATATTTTTTATTTTTTTTTTATCGATGTATTCTTGGAATATATAGATTTTTTTTATCAATTTTTTTTTTTTTTTTTTGTCGGAGGTATAGTTTTACCGGACTGTTTGTATCCGCGACATGTTGGACACAGGTATAGCGCGAGGGCAGGTGTTGGCGGCGAAGCGATCACGCACCACGTCTCAACCCGGTGGCAGATTTACCCTGACTGGGGAGATTCCCGTTCGTGGGAGCATGCGCGCTTCCGTTTCGCAACCCCCTGCGCGACCCTATCCCGCGCGCGTTTCGTATATAGCTCTATACGAAGAGAGGTTGGATGTAGAATCGACGAACGGACGGCGAGGGAGGGTCGGGAGGGAAGGGGTAGTTGCGCCGTTGAGGAGCAAGAGAGACGAGAGAAAGATACACGGGAAAGAGGAAGAGAAACGGAAAGTAAAGGGGAGGAAGGGATTCGGTAGCCGCCGTATTCTACACAGTGGCTTACACAAAACCACCTCGACCTACCACACAGAAAACCCCGTGCCAGCTAGAGGAGGCACGACGAGTGGGACTCGCACAGGGTGCTGCAGAGACCAGAGAGACTCGGCTCGAGATATAGCTTTCCGAATTGCCGGAGAGACAGCAGGCCTCGGCTATTCGCAACCGAGACAACTCTCGTGTTCCTTGCATTTATGCATCCGGATATGGTCCTCGTATATCTGAATTTTAGTTGACGGGGTCAGAAAAAAAAATTGTGCGTAAATGGGTTAAAAAAAAATAAAGAAATAACCCATATGGAAATTAAGTACATACTGAGGTACATACGAGCAAAGAATTTTTTTCTGCAAGATATATCTTTTATATATAATTATATTATTGTATATATATATGTAGATATTATTTTTTTTACATAAAAAAATTAAATAATTAATTTTTTTTTTTCGGAAAAAAAAGCACTCAAAAAATTTTTTTTTTTTTTTTTTTTTTTTTTTACAGTTATTTTGTGATTGATTATTCGTCTTTAAGAATACGGTAATTTTACAAAAATTTGCCAATTGTCAAGAAATTTTTGCCTCGCGAATCCTCGAACTTTAGCGGCGGCAAAGATACGAGTCCACGTCGCCCCCAGTCAGCTGTGGATTTTATCGTTGAACATCGAAATGACAAGAATGTGAGAAGAGAATTTTGGTGTCACGAGAGTAAAATTTTGCCCGGATCTCCAAGCCCGGGGAGGATGATTTTCCACTGAGGGTTCCCACACGAATTACTTCGTTGTACACATCCGTAGAGCGGGTGGTGGCTTTAGGCAAATTTTCAAAATTCCAAGCTTCATACCATCCCGGAATTACTCAACGCACGGCGTGCGAGAGAGGGTCGTGACGAAAAAAAGGGTGGATTTTTTTTTTTTTTTTTTTTTTTTTCAACTTTTTTTTTTCATCTTTAGCTTCGTTTCGTGTCGAGAGTTCCATTGACCTCGTCGCTTTTTTTCCATTTCCGAGTCAGTTCTCTATCTCCGACTCTCGTGTACACAGACACACCGTCGTTTTGACTCGAGTTCATAGCGTCGAGTCTCGAGCAAATGGAAACAAGACACCCACACGCGAAAAACGAGAAAACTATGTTACGATAAATAGCGTGACGAAGCAATGGCTCGACTCTCGTGAACCACGAATCATGACATTAACACGAAACGCGCGAGAGAATTATAAAAAAAAAAAAAAGAATTTTCAATCTCATTAAAGAGGGTTGGTGATGAGGTCAAATTCGAGTTACGCGAATATAACATTTTTTTTTTGTTATCTTGAAAAATGTATAATCTTAGGGTGAATCAAATTTCAAAACGATTTACCGTCGTCATTTCGACATATTTACGTTAAAAATTTTTTTTTTTTTTTTTTTTACCAAAATTTTTTTAGCAAAAAAGTAGAATTTTCAAAAAAAAAAACATTTTTTATATTGTTCATCCCTAATACACAAATACATTTCGGTGAAACTGACCACCGAACCCCTTTAACCGGAAAGCTCTGGGGTGCGAGTGCATCCCCTACGATTTCAACTCCCGCGAAACTGCGCCTTCACGCGTTCTCTTCAAGTTCGTTAACCAATGAATATAGAATTCTGAATGAGAGAATCATAAAAAAAGAAAAGCGTATTTCCAACCCCATTAACCAGGAAGCTCCAGGCGAGAGGGTGTCCTTGATACGAAAATTATTAGCCTGATAAAACGAACACGGAAAGAGCGGTGTAAGAAACAAAGGGATGAATAGGTGAACACGTTCTATCGGAAAGTTGCTTGTGTAGATCGAAGCGCGCGTGACGCTTTGGGTCTTGTCTCGCAAGCAAAAGAGGGGGTGAGAGGAGGGATGCAGGATAGCGGGGGATGGTTATAGTTGTACATCGGCACGGCATACCAGACGTAGAGGGCATGGATACCGATAAATAATGTTTCGCGTGACGGTTCGTGCCTTCGCGGATACGACCATTCATCAGACGGTGGTGCACGCTCCGCAAGCTTGTGGAGATAACGACGAACCGGAGGAGCAGAGAGAGGGAAGAAGTATAGAAAAAGAGAAGCTACGAACGCGACGGGGCGCTGTGAGTTCCGTGGTGAACGAGGGATAGGTTCGGGTCTCTGCAGTTCATCGCTGTCTGTTGAGGAAGGATGGGATGGGAGGGGGATGGGGGATGAGGGGGTGGGATGGGGGTATAAGAGTAGTGTCGATCGAAGCTTCGAGGTCAATTCCTAGGAATAAGCGGCACGAAAAGTTGTGTCGTTTCCATGATGATACCAAATGTAGGAATTACCGTCGACGTCGTGTCAAATGCGATATCTACATAACAAAACTCGACAAGGCATTTATCATAAAGCACGGCTGACATTTGCATAAGCAGCGAAAAGATTTACGAATACCCTTTTGATTTGTATATACAAGTTTACCGTACCTATGTTCTATGTGATAGGCGCGTGTGTGGTAATGAAAATGGGATATAATGAAATTCCGAGAGGGAGCTTTCCAACCCCGCGAGATGAAGTGTGTGCGTGTGATAATTAGAAAAGCTCCGCTCGCGGCATGTTGATGAAAGGACGGAGAATGCTTCCTTCCGACGTTACGTGAGAGTATGGTACTCCGAAGAGTGTGTACAACACTAGAGTGGGATATATAATAGAATAGCGATAAGCCTGTGTGTGAATGCGACGCCGGTGAGTTTTGAGCCTCGTGCGTATTGTGCACGTGACGTACGTTTCACGTTACTTTGGGGTCACGCTGGAGGGGCTTGGAAACACGTCGTTGGAAGCGTTTCTGTTCTCGTTGGCGGGCGGGCGGGAGGGGGGGGGAGGGGGGGGTATGGGGGAAGCTTCGTAAACGTAGTCGCCGGTCGGGAGGGATAACTAGTGCCCTGGAGCGCCACGCAGTGGTTGGAACTCTGAAAGAGTGAAAGAAGAGAAAGGGTTGGTGTGTGTGGGCGGAACGCAAAGCAGAAGAAGTAGAGAAAAAAAAAAAGGTTAGAAAGGTTTAGCTTCGCGTAAATCGCGCTCTGGCATTTTGAGCGAAAATTAACCCTCAAAGGTCCCTACGGTGATAATAAGATACGGGGTGCGAGAGTTGGCCTGTGGCGCGAGGGATTCTTTTTCTCCTCTCCTCATTCGTTCCCCACCCTTAGAGGTTATGGCAGTTACCGCGGAACTCATCCGCGACCATCCCTTGCAAGCTTTGGCCCCAACGTTCTCATTCGCCGGCCGGGTAACTGAAGAGATCGCGGGCACCAAAGGATAGTCGAGCTTCATCCCCCGGGGGGGCTTGTCACGCGAAATCATGGTGGCATCATCGCGGCAGTTTTCTCTAAAAGGACTATCTTTCGCGTATTACGCCTTTTCACCCTCATCACCAGTTGACTGTGGTCTGCGCATTTATGAAATCAAAGTATCTTCTTGAATTCATAGAAAACTCTGATTGTAAGGTTGAAACAGATTAGATACGGCATTTTTTACTCATACTGCATTACCAACGATGGATAATTGGATGGCAAACGCATTATTAGTACAATTTCAAAGTACCTTAATGAACAAAGTTTCTTTCATAGTTTCTAAGGTACGTTTGTACGGAGTTAATCGTGTCGCAAGCATACTGTAACATCGAGGCTGTTAAAATGTCGCGTGTCCCGTCATCAAAGACTTGGGCAAACAAAATGTTTGGGGAAACTAACGAAGAACTCGGCGGGGTAGAGGCGCTCGACCAATTACACGGTCTTTACTCTAGTTTTCGACTCGTCGACGACTTGTCCTCAAGCTTGATCCTCTCTCTCTCTCTCTCTCTCTCGCTCTCTCTCCCACTAGGGAATAAATGTAAACAGGCCATATAACTATTTTGTCCAACTTTGTGAATAGCCAACGACCAGTCTGTTACGACTACGTGTAGCCGCGCGCACAGCATAGCTCTGCACATACATGTATACAGTGTACACTTTGAAGAGAGTTTGGTCGCGATCGTTTGAACTATCTTCTAACGATGTGACTTCTCAGGGATTAAGCAACGGCACTTCGGTTATCGATCCCAAGTAACCGGTGCTACCCGTTACATCGAAACTATAACCCCCTCTTAAGTTTCACCGATCTTCCGTTACGATGAAAATCAAATTTGCTCAATTTTCCAAGAGTATGGTAATTCAGGATGATAGGGTCCGTTTGGAAGGATATGGGCAATAGTTATATCTTCTTAAAGGAAGAGTCAATCGCCGGAGTTCCGCCGGGGTTCAAGTTTATGAATCCTTAGCGACCTTCTAAACGGATGATCAGGAAGGTTACTTGATGAGTTGGTTGCTTGATTGTTTGGGTTCTTCTTACCCGTTCTCCATCAAAGATAGCCAACTTCTTAGACTACAATTTGCCGTTCAATACAACTAACTACCCTGCGATGCGTCCAACTCATCCATCCAGAACATTAGAAATTCAGCGAAAAGGAAACCGAAAACACGCACGAGTTACCATCCAGAAAATTCCCAGTGGTTTCCAGTTAAATAGAAAGGATCACGCTTCCGTCAAGCCGAATGAGGATCAACCGGATGCATCCAATACTATCTCAGCTGCAGCGATACTGCGCTTCCCTCCAATTCTGCACAGGCTTGTTAACCAATCAACAGAGAACTCCAGGAGTAGTTTGGCCCTCTTTTCGTCGAAGCTTTGGATCTCCGCGCACCCCAGATATACAGCCCCAACTTCTCGTTTTGGTTTACTCTCATACCCGATACCCTCGGAACTGCGAAACTCACCTTCGAACTCCTACATCGAGATTTCTGCTACTTCCGAGCGTCTGTTTGCTTCCCGAAACTCGGCACTCCCCCGGTTCACCACACTCATCCGCATCAGCTAATAGCTATGTTTTTCCAGTTTCCTCACGATTTCTGTGTCACTATAACATACGTGAAACACAATAGCTAAAAGCCTCTTCTCACGACTTGCCGATGTCTTCATCATCATCAACATCAGCGTCGGTTTCGACACTACGTATCCGTTTAACTTCGTTCAAGAATATTCCGTCGAGTCTTTTCGCGACAGGAGAGCAACACAAAACTTTCCTCGTCGACCCCACGATAACCATCCACGAGTTGGGAAACAGGGAGGGTCGGACTTTGGCACACGAGACAAGCGTTGAAACAAGACAAGCTGCGAGAAGGAGGACGAGGGTGGCTCCGTAGTTCGCGCTCTTTGCCCCTTCGTGCTTCACTATTGGCGGTTCTCTTGTGGCGGGGCTCGAGAAAGGGTTACCATCGGCGTCATTGTCGTGGCGAGAGTCTCTTCAACCCTCTTCCTAGCAGTCGACTCTCGCTTCGCCGCCCGTCTATCCTCGTTCCTGTCTTTAACATCCAACGCTTCGGCCTCTGCTTGAAGCTAACTGAAAATTAACGTTCTACTGCACCGGGCGCATACCACTATAAAGCTCCTCTTTGGGTAATACTTGCATAGTAAAACGAACATGATGTTCCATACCCGCAAGAATCTTGAGAATGGATAATGCATCGTGAAGAAAATGAAAAAAAAAAAGAACAAAAAAGAGAGGCGGAAAGGATGCATAACTTTCAGCTTCTATGTCTTTACGGTATTCGTAATACTTTTTTTTATTATTTTTTAACAACCGATTGAAAAGAAGGAGTGGCATACGTTTGACATTGACGCGAAGTTATTCTTTTCTCGTCCTCTCTTCTACGATCTAAAGCGTTGAAGTGATCGGAAAATGCTTCGCAGGTAGAATGTTCGGAATTTTTCACTGATCGATCTTCACCGGATTGTTCATTCACTCGGTCTGTTAGTCCACAAAGTTTCGATTAGTCGCGATTCGGAACAAAAATTTGAATATCGTATTTAAAATTTAAACAATTTGAAAAATCTCGAATAATACGAAAAAATCGGTTTTAACATAAAAATAAAAATTCATCAGACTTTTTTTAGTCCGTAAAATTATTTTAAGCTTTTCACAAATCAACCGTTTTTCATCAAAGATTTTTATTTTACTTTTTCGTCTTCTACTTTATTTTTTTATTTTTTTTTTCGTTTCATTCTTCGGTGTATATTTCATTTCTTATGTACCAGAACCTTCCACTCGGTATTTCCTCTTCCATCCTTTTCAATTCTCAACCAATTGCGGTATTGTGCATTCAAACCGAAAGCTTATCTACTCCGCGTACGTACCGTGTACACCCCACCGAGTCGACTCGAGTAGACGCGCGGAAAGCCCGGAGTGCATCGCTTCTTCTCTCTCGCGTAATTTGAGACGCCACTCTGGTAAATTTCTTTTTTTTTTTTTTCCTTTCTTTCTTTTTTTCTTCGATGAAAAGAAAATTGAATTCTTCAGACGCCCGCGTATTATAGTCATCGTGACTCAAGAAGCTGCACACTTTACGCGCTGACAAATGAATTCGAACCTCCGCTTTGAATTTCAATTTTTTTTTTTTTTTTTTTTTTCATCGCATTTCTTTATACACCGGTGCAGTACTCGCCAAGAAGAGCGATAAATAATTGATGCTCGCATCGGAAAAGTGGAATATTCGTTAAAAGGGTCAGAAATACTCTTTCATTTTATTTGATTTTTTTATCCGCGAAGGGAACAAATTCCGTAGACGTCGATAGTGCCATTTCCAGTATCGAAGCTCGACTCGCCGATGCACGATGGAAATGATCTTCGGTATACCGTTGGCGCGTTAATTGCACGTGCCAAAGCAAATTAAGTCCCCAACACCAGACAGCGGAGATGTGGTACTCGGTGGTATTTCTGAATCCGTGAAAGGAGGATTTAGGGGGGTTTCGTAGATACAGATATAGCGATACGCTCAACGCCTATAATAAGGGTCCGCATGAGTCTGGCGTGACGCGGATCTCTAAACGCGACACTCTCATACCCATCGTAATTTCCGGAACGGTGATGTAGCCAAGTGCGGGATAGCGATAGCGAGAGAAGCAATAGACAGTGGTTAGGTGTACGAATGAGATAGCTGCGCGACTGCTATCCGTATGTATCGCGGGGGGCGTACTTCATTAGCACGGAATGTGCGCTTCTACCGGGGAGCGCCACATCGCATTTCACTTCTCCTCGTTTCTAATACCACACCATTTCGCATATCCTATACTTTTCCGCCCCCAATGCTTCACACTAATGAAAGCTCCGAGGACACGGGCCGCCGTACTGGTCAAGGACTCGTTTTGTTGGACAGCGTAATCCTTGTTAAAGTTTTAATGATGATCGGTTAAGAGGTTTCGACATGAGTCAAATGGACATGTTAGTTAATGAAAAAAATCATTATATTTCTACACATTTTTCAAAAAGGATGATAAAAAAAAAATTGACCCGGTTATCGAACTGTCAGGTAGATTCACCCTATTAAATTAGACCATTTTAAGGGGATGAAATTCCGAAAAGACTATCAGATATCATCTGGCATTTGATACGATACGATCTAAGGGCGTTTCCGTTTAGTGAGTAATTTTCAGGCCGCCAAAAGAAAGGACAGGTAGGTTCACCGCAAGAATGAAGAGTCATCCAACCCGACAAAAGTTTTATTGGAAAACTATTTCCAGCATAGCGCTCTTCCATTCGTTCGTTGCCTACTCGATCATTGCCGCGCCGCGAGTTCCCCGGCAAAAGGTCTTCGTTTTCCGAATACCTAAAATTCTCATTCTCTCTCTCTGTCTCTCTTCCTGCGCGAACTAAGGGTCGCGGCGAATAATATTTACCGGGGGTTGGTTTTTGTTACACGGCTAATGTTCGCGAAAGTTACCAACGGGATATATCTCCTGGATACGTAGGAGAAAGGAGGGTACGGACGACGGGCGCCGCGCGTCCCACGGTGTCATCAAACTCCTCTCCGCTAACTTTGATGAACCCTCTAGGTAGGTTTTGGTATTACACTGTGTTATATACTCAACCAGCTTATGTAGGGAGGGAAGGAAAACTTTTGTATCTCATCCTCTCGCCGCTTCGCCGCGGAGTTTCCTGATGGCTGCCCCCGCGTTCCCATTGCATGTACATAGCGCGCGCATAGAGAAGAACGTTGGAAAATTATCACCGGGGGTGACCCATATGGAAAACCGTCCGGGGGATGGTGAACAAAATGAGAAAACCCCCCCCGAGAGCCGGGGAAAGCCAGTAGGGAATGAGGATCGAGTGAACGAGAGGTACGACGCCCAGTGGTAACGGCAACATTATACTCTTCCCAACCCCCAACCCTTGCTTCAGCGTTGGGAGTAGTCGTATTTGCAAGAGTCATAAAATTTTCGTTGTAAGGAACTCTCTCGCATGCGGTGTACACACTTCGGGGTTTGGTGGAGAAACGAGTTGAGGTGCTTCACGACTCGTGGAATATCTTGGTGCTCGTCACGATCGTCCGTCATCTCGGGACGGCGGTTGGACGAGCCTCGGTAAC
This sequence comes from Cryptus armator, assembly GCA_963971235.1. NCBI lineage: Eukaryota > Metazoa > Arthropoda > Insecta > Hymenoptera > Ichneumonidae > Cryptus > Cryptus armator. Next base: position 13,883,788 of record OZ020240.1, read on the forward strand.
CCATCTACAGTGTATTCCATATAAGGGAAGTTGGGGCAAAATGGACCAACTAAGAAATGCGGAGCGTTGTCCTGATTTCAGCGGCATAATGGATTGCCAAATTAAATTCTTAACAAATATTTGGAGCTTCCGAAAAAAAAATGCAATTTGGGGAAAAATGGACCATTTCTCAAAATACGAAAATTCGATTGCCACTTTTCGAAATAAACAAATAATCTACAGAAATAAAGGATATGTCTCTCTATATTATAAAAAATCTCGCAGCCCTTATTGCATACAATACGTGCGCTAAGGCTTTAGTCTAAAGACACGGAGGGACTGAATGTCACGAATTGGCTAAAATCCCGGCTGGTGTAAATCGCCGAGGGGTTGAAATCATGAATCAGCTAAAGTCACCGAGTAGCTAAAACCACGCCGGATTAAAGTTACGAATGGCTCTGGTTCTGGTGTCCATTTTGCCCCGATAGTCCATATTGCCGCAGTCTCTCGTAGATAAAACCAACGAGGAGAGACAGTGGATAGAGTGGGTAGAGATGGCCAAACGCGTACGAAACACTATATGCAGAAACGTCTCGCACGTACCGGAGTGAATTTTCCTGGGCAGCCGTTAAACCGGAAGTTATGCCTTGGCCGGAAGTTAGGAACGAAGGATGAGCGACTATCCTCTCCCAACTATTTTCACTTCGCTCGAGTTTCCTTGACTTCGTGACTTGCTATACGCGACGAGGGTTAGCGTTGTGTCAAATATATATAATACTGTAGAACAAGTATCGGGCATATGGTTTGGTAAGGTGGATGAGAAAATCGATCAAAGTGATTAGCTCGACCGGACAAGTTTTATAAGTCATGACAGGCAAAGTGTCCGATACCAGGGCGCGCCTAGAGATGCCTATACGTCTAGTTTTGTCGTATCAGCTACGAACGGTATTATTATCTCCTTTGCCCGACCGTCGAGTCTTCTACAATGGAATACATAATCAAGATTGATGATGATTGACTCGTGTGAGTCGGTTTTTTTTTTTTTTTTTTTTTTTTTTTTCCGTTTGATTGTAAAAGGTTTGGAAATGAAATCTACAGACTTTTGGTCATTTACGTTGTTATTAATGTGGAGGAGAAAAATGTTGTAAAAATCGTAAATTTTTTAATTGATTTATCTGTGGAGATTTCATTGTCTTTGTATCCGATTTAAATCCGAAGCTTTTTTTTCTGTAAAATACTAATGAAAAATGGTACCTGCTATTCGAGACTTTTTGCTATCGATGTATATAGAAATTTTCACTTTTGAAAATGAGGTTTTTCAATCATATGTACAAATTTAAAAAAAAAATGAAATTCTGTTTGAAAAACGTTTATTAGAATATGAATTACCATTTGTAGCCGTTTCCCTGTTTCTATGGTATTTGCCATCTTTATCAGCCATCAGACGACTGTTTGCTAACAATTCTTCGTTGCAATAGACTCCGGGCGATGAGCCTCGCGTGTTCCTAGTTACGTTATCCACTGACTATCAGCGGCAGAAAGGGAGGGAAGCGTATATATTCCTTCAGCCCGCAGGATTCTGAAAAGGAAACCGTCAGCTCGCTTCCTTCGCTACAATGTATTATTTTTTTATTTTTTTCCTATCTATCTTCCATCGTACTTGGGGCCTTCATAGTTCGTTGCTATCCCGGTACTTCCGGTATTCGGGGCGCGGCCCCCATTTCCAAGCCCCGCAGGCCAAACCGGGAGCCCGAAATTGTTTTCCGATTCGACGAGAGGAGAAACGGACAACGGGGACGACGACCGGACGTTTCGGAAAACTTCGTTATACCAACGCTCTATGGATCTACACACAGTTCTTCTTCTCCTTCTTCTCTTTCCTCCGGTCAATTTCTCCTTCCCCCCCCCCCCCCCCCCCGTTCCACAAATGTCCGTCTTCACCTTTTTGTCACGAGATAATTATCAGGCAAGCGCACGGGTCTCTCGACTCTTCCTTGTCGAAAGAATACGAACGAAAGCCAAAAGCTCGTCATTCAAATTTTTATTTTTTTTTTTATTTTTTTTTTTAGCAAGCGACGAAGTCAGCTTAGTTAGCGATTGAAAGCGCTTTTTCATTGAGTTTTTAACGAAAAAAAAAAAATAAAAAAAAAGATCATCGTTGAACGGAAGTTCGGCTGTTTTTTGCAAGAACGACGGAAGTCAGGGGATTTAGGTGAAGGATCCAGGAAAGATAAAGGAGCCGGGAGGAGCCTTCTCTCGAGTATCAAAAGTTTAATTCAGGAGCCATCGAGTCCCGGCTTCTTTCCTCTCGTATATGCGATATTAATGATTAGCGTGGACCGAGAAAGCGTGACTAAAAGAACGAAAAGGGACGCGCAGCGCTGTACAACGTTGAAGTACGAACTAATTGCGTTTTCCTTGCTAATGAAAAATTGCAATTAGTGTCGTCTTCTCTTCGTTGGCTTCTTGGTCGTCTGGCAGGCAGCCGCGGATAAGCAAAATTGAATTAATACGTTGCATCCCTTTCCCTCTCACCTCCCTCTCGGCTTTCTCCGGTCGCAAGACTTCTACTAAGTAAAATCTTGTCGGACGCATCGGTTTACTGCTTGGATTACAAGTGACGTTGCTACGGATTGAAGACAGTGAGATGTTCGTGATTTCCGTGCAAAAGTCGTAGACGACATTCGAATATTCGAGGAAATAGACGAAAACATCGAATTAAGGGTTCAATTGATTATCAAATAATGTATTTAATGTTTTTAATGTATTTTATTATTATTATTTTCGCTGGAAAAAAAAATTTGTAAAAAATTTTAAAACGTTAATTTATTTCGAATAGAAAAAATGCATATATTTAAAAAATATAAAAAAATTATTTATGCATTATGTAGTATTGATACCGTATTTTTTTTTTTTTTTTTTTACAGAAACCCCTTACGAATCATCATTCGTAAGGGATGTTTTATACAATTCTTTTTGCAGGCAGAAAAAAAAATGTATCCAAATTGGGTGGATGCACCCTTGAGGAATGGACTTAACTTGTCTTTAGCGAAAACCCTCTATCGTCGAGATGTCAAATAGAATTTGTGATCAACGAACAACGGGAGCGATTTTACTTCAATTTTATTCTCGCACTTGTGTGCAGTCGGTGAAGAGGTTTTTTTTTTTTTTTTTTTCTTTTTCTTCTATTCTTGAGAACTCTCTTCGGTTCTCCTCGTATTACGTATTCGAACCTTTCGAAGCATTGTTCGCACCCTCTTCTTTCCTGTCAACCCTTCGGCTCCGTTTCGTCGATCTTTCTCTAACCCCTTTCTTTTTTTTTCGAATAGGGGTCTCGGCGAAGCGTCGAGAACACCGCGGAGGGACCAAACTCTAGCGCCCATTCACCGTCTCTCCTCGGGTATAGCTTCTTCGTTTTATTATATCGGACAGAATGGGACACGCGACCGAGTCCTGCGGGTCGTCGCGAGATCACTCCCCTTCTTTTCTTTTCTCCGACTAACCGCGTTCGCGTCGGACCGCTTCGTACTCTATTTTATTTTCTTTTTTTCATTTTCTCACCCCTTAACTCTCTTGACTAGGATTTGTTGTCGGGGGGAGAGAGTTCTTCAAGCTCTCTAAGGGTTGTCTTGCCACGCGTTTACTCGGAGGACAACACACGGCAGAGGGAGAATTAAAATCGATCGAACCAATTAGAGGGTTAATTATTAATTAATTTTGAGAACGCGCCTCGAGAACGCTTTGTTAGTTCTTTCTGAATCATTCGAAGAATTGAAATATTCAAGACGGTGTGTTGAAATTGAATTATTTGGGGGGTGGAAGTTGAAGAGGGTACTTCAAGACTCGGCATTGACGCAGATAGTTACTTAATTCCGTATTTAATTAACACGAAAGAGGGTTGATGAATTTTCAAGGGATTCGAAAATTCGAGTCGAAAAGCGCGATGTATTTTTTTTTAGCGGTAAAAAAATTTTTATACAAAATTCAGCGGCCATTTTTTTTTTTTTTTTTTTCGACACTTTTATTTTTCAGACTTACAATTTCGAAAAAAAAAAAAAAAAAAAAAAAAAAAAATCGACATTTGACTCGTATTTAAACGAACTACAATCGTCGCATCTCAATCATTTGACTTTGTTTTCAAAAACAATCTCTACAAGTTAAATTCAGAAACAGCGTCGAGCCAAAACTCCTAGTTACAAGGTCTTTGTCCATTGTGCAGGTGAATCCAAACATAATTCGCCGAGTTTCCTGTCGTAAGGATAAAAGACCCGTCGGAGCGTAGACGAGATTTGTCACGCCTTGTCGCAGTGTATAATTACGACGACACCGAGCCACTATTGCTTGTCTTCTACGGCGGTTTCGCCATCGCTACGACAAACACTACATTCTCTCTCATTCCGTCTTTAATCTCCTTTTCCTCCTCCCTTCCCTCCCACCCTTTCTTCCCTTACGGTTATCTCCTTTCTATCTCTTGTACTCACCGACGTGCTTTCCGTGCCCCCGCGAGAACGACTACCATTAAAACCACATTCTTATTTTACCTTCCTGTTTATTTTTTGGTTTTTTTTTTTTTTTTTTTTTTTTTTTTTTTTTTTTCGTTGCTTCCGCATCGCGGTAACCTTCTCACCTCCGGTTGGCGCAGTCGGCACGTTCGCGCTTTCATTAACAGCACTCTCTCTCGTTCTTCGTTGGATCTCGATAACGGCACAGTGGTTTATCGGTTTCAAACTGATCGAACGTTCTTCGTCCCCGCATTCTTGAGGATTATTCAATGGGATTTGTGTAAAAAAAAAAAAAAAAAAAAAAAAAAATCTCAAATTTGAATAAAACGGTATGCGGAAGGAGGCCATTTTTAAAATAGTGTTTTAAACATTTTTTATATTTAAAATAAATTATTTCTGCATATTTATATTAAATTTATATTTATTTTTATTTATATTTATATTTAAAAAAAAATACTTTCTACAAATTCTGGAAATAAAAAAATCGGAATAAATTTCGCGAATGCAGCGCTCTCCGTTTCGAGAGGTTGTGAAGTCGTGAAAAAAAAAGCTACGATACTCCGTTTGATACGAGAGTGAGATTGTTCGCCGCTCGCGTAGGGAATCGAAGTTTAGATTTCGCAAGGATCTTCCCCGAGACCCCTATGAATTTTAAAGCAAAGTGTCTTCGCTTCTGTGGCCTCTTGGATCCACAAACTGCCAGAGGAGAAACCCTATTCTTTTCGAACGTTTTTTTTTTTTTTTTTTTTTTTTTTTTTTTTTTTTTTTCGTTTTTCGTGTCGTTGCCTCAGCCGGACATGATTTTTCGGTCGACTCACCTTCGAAAGCTTCGTGGGGAGGGAGGGAACCTCGATCTTCGGGTTTTCGTCGTCACAAGCGCAAGCGATTTTTATTCTTGACCACGAGCGACTCGTGGATATTGAACGAGAACGCCAGAACCAGTTCGCCACACGACGAAACCGAACTCTGGCTTTCGAAACGAAAAATCCTTTACCACTACTTTTCTATACGGTATAAAGACTGACGTTATTTCGTTCTCCTCCTCCGAAACGTGCTGTCGTCTCTACCGAACAGCTTTGCAGTCACCAGACGTCGGCAAAAAAAAAAAAAAAACTTATTGAAAAGAAAACAAAAATTGTAAAGAATTGATTATTGGGTGTAAATTATTACGAATTATATCGATTTTCCGATTTTTACGTTATACGAAATTTTTTGTTTTTTTTTTTTTTATAAGATAACTGGCGATCGGAGACTTCGCGTTCGACGGTTACATTGTATATCATATTTTCATTTACTTGAATTTTATTTTATTTTTTAACAGATTATTAGGATTATTTTATTTTATGACATTTTTTAGGCAAAATAACATGTTGAGCTTTCGATAAAAATCGAACGACTCTTTTTTCGAAAAAATCGAGATATCGAATTTTTTCTTTCACCATTCGTTTTAAGTCGTATATTTCCGCACTGACACTCCCCCCATCAAACCTTTTTAGAGTGATTTTTCGATACCTACAGTTTTCAGGAAAATTACGAAAAAAAAAAAAAATTTAAATAGGTCACGACGAATCATATCCAGATAACATTTTCAACATAAAATAATTCAATAATCTCTCCCAAAAATACGAAAAAAAAAAAATGTATAAAAAAAAAAAAAATTCTCGATTAATAAAAATTCATTAAAAAAACAAAAAATTTCGATAAGAAATCTTTTGCCGGGAGACCTAATTTAATTTTAAAATCGGTTCAACTCGCGCGATAGGTGGGATAGCGGAACGGATGTAAAAGGAGAATACTGGGTCAAGTGTAGACAGTTTCGATTTTCATTAGGATCGAGTAGAATCCAATCAAATAATGATAGCGTAGAGAGGCTCCTGTGGGTCTCGTCGGGGCAGAGTCGACGAGGGGCTTCGAAGGAAAAAGCTCTTTTCCCTTCTCTCGTTCCGGAGCGAAGAGGGAGGGCGTGGGAGGGGCGGGGGAGGAGGGAGAGGCAACAATGTTCGAAAACGGAAAAATATCGTTATGCTTCGCCTGGGCGCTGCACTGTCGAAAGCAGTTTTCGCCGTTGACGCGTCTTGGAACGGTGCCAAAACTTTGGCTCGGTGGTTCGCCGAAGCGCGGGACTCGAAAAGCTCGGAGGAGTACGAAGCTGGCTGGTGAACCTCGTGGTCCATGAGAGAGGACAGTCAGGGGAATGAAAAAGGAAAGGAATGGAAGAGAGAGAGAGAAGGGGTTTGGTTCGTCGTTCGAATGTTCACTGCAAGAGAGTTGCAGCACCGGGACGAATAAAATAAAAGAAACGAGGAGGATAGAAAGGTACGATAGCAGCGAATGCCTGTCAGTGGGAGTTGGAGAAAATAGAAAGTTGCCATGGAAGCGCGTAAACATATAAATCTCCGACGAATCCTCGGAATCTCTTCTCTAATCGAGCTTACAGCCTCGACGCGAAGTTGGATGGCTGCGGGAGATTTTTCACTCGGCGTTAACTCTTTAACTGACGGTGAGTGTCATGTTGCTACGTCAACACTGCTCCCGCCCTTCGTGTCCCGTCACCAGAATATCGTGAATGACACAATTAAAAAAAAAAATTCGTATGAATGTTACCTACAGAGGGTGTATCGCAGAGTTAACTTCGAAATAATTGCCGATGGGATAAAAATACGAAAAAAAAAAAATCAACTATGTAAAAGATTCTGAGAACATCAATTCTGTATAATGATAATTCCGAAAAATTATTAAAAAATTTGTTTATAATTAAAATGGTTCAATAAAACGTCCGGTAACCTAAATTTTTTTTTGCTGGAGTCAATTCGTAGATTTTTCGGAATACATGCGAAATTTGAAAAAAAAAAAAAAAAAAATTTAATTTTTGAGATTCTTGTTTTTCGACATGTAATTCAACTATGAAAACCCCCTTTCCACCCTCTTTAACTATGAAACTCCATCGAAGCAATCGTGGCGTTGCTATAAAATAAAAAAGTAAAAAAAAAATATATATACTTAAAATAAACGACTAGGGCGGTTTACCCGGAAGATATAGATAAAGAGGACACGGTGAAGGATATTATGGTACACTATAGTGTATCGTTTATGGTGGAGGTGACGACCAAACCCCGCGGCTCTCAAAACGGTATCCTTTATATCGTAAACGTTGAAATTGTTGCAATTGCATCGCGCTGAGGCTGTTGTATAGATGCGCGCGTATTGGATAGCCAATCTTCGCGGTCTGAGTCCGTCGTCTTCTTTCTTCTTCTCATTCTTTCTCGTTTCGCACCAAACGGAAAACTCGAGAAGAAAATTTCTCGCTCCACGAGGGTAAAACTCTTTCTATCTGCGCGGTAACACTGGCGACGGCGATTGAGAAGTCATTCGAATGTTTATCGTAAATAGAGACCTCGAAGCGAATTCGCGTTATCGTGATATACAATTTTTATTTTATTTCTTTACCTCAACCGCGTCTTTGAACGTCGAGCACTAAATTTTTAGAGTAAAATAACAATTGGATTTGTGATCAAAAGAATAATAAAAAAAATTCATAGACCTGAAACGATGCAGAGACATTTTTTTTAATCGATTTTATAGAAATTTACAATTTTTTTTGTATCTCAAAGGGCAATAAATGAAATTAAATGAGTAATTCATGAAATAATTTAGAATAAATAATAATACAAATATTATTATAATATTTTCTTTTTTTTCTTTCGAAGTGAAAAATCATCGATTAAAATTTTATAAAATTAATTTAAAACAAAAAAATTGTTTTAGAAAAATAATAAAATAATTTTATTAAATAGAAATGGAATAGAAAAATTGTAGGTTATCGTATTTTACGAGAAAAATTACGCGAAATAAGGTACTCTGCGGACTTCTGGAAACGATTTTTCAATAGTTACAGATTAATGAAAAACATTTAAAAAAATATCAGTTCGGAATATCCGTGTAATTTTTTACGTAAAAATAGAGCTTCAGGGAGGAGAGAGGGTTGTTGCGGAACGTGATTGAGTCGTTGATTGAATTTCCCATTCATTTTTTTTCTCTTTCATTACAAATTCCCCTATCAGGTATTATTAATCCATGAGTAACATAACCTGAAACCTTCAGCGGTCAGCGTCGACCAAATGATACTAAAACAATACCCTCAATTATTTACCGACGAGCATCTCTTTTTTTATATATTTTTTTTTTATGTATTTTTATTTATTTCGATATAAAGACTTTGCGCATTGTGTGATCGATCAATCGTCCGATAATATCGACAGAACGTTGAAAAGCTTTCGTTCTCCAAAAGGGAACTGTTCACCATTGCCGCCATTGCAACCAGAGGCGTTAATAAAACGCGACACCTTCGAAATATTATAATTTTTTTTTAATTTTTTTTTTTTTTTTTTTTTTTTTAATATACACGCGACACGATAGGAGCATTTGCAAGACACATAGTTTAAAACGCGAACACACAACGCCCACCGGGCAATGTGTACCACCAGCGCCCGCAACCAATGGAAAGATAAAGCCTGCGGGGCATAAATGCTTCCACTGTACAAGTGCTTCGCGCGCGCTTCGTCTTGGCACATACCGTTGGAGCGATCGCTGTACTCTAAAGTATAGAGAGAAACTCGCATTATATGGCCGTAGCGAGAGAGAGTTTCGCACGGGAAACGTTTAGAGCCCAAGAGATAGAGAGTGAAGCTCTGTGTGCATAAAATACGTATTCATATTTCTTGTCTTGGCCCGAGCCCTCCATCCACCGACATTCTCCACTTTTGCCGTGGGTATGTCCTTCCCTTCCCTATTCTCGGATGGACTATATAAATTCGTATAAACGACTCTAACGGGGTTCCCCTCTTGAAGTTAAGGGAATATATCTGACGGTTCGAAATCAGAGTTGAATTAATTTTTTTTTTTTCTCGAAAACTAAAGGTGATAGACGAATGGATTTTTTTTTATGGAGAGATACATGTATTGAGAGTCTCACGAAATTTTTTTTTTTTTTTGTCTTTGACGATCGCTAATTTTTTTAACAAAATGGCGACACATTACAAGAGTCGCCTTTATAAAAAAGTTAAGTTATTCTTTGTCGGTGATATATTTTTTTTTATCAATATTTACCGACAATTTTTTTTTTGCGAGAGTCTCATTACATGTATCGTTTAGCGAAAAAAAAATTTGCTTTAACACGTTGGCTCGTTCGTGCGCATCGGGCTCTGCGTTTTTGTACCGCGTGTATCAAAACCAATAGCGACGTATTTCGTAACGTTCTATCGACATACGCTGATGAAAAAAAATCTCTCAGCTACATTGGTTTTCGATGCGCCAAAGCATTTAAAAAAAAAAAAAAAAAAAAAAAAATTTGTTCATTCTTTATTCATTGTCTATAATAATCCGGAAGCCGTTAGCTAACGCGGAATAATGGGCCGCGTGCCAGGGCAATAATGAGATCAGTGCGCTCGGTTATTATTATCGTTCGACGAGAAAGAGAGAGGGAGAGAGAGGAGGGGGTAAGGTGAGAGGGCGTGGGAAAAGCTTCGAAGCTCATTCGATCCGAGCGAAAGCTTTTTTATTTTTATTTTAATTTTTTTTTCTTCAACCTTCTTCTCGCTCTCGCGCGTTCCCGTGCAAAAATGCTTGTCCTGTGGTTTAATTTTTTAATTTTTTTTTATTTCCCTCTATACTCGCGTGGCATTTTTTTTCACCCCTACCCCCGCGTACTCTGTGGGTATAACAGAGCCACCATTCCCGCGAAAGGCCGAGGCATGATTTCCGGGGTAAATGGAGGGTAGAAAAAAAAGAAAAAAAAATGCGAGGCTCGCGGCAAACTCGGGAGGGTTGATATTTATGGAATTTTTAAGGGAGAGAGCCCCCCGAAACGAGAGCCCGTGAGAGAAACACGAGAGTTCGCGCGCGCGAACTGCATTCCCTTCCACCAACAACCCCCATACCGCGGGGGCTAACGGAACTACCCAATAATAAATGAATCCTCTCTGTGGCGTTGGAAACTTGTCCAATTTACTCGAAACTCCCCCCTCCTCACCCCCCCCCCCCCCCCCCTCGTCTTTCTTGATACCGAAATACTCCCCCACACTATCGAATTCTCAGCGATGTATGTCATACGATTCGACAATACGCCAGGAATCTGTTCCGACTCTCTGTTGCACACGTAGTTTGTTGTACATCACTCTCATACCGGTAGAGGGGAAAAAGAGCATCGTACTTCTGCGTATGTGGGGCTTTTCCGGGGCCCACGAATGTTTGCTCCATTGCATCGAAATATATATCGATAATAAATCAATCAATACGAGACTTTGGTAAACTCGAGTTGCGAGTATTTTCTTTTATTTTTCCATGGGCCTTACATAGACGGGGTACAAAGATAAGCAGACACCCTCCCCCCTCCACCACCCCCTCCCCCGCGCGCCTGATGTAGTACTTTTAAAAAGTGTCGACGACTCCACGAGAGACTTTTGTAGGTCAACGCTTTTACTGTACTTTGATGCGTTCTCTCCCCCCCCCCCCCCTCCCCCCACCCTTCCCTATTGGCGGAAGATCGAGAGAGAAGAGAGTGCAACCCAACGAGACGAGAAATTTTTCCAATAATATATAAATCACTGAGAGAGCGCGGAGGGGTGCAAAACTTCTTCAATTTTCCTGCAAGCACTCTTACCCCCTTCCCCCCCCCCCCCCCCCCACTCTCCTCCCGGCGTTACCATCGTTGCCGTTCCATTTCGACTCGAGCTTTTGCCGACCCGAAAACTATTATACGTACGTATATACACGGGTACACAAGTTCACGATCACCACGTGAACTAAATAGCTTTTTCAATTTGTCTCGCGGTGGTCCAGTGGCGAGAGAAAATACCACCGTCTCAGGCGTCTCTCGTTATCGATAAAACGATTTTTTCCAACGCATCCCGCGGCTTACGAGAATCTTTACGAATAATGTAATGCGGTTCCTCATTACAATTCCGAAAGCTTTCGTTGCAGCATAAATAATAATAATGATAATAGTTTATCGTTTTCATCGACGATTTCCGTTGATGAAAATTTTCGTAAAGCGTTTCGTAAAAGCTCTTCGGTATTTGCCGCGAGAAGATTGCTTAATTTTCGTCGATAACGGAAGCAAACCTTCGGAAAATCTTAACTCCGCTTTGATGGCCGATAATTCACAATAAAAAAAAAACGACGTTACAAAAATGTATGAAATAATTTTTTAATATTAATATATTTTTTTTATTCATAAAATAAAATAATAATATTTAAATTTATTAAATGTTTGAAAAATAAAATTTTTAGGCAATAAAAATCGTTACGAATTAATGTCAATATCAATATTTCGATTTCATTCGAATTCATTGAACAAAAAATCAATAATTTCATGTATTCGAAACAAAAAAAAAAACGTCAATAAAAATGGTCATAAAACAATTTGTTGTGGCCGTGCGACGTTTTTCGCGAAAATGATAGAGACTCAACGAAGCTTCGGAGTATCCGTGTACTTCGCAACGGTCTCCTTCACACGAAACGACGGGTCGTACGTGCCGGAAGGAGAATAACGTATCCGTAGTACAAACGAATGGCAATTTAGTCAATGCCCGAAGCTTTATTCCGGGGCGTTTCACCTATTTCACTCGTGCAGAGAAAACATAGAGAGCAGAAACGATGGTAGAGTATACGTATCGCGTGGGTAGGAAAAGAGTTAGAGAGCAGTCCGCAGAGAGACGAAACGAAATAGAATAGCAAAAGAGAGACCGCGGAGAAATGTTTTGGGAGGAGGAAGGGAAAGCTTCCCGGGGGGTTGGATGTGGGGGGCTTATTGTCGTGAATGCAGCAAAGCGTACATACACGACGTGAATACTATAAACGTACGATACGTTTCAAGTGTCGGGATAGTTTTGCGTTGCGGTGTACAACGGCAACGACTATAACGATATCGTAGTTGCCACTGCTTCGCGCGCTCCTTCGTTATTGCCGACGCTTTTCCCTACTGTTCCCTACTGTCGAGCATATTTCAGATTCGGACAGAGAAACCGTTAGAATACGAGGGAGAGAATGGGAGAGAGAAGCTTGAAACGGTAGCGTTACATCGACAATAGATAGGAAAGTTCTACTTTATCATTTTCTAGCTCTGGGGGGTATTCAATGTGCTCAGTTTCGATACAGATACGAATACGGTTCTCGTTGAGCTCTCTTCCAATACTTCCCGACCTATCGCACGTGTTACTTGAGGGATACACAGAATTTTCGCTGAATTCAGACGAAATTAAATTGGAATATTCCACGGGGGATTGACGAGGTGAAAAGAAAGAGGCAACTGTGAGAAAAAAAAAAAATAGATAAATAAAAAAAAATACCGAAGAAAACAGGCAGTTTTCATAGATTTCCTGGGGGGAAAGATAGACGGAAGAGACTGGATAGCGGATGAAATACCTCTCCGTCGACCCGTTCAGTCTGCGGCGTTTTACTCTGCTTCTGTTACAACTTCCCTTCTCACGTATTAACCTACGTAGCTTTCACAACATCTCCGTGGGCTTTAGCCGGTCCTCGCCTGTTTCAACGGAGAGAAACGCGATACGTTTTGCTGCTGACGCTTCTAAGGCGAAGGTAACACGTACACCCTTTACCGTATACCCGGATAGTGGATTCGTAAGCGCTGCGCTGTAACCTTTCGTTGAAACTGATGGAATTTCTCACACGGGAGCCATCGGGATGTTTCTCTTTCGGGATGTATCAGAACGTTGCGATTTTTTTCCGGAAATCGTTGGAAAAACGAGAGGGTTAATATGGAATATAGGGGTTGCGTTCGTTCGATTCGTAGTTAGAAAAGAATGATACTATTCTCGTTTTGAATCGCTTTGAACACTATTCGCACAACCCTAATGGAAACGTCGATAGAATTTCGGGGGGTGGATTTCTGCTTAGACGCGAAAGATATTCCGTAGCTGATTAAAGCACCGTTCGGCTTCGGGGTGTCGTTTGGTCAGCGATCGAAAAATGAAATTCGAATATTTCCGCGATTGGCGAAAGTAATTTACGAAAATATGACTCCGTTGAAAATGGACCAAAAGAAAAGTTCCGTGTGATCCCAGGAAAAACGGAACAGAAAGAAGGGAGAGAGACCGGTTGACGTAGCGAAGGAGAGACCTCGGCGTTAATTACAGTCAGTCAAAAGCAGCAACGAGATTTTTCGCGAGTTATTACATTTTTTTACTGTCCCAGATGCCCACTGGAGTCTCTATCTCGCGTTGAAAAAAAAGTGTAGGAGTCCAGAACGTTGCGGAGAGGTTTTTATTCAGTGTGAAATTGCCACTCAGCGTTCCATTGGATGTGTGCGGAGAAATTTCTATCGATTCCAGTTGCAGTCCGTCTCACCCCTTAAATAACCGTTAGACGAACGAGACATAGGCTATCGAACGGTTAGAAACCAAAATGCAGCGAGGAGTATAAATATATTTATATATATAGAGAGATTCCGACGGAATTTTCGTCACTTCTGTCAAAGTTCTATCGCCACCCTCTCGGCCGCGCAGGAAACTCGTTCTGACTCTCCCGCTTCTCGCCTCGATGTTCACTGCAACTTTATTTTCAATCCCTCCGGCATTCGACCTATCGGCCTATCGACCGTGACGCTTCTCTGGTATTCTACTCCGGTTACCCATTAACACTCCGCTTCTATCGTCTCGCGGCTCGTTGAAGATAAAAAGCTATGCTTCGATCTTTTTATTACCCCATTCACCTTTTGAACAATAAAAAAAAAATCATTTCCTTCTACGGTGCACAACGACGGAAGTTAACTTCGAAAAGGTTCTTCAGCTTGGTGTACAAAAGTTGAATTCTCGTGGTGACCTTGCGGGGTCAAAGGGAGCCTACGCCACCACAACGACCCTGTTACAGCAGGAGGAGAAGGACGAACTAGCCAACCGAGTCAATAATATTCATTCCCCGGGGCTCTCTTGTCGGCTCTGAATTCACCCCGATTCTCCTTCTCTCCTTTTCAGTCGGATACCCTCTGCATCGATCCAAGGGTTGCCGGACACGTCGTATCTTTCCGGATATACCCAACGAGAGTTGAGTCGAATGGACAGAACCGCCAGTAACATCGGTTTCCATCAGCCATTGGCTAGATTTTCCAACCCCTTTCTTAATGCTTAGAATTCTGAATATGACGAATGCATTTTTCGAAAAGTATCGAGGAATCATGTGGAGCAACCAAAAGACAGGACAGACGCAAGTAAACAGGTCATGAGTTCATCAAGAATCAGCTTTTTGCAAGTGGAACATCGACATGTTTGGCTATTCAAGCCGATTCTCTAAGAAGGCAATCAAATAGGGGAAGGTTTGGATGGAACAATCATTCGTCAGCGTCAAGGCATGTCAAACAGTCGTTTCTCCCTGATGACCCTGTGCGAGATCCCATTCGGGAGCGTGACGCGTTCCGCGAATTACAACGTGCCGAGCCAATGCAAAGGGGGCTCGGAGTTGTTGGACGCGCGACCAGCCGCTGGGCAAGGTGTCACGATCGATTTCCGATTCTCGGTCTGCATGGACACGAGTAACAGCAACAGCGTTGTATAGACTCGGTTCGTATTAGTCAGCCCCGTAGCGAACTTGCCTTATTGACGTCTCGACGATCCAACGTGACACAACACCCGAGGGGGTAGTTGTAGAAGGGGGTAACGCTGTAGTGTCCAGAGGCTTCGCCCGGACGACAGAAACCATACACTGTTTACTCTGGATGAGACGTTTCAAGATCATACAAACGGGTCAGCGTAGATTAATACCACCCCTATAGATGGCCGGCCTCCTTACTGTAATTAGACAACGGTAAATATCGGTCTACAGTTCCGATGGGCTGAACGACAGTGTAATCCATACAGAGGCGAGCATTTCCTCAACATCGCACCGCTGATTACCCAATCGAAGCATGTCGCTAATCCCGTGAGGTATCGATCACCGGGAGATTCTAGGGATAAGGACATAGGGTAGGGGAATCCCCGGCAAGAGAAACCGTACTAACTGCCCTCGTCGAAGATGGAGCTAAAGGACCAACCAGACGTTGATAGCACTTTCTGTACACGTAAACAACGTCTGCTTATTCATGCTGTTGCATCAGTTTCAGCCGTACAGATTAACGTACACATGCTCGGTGACACACAGCACAAGGCTATCCCGGTTAATGCATGGAGTACCCGAAACCTAGGATGAGGAGGATGATAAGAGAAGTACTCTACTCGAGGCAGATGTCTACTCAGCAGGCTATGAGACCCTTCCATAATCCTTGGTGGCGACCCAGAGAGCTGTATTCGCGGTTGCTCTTCCTTGCGGTTCTCGTTGTTCCATGCAATGGAACCATTGGCCATTTGCCGCGCCGCTCGACTGTGCTTGGTTTGGTCCGTTTTAGCGCCCATACAGCAAAAGCAGAGCTCCATTTCGAGAGGCCAACAGAGAAGGGGACTAGTGCTTGATTTCGTGTACAGCAGGCAAAGGTGAAGGGTTGTTGAATCGTAGACAAATGGAGTGTGAGAGAGGTGGCTGCGACTGCTCCTTCGCATCTGTCCAGTCCGCTGCGCTGAACGAGAGCCGCACCACTTCGGTCCATTTGCTTCCTCTATTTTCTTATCTCTTTAAACCGCTAAATCTTTCGCCGGAGCCATTGAGCACCAGAGGGAGAGTAAGACGAGGAACAAACGTTTCTTCTTTCCGGTAAAGTCCACTCGGTAAATAGGGGGCGGCTGCTGAGACACAACGCTATCTTCCAGCTAGTAGAAGTAAGAGGAGGTAGTGGATGTGAAAAGGGGTGTGAGACAAGAATTGAACTCTACCCGCGCAAAGAGGGGGTGAGCTTGCGCGCGGGGACTAAACCATAACTCGCCTCGTCGGGTCGAGAGACCGACACTTAGGGGTAGTTTTCTACGAACCCTACCTACTGTTATTACTTGCTCTCTCTTTCTCTCTGTGTTTCACTTCTTCGTCTATCGTGTTCCCGTTTCCGTTTCGTTCTTCGACCGTTGCGCTTCCATCCAACCGAGGAAAAGACTTTAGAAAGGTTTCTGTTATTTTTTTTTTTTTTTTTTAACAACTCCTCCTTTACCCCTCAGCGTGTCTCATTTTGCCGCTTGTGCTCTTTTCGTGCTGTTCGCTACGTAGCCTTTCGCCCCCCTCCCCCCCCTCCCCATCCCGGACTCCTCTCGTTTAAGCTCCGCTACCAATAGATCCTCAACCATGTCCCTCGCCTCTCCACTCGTCCGCGCTACTTCGCTTGATCGTACAATCACTTTTACACGATTGTATCGATATATCCTGTCCTTTTTTTTCCCTCTCTGCACAAAACACCGAGGCGATGGCTATTCTTCAACGGTCTACTTTTCTTCTAGTGTCGTTGATTCGTCTTCCTGTTTGTACGGTGCTTCTGGGTCGAGAAGATTGAATGTAGATGGACGAGAGAACTGTTGAAGCAACCGAACGATCAAATACCAACAGTCTCAGTGGGCTTCGTAAACTCCGGAAAGGTTTTTTCAATTATAGAGAGGAAATTATGCAGTTTGGAAACCTTAGAAATGTTAATACAGAGAAGAAGATGTTGAATTCAAGAGTAAAGTTTTCCATGTATTTTCTTTTTTTTTTTTTTATACAATAGTAATATCGTTAATGACGGTGGAGAAAGAAGACGAAGTTTAAAAAAAAAAAATTTAATTTTTTCTGCAGGTAATAAAAATTCTCGGATCCGAGTAAAAAAAAATTTAAAGAGAAATTTAATTTTCTTTTTTTTTTAAGTATGTATAATTTTTTTTTTTGTATGCAAAAAAAATATTCTGCACGTGTTAAAAATTGTTTCAAATAAATTTCCAAAAATTGTAATTTTTTTAAAGAAAAAAAAACCGATATTGCAAAAAATGAAATATCTTTTACACTTTGTTTTATTTGGACTTAAATTTTTTTTCATATGTTCAGGACATCGGTACCAATAATCAAAGGCGGGAAATTTTTTATAAGACTTTTTTTGCCGATTAAAAAAAAATCCGAAATTACCCCTTTTTTACTGGGAATTGTCTGTGAAATTATTTTATGCTATCCGCATATGATTCAGAATTCCCATAGTTTTGTGGATAAATAAGAGATTTCGAAATACTATTACGTTATTTGCCTATGGAACGCGGATTAAACTCAATATACATTCATACCCGACACTCCGGGGAGGCGACTCGTTCGCGACTTCCCTCAAAGGTAGAATTTCTTCACGTCGTATCGTGGAATTTCCGAGAGTTTAAATTGGCACGCCGTTGAGAGAGGGGGTGTTGGCTTTCGCGCGATACGTTTTCCACGAGAGACGGCAGTTATTTGATAGATCGCGAGAGTGCCATGAAGTAAAGCTCCGCGAAGCGAGGAACGAGCTACGAGGGGGTAACGTACGGAGGTACGGAAAAAAAAAACTTCCTCTTTATCAGATCGATCACTCTTCACGGCTTTTGCCTTTCGAATGCTCTTAAAAAACTTCTCTTTCGCCTCCCCTATTGAAATATATATAGAATTCAGAGCGTATAAAAGTCAACGAGGATTGGAATGGACACAACAAATTCAACGTTAACGCTCGCGCCGAGCTAAGGTCGGAGCTAACTATGGTATATAACTCGGCAGGTAAAGATAAATAGCGGCCCCGGAAAATTGGAGACGTTAATCGTTGTCGTCGTCGTCGACGTCGGCGTCGTCGTCGTCGTCGCAGTTGTGCGGGAGGTAGAAATGGGCCGGGAACTCGAGTTTCAGCGCTTCCGGGTCGAGAGAGCGCTCGGCGCTTTAGCACGGGGCGAACGAACGACGCAGGACCAAGGAAGTTTGTTCCCCGGGTAGGGTGGAAACTCTCTACACCGGAATGCTTCCACGGGAGAGTTTCCCGTTCGCGTTACCGTCCCTCTCGGCCCGTTTCCCCCCAAATGGTACCTACGAAACTGTTGTACACGTTTACCGACTATAAGACACGTTCCCCACGCTACGCTCCCTCGACGTCTACGATCGAACTAACTTCCTCTTCGTTATATCTCACGCAGTTGCTACTCGCATCGGGATGGAGATGACCACTTTATTGTTAATTTTCATTAGATCCGAGAGAACGATAAGTTTTTACTGTTCTACGGATTCTCGGTGACCATTATTATTCAGTGGACCCGGAAATCCCGAATATCCCGGAAATATCCTTTAATTTTTTTTCTATTTGTATAATGTTGATATTTTTTTTTTCTTTTTTTATGCTTTATTAATTCAACATAACGAGTAAAGAAAAACAATTTTTTTTTTTACAAATTAAATTAATTGCAAGTATTGATTAATTTTTAATGAATAATAGAAATTAATTCATGTGTTATCTATACAAAATTGACCAATGGATTCGGGTCAATTCGGTGCCTGTCGCGGAACCTGGGAAATTAAAGCTGTTTTACCATATGGGTTGTTGAGTAACTTTAAGGGGATATATCTATCTGACAATTCTAAATTCGAGTCGAATTTCGAGTTTTTTTATTTTTCAAAATTATAGAATCGAATGAAATTATTATTTTTTAAAAAATCGTTAATTTATTAGGATTTTTGTGTTTTTTAAAAATTTTGTGTTTTGTTATGAAAAAATCCCCTTTACATTGTAATTATTATAAAATTGAACAATTCGTTTTATTTTTTTATTTTAGATACGATTCGCGATTTATTTAAATTAAAAAAAATAAATATTCACTTCCGGTGACCATATATCTTTTTTGGATCTCAACATTTCTTGACAACTTTTTTTTCTAAAACTCTCAAACTCTCAAACTTTCAGTGAAAAAAAAAACAAAAATTTATTTCCTCCCCTAGTTTTTGCGAAAAAAATTCGAACTTTGATTCGGGTTTCGAATCACCAGGTTGATCAACCCCTTCAAATTTCGAACGGTTTTCCGACGCTTTTATCTCGAGGAACACTCGATCATGGAGCCATCTATTGTTTTCCATTTCGAAACTTGGAATTGAAGTTTTTATTCGCGGTAGACAAGACTCCGATAAAACTTCGAGAGTATATCCGAAAACTTGTAATCTCGTTCAGTTCAACGGATGATGAATTCCATAGAAAGCGATGATACTCTTTCTTTTTTTAACTTTTTTTTTTTCCACGAACTTCTCACATCTTTACGACGAGATTTTTATCCAAAGACGCGTACAAGTTTCCGTAGGAAAATTGAAACAGTATATACGAGAGCGGTGAGTATCGCGTCGAGTACGAGAAAGTCCATTAAATGATTACATCGGTCGCGGATACGCGTAGGCTGTATTTCCTCTCGTCGTCGTACGGCGAACGAATGAACCGACAGAGTTGGCCATCCACCCCCCTCCTCCCTCCGCCCTCTCTCTCCCCCGGATCTCGTAAAAGTTTCTCGTGTGAATGTAATATATAAACATATAAATGTTTGAGCGAAGGACCGCAAGTCGTTACTCCGGGGTCGAGCGTCTCTTTGCGAAAGAGGACGAAGAGGATAGCGAACTGACACGCAAGAGGCGTGCAGAGAACGCAGAATCTTCTCGTACCTGAACGTTTTATTGCTCGGAAAAAAAAAAAAAAAAAAAAAAAAAAAAATGTTTGCTCATTTTTTTGTTTTGTCCGCATTTTGCACGTGTCGCGTGTTTTTCTGTTATTTCATCCACCAAAAATCTCGCATATTTCGCATGTTATCGTAAAAAAAAATTTTTCCTGATAAATTTTTTTTCAACATCGAATCCTTTCCTCACGATGTTTTAATCGATTTTAACGCCGATAAAAAAAAATTCTCTACTTTATTATCCATCGATTTCCTTTTCTAAACGAACTCGATCGGCATTCGTCTGAGAAAATAGTCGTCGTAAAAAAAAAAAAAAAAAAAAAAAAATGAAGAAAAACGATCGAGTTAAACGGTACGAGGATTATCCCCGTAGTAATTCTCGCCTGGAAAATGTTCGCGTCTTCGTGTAACCAGAATCCGCCCTTCAGGGGGTGGCGAGTGCGAGAAAACCCGCGAGCTTTCGCTTGCGGGGGTTATATATCCAGTTGCAGAGAGACCGGTTAGCAAGAAATTAATTCCCGTTTAATGCAGTCCCCCTTAGTTACCATTGCAAATCTCTTCGTAGCGAGAGCGTTGGTCGGTTGGTCGACTGGTTGACTGGTGGAGAGTTCGAAGGGGCGACGATGAGTGGGACGAGAGTGAAATGGGCCTTGAACCGGGATGTTGGAAGGTTCAGAGCAGACGAGATGAAGCCTCTCGATGATAAAAGTGAAGGCGAGAAGGAGTAAAAGGGAGGAAGAGGGTTAGCAAGTACGTGAGCTTTTCCAGTCGCGAGTTTCCCCGCGGGAGAGACTTTGCCGTTTCCATCGTTGGCCGCGCGCACTGCACAACCTCGTCGAGTCTCATCTTTCTTTCCTTCGCCACACAGCTTTTCTCACGTCTTTCTATCGTATTAGGGAAATTACCGTTCACCGATTCCCAGAGCTCCGTTCCCCACGGATGTAACGCTCGATACTTTCTTTATTCACGGCATATAGAAAAAGCAGCTGGAGACGTTGAGGAAGCTAAGGGAAAGACCCCCCCTCCGCTGATGCAGTGAGAACTACGAGAAACGGATAAAACTCACCGCGGTGTGTCCCCCGAGGTCACGAGACGTCGTCGTCCACGTCTGCGAGACTCCGTTTGGAGAGAGAAGGGGAGGGGGAGGGGCTACTCGGGTTAACCTTTTCCCACCGAGAGCGTTCGGGAACGAGAAGTGACTCGAAGAGCCGACAGGAAAACGTCGACACGGAAAGGAGTCGAGAGGACACCTATACGCGACTTCCAAGTTTCACGTGGGAGAAGATCGTGAGAGCGCGAAGGACTTTGCACTTTGGTCTTTTACCTTCTGCCAACACAATTTGTTTCTTCACCTTTTTTTTCCTCTTGACACACGTTCTCGACAATTGAATCGAAATAGCTAGGATAACGGTACGTGTGGATGTGTGGGTTTTACTGGTTTAGGCTCTTCGCGTCCCGTCGCAATGAGATCGCGGACCGTAGCGAAAAATCGTTGGAATAGAATGCTTCTACTATTGACTGTAAGGGAGGTTTCTAATACAGGAAAAAAGAGAAATTCTTTTGGTTCTTCGCGAAAATCGGTATAATTTAAAAAAAAAATCGGTGTTACCCCCGCGTAGTCTGGGAGAAGGTTTTTCACTGATGAAGGCGCCCTCTACATTCAGACATTCATATATATATATAGGATTACTTCGCTTCATGCTGTACAGAAGATAACAGCTTACATCACTTTGCTTTTCGCTCTATTAGAACACAAAACGGTCGACATATGGCATACGCGATGAATTCGTTACGCGATGAAATTTCCCCGACCACCGCACTGGTCAAATGTGTGGCTACGGTCGCGCTTACGCGAGGGATTGGACATTCCGGGCGCAATCGTGATGCCGAAGGGCGACTGGACGCGTTTACCAAGTACACAAAGTATGTACACACAGAGATAGAACAGCGACCGCGTAGCAGAGACCTATATGGTCTCCCGACAGCGTTTCTCTTCGATATGGTAAATTTATAGAATCAGCCGAAGCGAATGGCACACTACCCAAACCTATTCTCTCCCGAAGCTCCTCGCCAACGGGATTCAACCGATGGCATCAAAATTGTTGCCAGTACCGAAATTGTGGGGACGCGCGCGCCTCGACAAAATACTCAATAGTGTATATGTGACTTTGTAGGGATGTAGATTTACGCTGCGTTTGTATACACCATAGTAAACGGTACGTACCATCGTGTACGACTCGCGTGCCACTGACAACCCTCTCTTTAATCAAATAACCAGTAATTTTATGTGACGGACCGAAGCATATATGGAACGCGTTGCAATTCTCTCATTTTCTAGTCACAGTTCTCACAGTAAACCCCCCCCCCCCCCCCCCCCCTTCCCTGTTTCCATATCATATTCTTGCAACCAGTCACTCTCTCGCAACTGGTTGCGTTTTCCATATTTATGAGAAATAAATTAGTCATTTAATATCAACATTGCGAATAGACGCTGGGGATTGGTTAATTAATATACGGTACAACCCTCGACGAAGAATTAAAAAAAAAAAAAAAAAATATGTCGAGTTGGAAAACATCGCGTTGTCGGATCTGGATAATGGTGAAAGTTTTATTATCACCTGTCTGACCTCTCGGAATTCTCTTCGGTTGGCGTTGGCTTTCCGTGTAGCCGGGGTTAGCATAAATAATAGTGATTTCCAATTATCGCGCACACGTCTGGTTAATACTGTCGTTGTTCGCGAGGGTGAGGACGGCGAGGGTTTCGATCGAATCGAATGCAACGCGGCCAACGGGATTTGCGTTTGGAACTCGCGGGCTCCGTGGTTATTTCCTCTCACGGAGGAGGTCGAGGCAGACATAGAGAGAGAACAGGGGTGGTCACCCCCTTCGACCAGGACTGCCACTGGCCTGTGGAATGAGAGGAAGGAGAATGAGGGAGCTGCAACGGATGCAACGTCGGTAAGCGACCCCTGCGGTAAACGGACTAAATTGATACACTCGTACTTGGAGCCGATTTGCGGTATGAATTGCCAACGGTCACGTAGGCTCTGGCCTCTACCAACGGTACTCACCCCCCACCCCCTCCTGACTGGATAACGTTCGCAATCTACCGCATGTATATGTAACGAGAAACTCGTGATACTATATGAAGGAAATACCGGGGCAAAACGGACCGACTAAGGAATACAGACCCATTGTCATGATTTTGGAGATACGAAGAGATTGTTTATTACCAAAGGGGGTAAAACGGGCCATTTTGTTTAAATAGAGAAATTTCGTTATCGAAGTTTTTCGATCTGTTAATTTAAAACTTTGTAGGCAACTCTAACCGATATCTTCATTTTAGTATTGAATTTGATGAAAAATGGATCCGGGGGTTAAAATTCTACGGAATTTCAAATTTTTTTCAGGGTGAGTTACGACTTTTATTTTTTATTTTGTAGTAATCCATTTTACCCCGTATTGATGTTACTTTTGTCTGGTCCATTATGCCCCGGTAGTCCGTTTTGCCACCATTTCACCTGTATGTAAGGGAGTGTAGAGGGTGCTTCTGTGTGTCTCGAAATCGTACGTGTTTTCGGTTGATAACGCGACTCTTTTCATTGAGTTCCTTGCTCTCTCGACTCATTTGATATTCACTTCTGATAAAATGAAATCATTGTCGAGAAAAGTTGGAGGAAATTTCTTCCATTAACGTCCCCCATGCGTGTGAGCTTCGAGCGTTCATTTTTATCATCTCGATAATTTAAGGTTGTAACACGAGTACATTAAATTAACGTTGTTATTAGAACAGCAATTGAGACGGATAAGAAAGATTGTTGTAATATTGTGGTTAGTTTCTTCACTATGTATGACGCTGATATACGAGGCAAATCAAGGCATACAGAGCTGCATAGCCTAAGTGGAAAAGGTTCATAATTGATCAGACAAAAAAAGCGGAGCTGAAAATTCCGAAAATTGTTTTTTTTTTGCCTGCAATCACTGTACCCCATTCATTAGGAGATATCGACACAAATCACAAGACGAAAATCAAGTCGGTAATCTAATTACATTCAATCGACGATTCTCTCTATGGCTCTCATCGTCGTCGATAATCATTATTAATCACCGATCGTTCCAAGCTGATCGACCGAACCTCTATATTACCCCACATTTACGACCGGTCAGTGTGGGAGAGCATCGTCATCGTTGAATTATCGACGCGATCTTCACTGATCTGCTCTACTGTTCCTTCAGCTATCCTATCCTTCTGGTAGATTTACGCTTCAGACGACATTTAGTTCGGCAGCATCAACCCCGCTGACTCGAATTATTCGTCGTAGTCGACTGACAACCCGGTTAACCCAATCCTGCATTCTGAGTTCGAATTCGGCAAGACGACGAAGAGCTCCGGATGAGCTTCGATTCTCTATCGTCGCCAATCTGGCTGCAGTACGGGGCGACTCTCGACCGTTGTCATTTCGGCACTTCAACGAGAAGCGATTCCACGTCGCCTCGACACGAAAACTCGATTAAGCCGGACGATGGGGTATCTGTCAAAACGAAGCTCTCTTCTCCAACGCCTATGTTCCACGGTTGTTGAACTACGATGTTTGAGGCGCGAGTTTGATCAGCAGTTCGCCAGCATCTCTGTGGACCTCGTGTTCTCTCGCGCCTCGTAAATTCCCCAGACGATGGTCCAACTCGTGAATATACCATACCGAATGTTGGGGTTTATCGAGCCGATAGAGTAAACACCGGAAGCAGATGTTATCCAAAAGCTGATAGACGTATCTGTCGCCTATCCATAACCCACCCCTTTCTTTTGCTGACGTCGATTGGTGAGTGAGGCAAGGTGGGGCAAAATGGAACAGTGGCGCAATACGAATTTTGGAAAAAAATGGAGCAATCGTCGTCTACTTTTTTTTTTTCGTCTTTTTTTTTTATCTTTTCGATAAATAGTCAAAAATGTTGTATACATCGACAAAATTTCCTGAATTTCTAAAGCGGTTCATTTTGCCCCACCTTTCCCTACATCGAGAGTGTGCCGTCGGTATCGCACCGCAGGGAATCTCGTCATTGACCCAGTGACCATGGAATCGTCGATTGAATTATTTGTCATTTCGGCGTGCGACACGGGAGAAGGCAGACGATACCAATCAGTAAGCCAATACCGGTCATCATAATCAGATATGAATCGGATGATTATTTCGAATTAATATCGGCGTTGTTGAAACACGTGCGAATGGCATTTATCGTGAGATGGAAAACGTTAATATTCTCTTGTCTGCGTAATCTAATATGTTAGAGTCTCGTATTTGATCGTTAAGGAGACGGATTTGCCGATTTTTAGATGAAGAGACTTTTTTAAATTTTTTTCCATCGGCAATAAAGGAGTAAAAAAAAATCGAGGAATAAAAATTACAGACTGTAAAAAAAAAAAAATTTCTTAATTTTTCTCGATTTTTTCTACTTGAAAAAACATTACACTGTTCCCCTAATTTTTCGAATTTGTAGGCGATAATTTTTTAACGCGTTCGGAACATCATTGCGAACAAACAATAATCAAGAATTAATGATACAATTTTTTTTTTCTCCACAAAAAAAAAAATTAAAGATCTGAATTTACCTATAATTACCCAGCGGACCCTTTAAGTTACCGTTGAAACGCGATTAATATCTGTTTTTTTTTCCTTCCCTTCATTACCTTCGATACCAACACAGGGTAATTATCCATGAAGCTAATGTCGACGTATAATTTTCTAAACGAGTAACCACAACGGCTAATACATTATGATAGTATTAATACCCGTGTGCAAGTGGGAGTAGAATTCTGGGATTGGAGATGAGTGAGGGAGATGCCACTGGGAGACTTCTTGTCCCTCTCGTATTATCACTCGTATACACGAGTGATAATTCCATAGGTACACGTCGGTAATGAATGGGGTAACCGAATTGGTCGACGAAGCTGGTGTGAGTTTACCAGAGTTCAACGGTGTGTATACAATGCCGACCAGAATGTAGGAATATACATCGTATAAAGGGGTGAGAGAGGCATACATATGCATGCATGTATACCAGTCAAACTCCCTCCCCCCGGCAAACCCCACAGGCTTTCCGCTTACCTAGATCCACTGACGAAGCGTGGCTATGCGAGCTCTGTATCTCTATAGCCATCAACACACGGCGAGCCTCCAATGTCGCAAACACTACAGAGACGCATTAACTATATAACGTTAACCTGTACATAAATGTATGTACACGTGAAAGACGTATATATATCGTCGTGGCAAAGAGGGGAAGGGGATGGGGGGGTAGAGAGTACGACAACGACGACGACGACGACGACAACGGGTTCGGTCCGGAGGCCGTGGAGCTAACTATTTACGATTATAACCCGCGAGGCGAATTTCGGTTTAATAGTCACTCGCTCTCCCTCGTTTGACTCTCTCCTTGCGCTCTTGTTCCCCAGAGTAAGCTGGACGTCGACCGCTTTGCTACTGGTGTTAGTACCACTGGTAGTCGATAATCTGGGTGGGGATCGATTCCCCTCCTACGAAGCTAGAAACCTCGCTATAGGTAGAGGTCACAGACGGTTTCTCTTGGACGCGAACAACCCTTTCGTTAAAGTGTTTTTCTTTTTTTTTTTTTTTTCCCATACGGTTAAACTATCAACGCAACTTCCGGCTGTTCGCATTGCTTATTAAAGTTACCGAGTATTCACGTCAACGGGTTATTACCGATCATTGATTCTTGGATAGTAGAGTTAAAGGGGAGAGAGGCATGAAACTGACCGCAGCTACTGCGAGGTAAAGACACTTCGATTCGTATTGTCTCGTGGGTCAACGGCCTGTTTGTTTCACTCGATTTTTAATACTGCAGTAAACATGGATCGCGCGTCTGAATTTTTTGAAAATAATCTTTGATTTTTGAAAAAATCTCCGTTTTTGGGTCGTTTTTGGTGGCGTTTCACTTCTACGATGTTTAGTGTATCGTTAAGAGAGAACGGGGGAAAATGGACCAGTTATGGAAAATGAGACCTTTTTATGATTCCAGAGGTATGGAATTGACCTTTGTTTTCGATTTATTAACTATTATATCTTTGGTCCATTTTGCCCCAATTTTTGTCTCTTACACGCCAGCGCTCCAATTACACGAGAAAAAACCCAAAGAGATTTTTTTTTTTTTTTTTTTTCACAAAGTACCATTTCCGTTCTAAACGAATCGCGAATGTATATCTCGCCGAACAGATTTCATGTCATCAATCCGAAAAATCGACCGACCTCCCTTTATCCTCATCGAAAAACGCCTCGCAAAGGTACCGGTAAACGCGAGAGTCCAAGAGGCATATATCTCTCGCCATAGGCATTTACTATGTATTTATTTATAGTGTATGACGGGTTGAAACATTTACCGATCCATTTGTACGTTTAATCTCGGAAAGTGGTATCTGGTTATCGAAGCCCGCCGCTGGTGCATACCGGCTGTGTGATTTTGTTCAGAGAGTTTCATGCCCTACCAACACGCGTTACCTTTTCTATACCGTGTGTGAATCGATCCCGTTATCATTCTCCGGGCTCTTTTGACCCCCAACCCCCCCCCCCCCCCCTTGTATGCGTAAACTCGTGTCGAATCAAAAACACGGAGGGTACAACCAGCATCATTGGCATCACTAGCCGTGACAATGATACTCGAAACTATGGGTGCAAAACGCCAGTGTACAGAAACTCCATTTGGATTGATCTAATGGGTGTTTAATGACCGTATAAAATCGTGCAAATACGGCGGCAGTGTTCTCACTTGAGCCGTGACGAGACTGATATAGGATATATATATACACAGATAAGCATGCATATGCATTCAATTGGTGTTTGAAATTCTGTATAAAGGTCATAGTATAGTATATGTGAATCGAGCCGAGTTGTGTGACGGTTCGATGCACGAGAGGCTCTTCCTCTCCTCGCAAACGCCCCCGCGCTATGTTGCACCCGACGATTTATTTATTCAACGCACGACGAGAGACGCGCGCGGAAAAGAGCGAAAAGGGGATGAGGACAAAAGAGGATATATACACAGACACGCACACACACACACACACGTTTATACGTATAGAGATTGTATAAAAGCTCGTGCTTCGCGAACAATTACGTATTCAAACTCCTCTGTTGTGTGTACACAACGAGAAAGGAATCTATACCAAACAAAATCGTGAATCGCAAGGTATATATCCGTTTTTTTTTTCCATTAAACGCTTATCGATCGGTATTTAGTCATTTCCAACATTGTTTATTTAGACCGGAATGTCACACGGGTTTTTGCACCTCGATAACAATCGTAGGCGAGTCTGGGAGACCGATGGATTTATCGTTGCGAATCTGATGAATGGCGATATTTTTTACGGAAATTAAATCGAAAGATCGGGATGCATGAAATATGTTTGGGAAATCGATATATCGATATAGTTAACTACTATAAAAATAAGAAACAGTGAAAATGTCTATAAATCGAGAAATCGGCAAAAACAGCAAAATTTTCGCGAAATAGTCGCAATTTTGCCAAAAAACCAATATTTTTTAGGTTAATTGTAGTGAAATCGAAATGCCAGGATTTACGGAATACGTCTGTAGCGCTAAAATCTCAAAATTACAAATATTTCACAAGTTATACGATTTAAAAGAAATCCAAATCCACTAATCGTTGAAAATTCATGATTTACCGATGTAAAAATACAATTCCAGGTGTAAAATAAGTTCGCGCAATTCTATCAGATTTTACGCGTGACCAATTACAGAAAAGCTTCTTCCCGTTCGTATCGCAGAGCCCTTAAACAAAAGTGGCTTCGCGCCTCGTCGAAATTGCCCTAATTATTTTTATTCGATTGTCGATGTTACGCCTCGACGGCGATCGGTTCACAGGGGGTAAGAATTGTCGTAAAAATAACGAGATAATCGCGACAGCTTCGATGAATCTATATATATAACGAGTGTTATAACGATTGGCGGTTCTCGGAGAGCCAATTTGGTCCACGAACGCCTCGCGTCGACCAAGTGAGAGGGCAATGAATCGTGATAGGTTCGCGAGAACGAAGGGTGGTCCTCTCTCGTTGGAATCGAAGAGGATAGCCGAAGTTGTGCGCAAAGGGGGGAGCAAGAGAGAGAGAGAGAGAGAGAGAGATGGGATGAAGTTATTCTCATCTC
Source organism: Cryptus armator (assembly GCA_963971235.1). Classification (NCBI taxonomy): domain Eukaryota; kingdom Metazoa; phylum Arthropoda; class Insecta; order Hymenoptera; family Ichneumonidae; genus Cryptus; species Cryptus armator. The sequence continues at coordinate 13,912,990 of OZ020240.1, forward strand.
GCTTTTGACTCTCGTGGGAACTCTCGGAATCGTTCTTCCTCGCTCTCTCGTTATATCGCGGACGGAGCCAATCGACCCATCGAACGCCCAATTACTCCCTGGCATCGACGAGTGGCTCGTCGATATTCTTCTTCGGGGGTTTCGGTATTAGGCAAGCGAAAAACCACCCCCCCCTAACCGGAAGCGAACCTCGGCTGTTTCTCTGCTCCGATACTTCTTCGCTTTTGCTTCCAGCGAGTGACTGGGGGCTGGGGAGAGGGAGAGGAACTGCTACTGTATAGATGCCTCCCCCTCGGAGCTCCCATCAGTTCGTAGACGAAACTTTTCGGGAGTAAGCGCAGGGTCACGCCGCTGTACCCGTTCTCTCGCTTCGCTGCGAGTGAAAAGTTCCCTCTCTGCACTGGGTAAAACGCTTTTGCTTGATGGAAACCGGCCAGTTTCGGGGAAAACAGCGGTGAAATTCGGTGAAGAGAGCGAGGAAGACGAGACGCGCGCGTCCCCCGAGGGGTGCGAGGGTGAGAGAGGGCAGGCAAAAGTGTGGGAAGAAAGCTAAAGTGATAAAGTTTGACAAAGAAAGAGAGCTCCTGGCCTCGAGTGACATTTTTTTTTCTTTTTTTTTTTTTTTTTTTTTAGACCACCATCCCACCCCAAGTCTGCTTCTCTGGGTCTCTCTCTAAATCTTCAGTTTCACAACGTTTTCCCCATTTTGGCTGCCCTGCTCTCTCTCTCTCTCTCTGTCGCGCCAGGCCTTCTTTCTTCGCGATTCTGAACTTTTATTGTTTCTGCTTTCCATTCGTTCTCTCGGGCGCTTTCTCTTTAACGTCTCGCAGCAACGCCCCCTCCTTCCTGCCCCATCCCGCCGAAAGACGTCGTGAGAGCTCGCGACGTAATTTTTATTTATGAGACTTCGTTATCACCATTTTCCGTCTCTCTCGGCTACCGAACTTTTCATTTTTATTCTATCTTCAAGTTTCATATCGGTTTTTTTTTTTTTTTTCAATAGATTTTGCCAAATTTTTATTTTTTTTTCAAATTTATGATGAAATTTTCAAAATTGTCAAAATTTTTCAAAATCGACTAAAAAAAATTTATAATAATAATAATAATAGTTATTCAATTAAATAAATTGAATTTCCGCAGTACAAGTTCAATTGGTATGACTTTCAAAATTTTTGTAGCAATGTTTTGTTTTTTTTTTTTTTTTTCAATTTTTGCTTCAATATCTAGAATTATTTCTATTTTTACGCGCGCATTTTCTCCGCGTGCCCCATTTAACCCCCGTTCTCCCCCATCCCGCGATCCTTGGTTACTTTCTACGCCTCCGCGCGGTCGTATACAGTGGAGTGTACCATTAGACGACGGCGTGCAGCAGCAGCAGCACAACGGAGGGTGGTAAAATCGAGCTTTCCAAGCTTACGAGGCTGGGGAGCCACGGATAGCGAGAGGTGAACGAAACGAGCCGTGTAATTTTAAGGTAACTCGGCGGTAACCACGTCGACGAGCGGGTCAACGGCGCGGTGATTTATTCTCCCGGTTGGGCCGTCACGGGGAGGGGGTTAGGGACGACGGGAAAGGTAAAGGGGGGGTGTAGCGAGAGAGGGAGTGCGCGCCGAGGCCAATGACGCGAAAAGATTATGTACGGGCCACGGGAGCCCCGACGGCAACGAGCTCCGGGGAAACTCTCGGGGCTCGTATAGCCAGTAGCAATAGCGGCAGCGACAGCGGCATAACTGTGTAGATTCTACGAGGCTAACGCGGCATAGAATTGAGGCTATACACGCGCGAGACGCACACACCGCGTTTCAAGCGCGATTAGGAGAAAAGACCGCGACCCGTGTATGCGAGGCTACGAGAGCCCCACAGCGTGTAGCCTTGCAGACGCGGCACGATTTTCCGGCACCTAATGGTCCGTGATCTTTGATTGGAACCTGTTTACTCGGCATTTTCGGTCTCTCGACCGTCGCTAGCCGCACGTATTTTCATTTTATCAAGCGGAAGAGAGTTTTGAAATTTTTGAAAAATATATAATAGCCATCGACTACCCGGGGAGCGTAGAAATAGTCGAATATGGGGCAAAATGGACCAATGGGGCAAAATGGCACAATCCCGTAATCCGATTTTCCGGAAAAATAAATCAAAGCAAAAAATTGAAAAGAAGATTAAAAAAAATATAATCCGATAATTGTTTTTTTCGAAAAATCTTTCATTATCTTTGATACCGGGAAACAAAATTGCTTATAGGTAGTGAATTCAAATTTAATAAATTAAATTAAAAAAATCACACAAATTGTATATCGGTAAAACTCCGTGAATTGCTAAAGCGGTTCATTTCGCCCCACTTTTCCGTGTATGAAATAGAAACAAATATCCGAGTCGGATGTAGAGCGATGCGATAATCGAGAATGGCGAAGTAGAATTTTTTTTTTTTTTTCGCGGCGATTCGTAGTTTTAATGCTTCAAAGAATATTGGAGATCGATGGTTTTTATTCCCTCGTAGGTTCGAGTTTTCCTCTCGTTTTCGCGTAAACTCGGTTAGGCCTCGCGCGGGAGGATGGATCAATCTTAATCTTGATTTATCGAGGACGTTTGAAGCGTAGCAGCGCACAAACTCTCTGTTGCAGACAAAGCCTCGGGGATTAATAACCTTGGAGATGTGAGAAGGAAAAAAGCGCTCAGAATTTTATATGTGGAAATATATTGATCGGTGGTTCCAATGGGTCTGAGGTGGAAATTTTCTTATTGGATGACTAGCGAAAAAAAAAAAAAAAAAAAAAAAAAAAAAAAACGTGCAGAGTTTCTCTTTCGACACTTTGCATTCTTGTCGTACGTCGTTGCGGGCTTATCGCGGGCTAATGTTTCCGTAAGTCGTTTCGCGGCGTAAACTGAGAATACTGATACTTGTTCTACGAGAGATGTAGCCGTCTCGGGTCCCATAAAAAACAAAAAAAATTTAAATGGAGCTTTTTATTCACTTCTGGAAATTTTTCGAAATTTTATGAACCTGAAATTTACGTTATTTATCAACATCGCGAATTAGCAAAAAATTCCAGTACGGAGTACTGTAAATAAAAAAAAATAAAAAATTCACGCAAAATGAATTAAATAAATTCCGTTGAAATACAAATAATTTATCGTTGAATTGAAAAGAGTCGTTAAAATTGCAGCGTAATTTTATTTAATATTTGATTCACGATTTGTCGACAAAATACATTTATTTATTATTTATTTGAAGAGAATTCAGTAATTTCCGATCGCCAAATTTCAGGTCCAAATATAACAACGTGTGAAATTACTTAAATTTTTTTTTTAAAACAATTTTTTTTTTAATTTTCTATTTAAAAAAAATTACATTTCTGATGCAATTTTTAATATTGGAATCTGCGATTTTTTTAACATGATCCGAACACTATTGCCAACAATCAATCGCATAGAATTACAGATATGATTTTTTTTTCACCGAAAAAAAAATATAAAACCCGATTTATCCCTGAAATCGCCGATCCCTTAATACCTTAAATTCTTGTCATATTGAACTTATCGATAAGGTAATTCTTTCGTAAGTTATTTCGAAGCCTAAACATGGATTACTATTTCGTTCCAAAAGAGATGTGACCTTTTTCTCGTGGGTTTTCTGAACCCGAAGAAAAAAAATAAGCCGTAGACGAGTTGTCATAGGATGAGAGACCATCGATCGAAAGGGATTTGCAAGGTTTTCGGTGTGTGACAAATATCTTCTTTTGCCGGCCGAGCTTCCTTTTCACACTTTCCCTTCCCCCTTTCTCTCGTAGAAGGGCTGAGAGAGCTTTGGAGGAAAAAAATACGACGTCGCGAGTCTCGAGTAGTCGTCATCCCCTAACTTACCCTCCTCTCTCCTCTTGATTCCCGCTACTCTTTCATTCCTGGTCCACGCCGCGAAACACAAAGTCTTCCTTCCTCTCTGCACTATTCTGACGCGATAAGCTTTCCTCATCTTCCCGGCGCCTGTTCATCGACCAAAATGGATTTGCTCGTTTCCTTTTTCCCGCACCAACGTTAGAATTGCCAACGAAGACGAATGATTTATGTCCTCTGATGAGAGTCGCGTTCTTTAAAAAAAAAAAAAAAAAAAAAACTTCCTGAATATCATGGAGACTATTTCCTCACTAATTTTCATTGTGTCCCGTGCGCTGGATAATTATTAAACGAATAATTAATTATAAACCTTGAAATATTTCTCATTATTTATTTATTTTCATAAAATAAAAAAATATTAAAAAATTTCGGAAATATCTTGGAATTTATTTTTTTAACTAATTTTCATTGTATTCCCCGCACTGGATGATTAATAAAAGAACCCCCTTATTACACCCTTAAAAATATTTACCGCGAGTTTATTATTTTTTATCAATTGCTTATATCCTAATTTAACGATTCAACGAGTCTGTCCCCATCGTCACGTTCGTTAATTGCAGGCATCGCTAATTTGCTAATTTCCATCCCCTGTATCACACTCGCCCCTTCCTATTCTCTCTCGCCTAGCTGCGGTCTGGAATATATTCGTCATTCGTAAATTGTAAATTCAGGGTTCGTCCCTTACGCATACATACATCGATGTTTATGTGTCTGTGTGTGCGGAATATGCGAATTGTTGTCGTGTAAAGCTCATACGCAATATGTATATGGATATGGTATATGTATACATACATAGATGTACGCACGCTCGATTGGGAGAGATTGCGGGCGACAGTAACGCGTACGAAGTGGCAGAGCGAGCGCGAGAGTGGCGTCGATTAATCACCGGGAGGACATTTTGTAGTGATGTGCGACAAAACGTGTCCCCCACCCCCACCCTCTCCTCATCCATACAACCGTTATAGTATGGTTGCTCGGGACTGGAGGATCCGAACGGATGAGGATACTGCCGGCCACTACACGTCGGCTCAAAACACCGACGAAAGGGCCACCAATAACCCTGGACTGCTACGAACACCACAGGCACGACCGAGTGGTCTCGAGTGTTTTGCTCATCGGTTGAGCTCTGTCCAGCGACACATATCTCTCGTCCTTTCTATCCCTCTAACATTATATACCCGAACAAATAATATGCTTTTGCGGTTGTCGTTTCGTCGAGCTCTATAGCAACGAATGATGAGGGAGACGGAGAATTTTGATGTGTGACAAACTGCGTTAGGGGATGAGAACAGGTAAATTATGGGAAGAAGCGATCGGTATGCGAAAAAAATGGTTTATAGGTGATAACGATTGTAAACGAATTTAAAAAAAGGGGTAAAAGGGGTATAAACGAAAAAAAATTGTTTTGTCGTTTCGAAACTGCATCTCATGTAATATTTTCCGTTGATCTCAAATATACGGCTTATTTTACTTTAATCTTAATATTTTATCCACAAACCCGCGTCGAAGGGGGAAAAAAAAATTCTGAAATTACCATTTCGAAATCATCCCTTATTCGTACAAATTACATCAGCATACAACAGTGTCGGGAATAACCATAGGATAAAGTGCTTTCAATTACTCTCTGAGACAATGAGTCACAGAAATATATCGAAAAATCAAAGGGACTTTAATACAACGACACCTCTGGGATCTGTTTGTTTTATTTTACTCGAGAGATTGGAATTCGAATATGCTATCAGCTGTTGGTGTTTCCTTTTCGATGAATATTCAAGGATTCCCTTCAGTGGTGAACTCAACTCGGGGATCCGTGACGTGCCACCAGCACAGCTTGTGTGTATTCTGACGCGGCACAGGGGTAAAGGCTAGTGAAGTAAACCATACCCCGTGCTCTCCTCTTTCGCTTCGCCTCTTGCACCTCTCTAGCCCTCTTGTTTTCTCGAGGATGCCCGCTTAACACTTTACTTCGTTGTATGTGACACGTTGCTCTCGGGTTCTGTAATGGTAACCGACTGGACCGCAACGTTCCGTACACGAGTGTATGTAGTACGACATCAAGGGTCGCACGCGGAAACACAGTGGTAAGAGAAACATTGCCAAATACAAATGTGTAGGATAAGCTTTCGTAAATATATTACATTTATGCGCAAACATCGTGACAGTAAGTATTCTCGAGTTGGTATAGTCACCTTTGACCGTCTTTGATCTTTCTCCCTTCGAGCCTTCAAAGACAAAGATCGTGTATTCGCAGCTGAGATGACTCAGGGAATCCAGAAGTCGATATCTGATATACTAGTACTAAATCCGATTATACAACAGAAAATATACATTTTACAGATGTCTCGCGTATGGACCGATCGGTCGATCGAAAACGTCCATTTTACAAATTTCTCGCGTGTGGACCGATCGGTCGATCAAAAACGTCCATTTAGCAAATTTCTTGCGTATGGACCGATCGGTCGATCGAAAACGTCCATTTAGCAAATTTCTTGCGTATGGACCGATCGGGCGTGTTGTTTGGCTCTAAACTCGAACAAAGTTTTGTAGAACGGTCGATATCCAAGGGAATTTCTAAAATATATACAAGAAAGACCGTTCGATCGATTCATACACGGAAAATTAGTATAAAGTCGGTAGGTGGGTGGGTGGGCGGTGGATTACTACTAGTATCTAATACTAGTTCTAGTAAATCAGGTAACTGGAGCAGAAGTAGATTCAGTAGATTTGGTATCCAGTACCAGATCTAGTAGATCTGGTATCTAGTACTAAATTTGGACATTGTAGAGTACTAGTAGCATCAGTACTAAATACCAGTGCCACAGTATTTTCTTTAACTAATTATGAACTGGTAGTAGGAGTTCTAGATATTAGTACCAAACTTAGTTTCTTTATATAACCCGGTACTAAATAACCGATTTTCAAAATCCCCCGGCGCCAAGAACACAAGAGCCAGCAATATCCTATACGCGATAATCGTACTGATTTAAGAGGCCTCGTGCTTTCGACTATTCAAGAAAACACTTCGATGTTAGGCACACCTGGGCAAAGGTGGCTACGGTTTGCCGGTACTGCTGGGTACACGTTGCACCGTTTGAACGAGTAACATTAAAGCTACGAAGTTCCCGAGAGAATCGTGGCGGAGAAGAGGAGGGGGGGGGGTGGAGACGGCAAAGCGAAAGCAGCAGGGCGTAGTCAGAGGGGATTGTTGGCGTGCCACACGGTAATATCAGGTAATTCCGAGCTTTCTGGTGGTAACAACCAAGTATTTCATCGAGCTGCCAAGTCCGTACGGTTTCTTGCTCTTTGGCACGATTTGGATCGGTCCGTCTCGTATTTCCGCGAGGTGGAATATTGCACCAAACTCAATGGGAAAAACAGTGACGGAAATACATATATGTATATGGGATTAAATGCACCTGGGCCTAGACAAATTGACGAGTTTCCGGAATTGCAGACGAGAAACTACGATTCGATCGACTAAACTCCTGTATATTAAAATTATTATAATTTATCGCAAAATTGGTGCTTTCGTTTTAATGCATGTCGTGAAATAGTATTTGAAAAAAAAAAAAAAATAGATAATAACAGAGCTCGAGGAAATGCCCGAGTGCAGAGAATTGCGTGAAAGCAGCGATTCCAACACGCTTGTGTCTTTCCCACATTAGAGGGGTGGAGCAAAACGATCGTAACGTTCCCTTTTATGTCTCACTTATGGCAACCCCTCCCTGTCCGTATCTCGGCTTTCTCTCCATTACAACGGATATTATAAGAACAGCCCTTAATACGAATCGCAACACCCGTGCGCACGACGACGACGACGACGACGACAGCAGGTCTGCCAAGTTCTAATAACAGTCTCTTCATCTCACGTCTGCTTATAGTTCTTTTCCCTTCCACTACCGATATATATAATCTGTCCTGAACGGTTCGCAGATGCTAGATAACGGGCCAAGCTGCGCTTGGGGCGTATCGAATTTTATATTGAAAGCTCGTCTCCGCAGCGACTCTTTCCTCTGAAGGCTGTGTCGTTATTTTTTTTTTTTTTTTTCGGCCCATTTATCCACGAAATTTCGTGGTAGGTGATCGTTAATAGTCGAGGAGAACGAGGAGGTACCAGCAGACGAGAAACTCTTTGGGTTTTTCATCAGATTTTTATGAAGTTCCGGCGAAGCAGCAGAATGAAGGGGTTGAGCCGAGAGGAGAGGATGGAGTTCGCGATTTCCTCTCGTTGCAGCAGGAGCAACCGGCACACCAGCGAAAATTACGTCTTCCATCGTTAACTCTCGTCGGGGGTGCTGAGGGTTGATGGGGAAGTAGGTGTTGCGCAACTATCTTCCTCTCGAGTCTCGGTGGGATTTTTAGTATCCGCGAGTATCCCGGTGAAGTGGTCGATAAATCCGACAACCATCGAACGAGGAAAAAAATATATATATAAAATAGATATCGAAGATCGAAGTATCGTCGTAAAAATCTTTTCTTCGCGAATCATTTCGGTAATGCAGTGAAGATCCCGGGGAACGCTCGTTTTTTTTTTTTTTTTTATTATGCATATCGAGTCGAGGAATGAACCGATCGAGAGAACAGATCGGGATTTCTTGGCGGTTGGCGAACCTTCTTTTGGGGGGAATCGCATCAGCTTTGGAAAATCGGGACCATAGTATGAATATGTATGGGAACAACCGTGTTCTACACGTCCTACTTTCTTCAACGATTGCAAACCTTTGGCGTAATCCAAATTTTATAGGAACCCTCCGGACGATCGGATCGCAAGGAACGTATACCGAAGGTGGTCTTAATGTTATAAGAACCTTTTGTGCCCCGCGTATCGGGAGGGGGATTGATCCCTTGGCAATATGGTTTTCAACGTTTTTTCTTTTTTCTTTTTTTTTGTCCCTAGCGGTCCAGTGTGGGCAGATTGGATATGTTTGAAGATTGTCCTCGGTTCTTATACGCCGACAGCTACGAGAGAAGCTTCTCACGATTTATCTATTTTATTTTCTACAACAGCGAAATTGCTGCAGCATTTTTTTCTTTTTTGTGCAGCGGTACTCGCGATGCTCGTTGGTTCCTCGCCTACAGAGTCCGCCCGATCATTACGATCCTTTGCCACTTTCGCGTGTACCCGTATCTCTGCCATACTTTTTATTCCTTCACAGTCGCAAATTGCTCTCCGAGTGCTCTTCGTATACTTTTTTTTTTTTCTTCACTTTTTGCAAGGGTACCAAACGGTACTATAAAAATGGCTATGCGGTGGGTTAGAGCTAACATGCTCCCTCATTACGATCCGTTGGCTACCAACGCTGGCCTCTCACACTGCATCGCAGCCAATTTGCGCTCTCGCATTGTTTCTTCTTTCATTTAGCAATTTTTTTTGTTTTTTTTTTTTTTTCACCGGTAAATATTCAACTCGAATATCGAAAGGAGAAATGAGGAGTAATTGTAAAGTGGCAGTCATTTTTTAGCAATCGTTTGTATAAAAAATTGTGTTCATCAATTGACGAAAGCGAACGATGATTTGCTACAGGGGGGATGTGCTTAATAAAAAAAAAATACATCGCAGTGAATTTTGAAGATTGAATGATTTATACCATTTGTTCGATTTTATTTTCACTTAATTTCTTCTGTATAAAAAATGAAATCCTTTTTGTCTAAAATCGCCGAAACGGATAGGCTGCAGGAGCGCAAATCTTTGTAAAAACGATTTCCCTCGATTTACCCCCCGTTTAAACGGTACGAAGCGCAGCTACCTGACAACGCGGTGACCGGGTCGCATAGACAATAATGGAGGATCAGAATTTTCTCGCATATCATTGATTGCCCGAGTGACAGAGGTTTGGCAAACGTTTGGAATCGTCCAGAGGGATTGAAGCTTGGAAATCGCGCAAGATCTCCTTTCTCACATCCCTAGTCAGTTGTGCTCGTCAAGGGGGAGGATCAGCCCCTGTCGCCGTGGGGAAACGCGAAGAGAGACACGCGTGGAATCGGCGTGACAATAGGTCGCTGGGCTTTCATGGTCTCCGGCGCAAACGAGGGGGGTGAGCCACCCTCTCCTCCTCCCCCCTCCCTCCAGGTGGAAGGGGATGAAATTGAGTTGGCACTGATTAGACATTGCGGGCGTGCCGTCATGCCGTGATGGTTCGTTGGAATTTACTCGGCATACCTGCGTCCAGAGCGGCATCAACGCCACCTGTACCACCACCGGTCTCCATATCTCTTCGTCCTTTCTATCTCCGGCTCTCGAGGGTTATATATCTTCACCTCATAAACCAGAACGTTCCTACGCTTCTCGATTCTCACCGTGCCGTTCGGTATCTCACCCGCGTTATTACTCAACACTACGAGAATCGAATCTACAACCGGACGAGTCTCGTTCGGTTCGCGAAGCACGAATGAACTTCGTTCGAAACTCATTATTACGAGTTACATAAAAAAAAAAAAAAAAAAATCTCAATCGGTAAAATAAATTTGAAAATTCTACAAAATGTGTAAAATTTTGAAAAAAAAAAAATAATAATAATGATAATTATTTCAATTAATATATATGTATTGATGAAAATTGTGAAAAGAAATTTAAAGATTAAACAAAATGTATGAAAGAGACGGGAGATACGGATCCCTTTCATCTCGCGACAATATAATCGTTTCAATTTCCATAATGATTAATAACCAGGACCAGGTTATGGTGCACACTGGTTCCGCTATTATTATTTTCTCGGGGGAATAATTCGCGATATAACCGCGGAGAGCGATGAAGTCGTTAATCGTGACGTTTATTATAACAACGACCCCCGGGACATGCAGACAGAAGAGGTGGAAAAGGGAGGTGGGAGTGGGGAGGGTGGTACGATGATAACACGATGTAAATATATGGAGATAACAATGAAGACGATAATGACGAAGGTTAATTCCATAGTGAAAACTAATTTCACGCTCTCGCGAGTATATTATCGCGGATAATAGTGAGAATTCGCGAGTGAACCGAGAGCCGAGGTTGCATAATACTACATACGCGAATCATATTTCGCTGATGGGAAGGTAAATAGGCGGTGTGTCGCTGACGAAACAACGCGGGACAGTTAACCCCGCGAATGGGACGCCAAAACGCTCGGGATACGACGCTCGCGTTGTTACGCATCCCCGTGCAATCGTAACCAATTTGTTGCAAACGTTTCTCGTCTCTGCGATTTGTCTGCCTATTTACAGCCTTTGTAGTCTCTTGCGGAAAAATATGTTTTCATTTAAATCTCAATCACAAAGCACAACGGAGACACTCGCGACGAATTAGGGTTGAAATTAAATTGCTCGCGTTTCGCGACGCTTCAAAGGGGAAACTCGCCGCTGTAGGGTTTTAATAATAATTAAAAATTTAATAACCATTTTTTTTTAATTGTATTAGTGATACAATGGCGGCAATGGTGGTGTGGCGCTTTGCGCCAATCGGGTTAATCGTCATAATGCTTTTTTTTTTAACAATAAAAAAAAAATGGTGGTATCGTCGATCCGTCTATCCCCTCCCCCCCTTAACAAAAGAAAAACATCCCCTATTATTGTTTACCGTCTTTCTACAACCCCCGATGTTACCGTGATTTTCATCCCCCTTACCATGCAACAAGATCAGTTACACTCGCATTCACCAATGTGTACCCATGGATTCGCTCCTTGAGAAACGAGACAGGTAGGAATCCGACGAGTGGTATAGTAGGTACGACGTTCAACCCTTAGTAAGCTCGAGGCTTCAAGCTTCTTCCTTCTCGTTCGCCTTCTCGTACCTTCCGGCCGTCTTCGCTGCACCACCCCCTTCTCCCTCGCGAAAGATAACCCCTAAGGCTCGAACCCTCGACCGTTATGCCGATAACGGAAACCCGTTTCCGTAAACCAGTGTTCCCGAGGCTCTCTGGGACTCCTCTCCTCCCCTCTCTTCGCTTTCACCTCTCTTGTAGAGATATCTACTCGCCTCGGTGGCTCTTCGTCTCCCATTTCGCCGAGGCTTGTAGGTACGTAATCCATTTCAGCCCTTACCCGGCAGATTACCCGGGGATTCCCCTTGGACTGCGTTGCCCATGGGCATCCCTGGGACTCCCCCATGGTCGGTCCGTGCTAAGGGTAGTGGGAGGGGTGAAGACAACGCGTCCCGCCCCGCCCCGCCGACACTGATGCTAACAGTCAAGAAGCACAACCTGTATTTTCTCCTCGATCTACCAAACCAAAACCCTTGGCGATCCTCCGTCACGGCAAATTGAACTTTGCCTTTCGATACGGGGAAAATTTTGTCTCGAGTCATGCGCACCGATTATTCGGCTCCGAAGGAACGAGCAGCATGGGTGTAACAGTGATTGAGGATCGAGAAAACGGAGTCCGGTTGGGACTATATCCCACGGTCAGTCGTAGGGATCTCTCGGAAATCTCAGCTTTCGCGTGATCCTTCTTCAACCTCCCAAACTCCTCGTGGATGGGGGGGGGGGGGGACATTAAATTAAACTTTGCATTATATTAGAGAGACGATGAAGAGAGATTCCGAAGGACTCAATGGGATCGGAGAACCGCATGATGGAGAGGATTACGTGGGTTGATTTAAGGGGTTCGACAATTTTCGGTAAAAAAGATCATTCTTTCGTTCTTTTTTTTTTAATGTAGAAAAAAATTACAGCAAAAATCTCGGTCGATTGATTGATCGTAGGTGACGTGATAATGTTCACAACATTTTTAGGCCCAATAAAGTTAAATTTTTTTTCAATTTTTTTCAATGGTAATTCATCTGAATTCTTTCTCGCGATCGAAATACGATTTTTTCAATCGAAAAAATAAAAGACTCTTTTCGCTTGTAATCATCGAAACCACAACAAAAAAAAATCGCATTCGAGTCTCACAAAGCTCTGTAAAAAAATATCCTTTCACGCCACATTTCATTGTTTCCAAATGACGTTTTACAAATGTTGAGAATAATTCCATGTAAACAGAGCGACAATGGACTCCGACAAAGAAAAAAAAAAAAAAAAAAAAAAAAAACAGGAAAAAGAAACGAAAACAATGAAAACCAGAGTAACGAAGAGTTGACAATGACAATGCTTTAAAAAAAAAATAAAAAATCCCGTTTGTCGTACATGTTTGGATGAGAAGAGTACGAGAATGTTGATATAGGTACACCAACCAAGCATAGACCGTCGAGTGTTTGGCGACCATATTTTTCTGTCCGATGACAGAACGTCCGCTGATGCGGGATGGGGTAGTAGCCAGCGTAGGGGTGGGGAGGGGAAGGGTGGGGGGGTTACCTAACGGAATTCCAAACTTTGGTAGAATGCCAAATTATCGTCGTTCCTCTCTTTTCGGTTGTGTGTTGCTACGATGCTTTTGCACACATTGTGAGATCAGTGAGGGTGGAAGAGGAAGGGGATAGGGATACACAAGCCCCGAGGAATACAGCGAAGAGTGAAAAGTGCGCGGAAGAGAGAAAATCAGACAGGGGACGAAGAGGAGGAGTCGTGAATGGGCAGTCGCGACAACGAACCCGGTAACCCGGTTTTCTATCATCGATTTCTCTACGTGCTGTGTGCGAAGCGAGAAAGAAGCCGAAGAGCACATAGACACGGAAAAAAAAGAGAAAAAAAAAAAAAAAAAAACCACCCCCTCCCCCCCCTCCCCCCTGTATCCACAACGACAAAGAGACGGGTAAATAAAAATTGGGAAAAAGGAAGCGCTATTCGAGGCGAAAGAGAAATGAATGAAAGACAGAGTAAAGTAGGAGGGTTTCGAGAACGATTCATTTTCCCTGCTCGATGAAGAGAAAAGCTCTCCTGCGAACTATTCGCAGCTTTTCCTCTCTGCTCTCCCCCCCGCGCTGACACGTAGCAGCAGTGGTGGTAGCAGCAGCAGTTTCAGTAACACGATACCGGAAGCTGAAGAGATAAAAGTATGGAGAAGGGTGGTATGGGAGACGCACATAGCATACCGGGAAATCGAATCTCCGTTGCTTGGTGTGCTGCGCATTCAGCATCGATGAGACTCGACCCCGTTGCCTCGACCGAGTCGCAATCAATCAATCCGAGACTCGAATGGCCTGGCCTCGTTATTCCAGAGCCGGGGGTTGGAAAAAGGATGAAGGGATCGAAATCGAGCGCTATTGCTGGTTTCATATGTGTATTTGGTGCGTAGGTTTTGGCATAACGAGGGGATTTGTGTGCATACAGCAAGACGCAATACGGGGTTACGAATTATATACTACATATATCTTCAAAATACATTCATGTTTATTGATTCACTGGATAATCAATGGCTCTTCATGTATTCGCAATCGAATGATGAGAAACAGAAGACCATAAGGGAGGGGTGATGGATTTTGAGGGGTGAAAAGACGCATTTTTTTTTTGGGGCGAATGAAGAATCGTACGAAAACGGCTGTTCCATTTTTTATATCGGGAACCAGGGATTTTTTTACATGGTTTTCACACCCTGACAAATAGCGACTCATGCGCGATTTTTTATAGAATTTTTCCCCCACGTCGACGAACCCCCTTAGCGAAGAAATCATTTTATTTTGCTTAGCAATGGATATTTCTATAATTTTTAAGCATTGGTAGTTAATGATTCTGCAGCTCGTCCTTCTCTAGATAATCCGAATTTCCGGAAAATGTTGATTCAATATTGAACTATCATTTTCGATCTTCAAACATCTTTAGTTCTAAGAATCTCTCGAGGCATCGTACTTCGATCTCTACCCTTCGGGAAAACAATCTCTACATCTCGCTTTCTCTCGCAACTTTGTATCCTTTACCCACTTTCACCCCCTTTCACCCTCTTCGACAAAATTGGCTTCGTTACGCCGTCAACGAGGCTTTACTTCTGAATACGCCTCGGGATTACCGATGCTTCAGTGACGAACGAACAAACTCCTCGCTGCAGGCCAATTTGCATCCTTCGCGAGGCTGTCGGAAATCGCCTCAACCCCCCCAATGACGTTGGGCTTTTCGCTCTTAAACCTATACGACGAGCTTCTGCGGTTTCTCTGTATCCACTGTTACTCTCCCGTTCTTCTCGTCTTTACCTCGTCAAGCCGCACTCCCCTTAAGCTCGACACAATCTCCGTCGCAACGCTTCCCGAGGTTGTAATTCCACCGCGAACTTCCGGCTTTTGACCCTCGAAATCTTTGCCCTTCTCATCCTCTGACTCGAGACGAATTCAACTGGTTGCGCGTAGCATTTATGTTGACGTTTGAAATCAACTTGACCGGTATTCGCCCATTGCCTCCCCTATCCATTCCAATTCGCAGGGCACTAGTATGTCGTCAATTCTTCCGCGGAAAAATACGCGGGACACATTCGAAGCTTTCTAATTTATCGCACGGATGCATCCGCATGGCTTTGGAGCGACGAAAGCATAAAGGACACGAAGGCGAAAGACAGGAAACGTGGTCTGCACAGAGAGTCGTTGCTCAGCAATGCCAAGGGTGGTAATGGGAAGGCGTTACAGATACCAAAACGAGAGTCAGAAAGAGCCGACGGAGTACGGATGTTGCCCCCCGCCTCTCGTAAAGCGCTAACGTTTTCGCACATCGTAAATATCACGGGGGTAGACGCGCCAGGTATTTTTCGGATGAGACTCGGAGGAAGATCGAGGAGGACTGCAACTTGGTACAGGTGGTACACAGTTGGTATTTGTTCTGCTGGAGAAACGAGACAACGGGGGTGGAGACGGGACCGAGAGGACGAACCGGGGAGGAACATTCGTTTCCCTCGTAAATGTTGCAAGGCTGGCTTCCCCCTCCCCCCTTTCCAACGAGGACACAAAGCTCATTCGTGTTCATGAGAAACTCGGGTAATCCCAAGGGTGGGGCAAAATGGGGCAACGAATCAAAATGGGACACTGCGCGACTCGAATTTTGGAGCAGCGAAACCCGAAAACTTTTTTCGAAAGTTCTTAATGCTTTAAGGGGGTGTGACAAATCTATTTTTTCGTTCAAAAGTAGCGGAAAAGTGTTGTTTGTGTTGAGAAAACTTCATGAATTGCTAAAGTGGTCCATTTCGCCCCACTTCCTCTCTATATGCAAGACCCATTCTGTTCCATCCCTCTTACGCTTGTTTCCATTATTTTTCATTCTTCGTTATTCCTTCCGGTAGAGGAAATATTAAAATCCAATTGGTGGACAGGAAAGATAGAGGAGAAAGTATAGACAGGTATTCTTACCATTACCGCGCGCTTTACTCGAGGCTATACGAACCGCAGCACCTGCCGTCGAGTAGGATAGACACAGAGCGTCAACGGTTGAAGCAGCAGGGAGCTTGGGTTGCTCGCCCCGTACAACGAGCCAAGAATGAGGAACGAGAGAAAAATAAGAAGCAAAAGAAAGGATAGAATTGGCTCTCCGCCAAGTGGACCTTCCCAATTCTTCACTTACTCTTCGAGATTTTTCTTTACGATCTTCTTATTCTCGTGGCTTCGCTCTTCTCCTACAGGAATTTCGTTTCACTTCTTTCTTTTCTTTTTTATATCGCGAATTTTTATCCAATAAGCTACCGGGGTTTACTGCGCCATTCCGGAACGGGTCGTCATGCATTTTTCTAAACTACTCAATAATCTTATCTACTCGAGAGACGAAACGCTGAATCGACATTATTATTATTATTTTTTTTTTCGTCATTGTTGTATCGTTTGTCGTATCAACGTTGACAATTTTGAAAAATTCGACGGGAGAGAAACACGAGAATTCGAAATTTAACCCTATTAATTTCAGGGAGAAAATCAGATTTTAATTTTTTTCTAAAAAAAAAAAAAAAAAAAAAAAAATCGACAAAAAATATTGAAAAAAGTGGAAATCCGCTTACAATTTTTTGTATTCAAATCTGCGAATTTTTCCAGACGATCAGAACACGAGAACAAACATTCAGTCACATTGAATTTATAATGAAATTTCTTTTATCGTCTGAATAAAAAAAAAAAAAAAACCCACGATTTTTCGCCTGAAATCGTCGAACCCCTCGCCAATTCTATACACATACGATACGAATAGTGAAAGCCTTTGCCTCGTTTGAGAACGCGTTACACTTTGAAATTCCGATGACTCATGGCTTTTGCCGACCGTATGAGAATTAACGTTCTTCCCGGAAGTGAGCGAATACATAGAACAGCGCATAAAGCGCAAGGGAGCCTTGCGAGGCCCTTCTATTCGAGCGCTTCCTGGCGACACACAAGATCACTTGCTTATTCCATTTGCGATACCAGCAAAGGCTCTCCTTTTTCCTCTCCTGTCCTTACGTAGCCTCTAAGCTGTGGAATATGCAGGAGCAGAAAGACGCAAACGTCCTTCTCGAGAGCATCCTTTTTTTTTTGCTCTCCCTGCATCAAATTTTCACCCTATCATCCCCTTGCGCGCTCGCGCTCTCCCGGAGCTTTGAGGACTTCGCACTACGATCGCGCAAGTTTCTACGGAGAATTTGACGATCCGTTAAAGATTCTCGTCGTTGACGCCTCTCAACCCTTGAGAGAGAAAAAAAGGGGCTGACACCTCGAAAAAACAAAATCGTTGTTGAAGGGGTACGTGGGTTTAGACGGAGGCGGCAAATGAGGGATGCCGAAGTGCGAGCGAAACTCTCGGAATACCGAGAAACACAGAGCTACTAGAGAATAGGACAGTGAATTCGGGAGATGCGGAACAATCCTCTTGTAAAACTAAGACAACGAGATATAGCCCGGTGGGTCTGTGTATATCAAAAGCGTAACCGTAGAGAGTGAAATTGTGTATGAGAGGAGAAAGCGCGCTCCCGAGACGAGTATTCTACTTCTGAATATGCAACGTCACGTTTCGGATTTCGGCGCTCTTCTGGTTCCTTTATTCCGTCACTACTGCTGTTGCTGCTCTCTTTCTTCGTTCTCCCTATACCCACCCCTTACGGAGGGAGGGGGCGTCGGGAACGAATGCCTGACGGAAGGATTCATACTCGAGCAGAGTAGTAGCTGTCCTCTCCTTCAACTCGTCGGATGTACCGCATACTTGTATTTCTCGTTTCGTTTGCCAGAACGCTGGCTTGGCTTTCGGCGATGCGATAGCTCGGATATAACTGTATGCAACGACATTCATATTCCTCGTCTCGTTGCGCTTTCCTCCTCGTATACCTTTTTTTTTTTTTTTTTTTTTTTATCCATGGCATTCGCAAATCCAGCGGTTAAAGCCGTTCAAGAAGCTTTCGAAGTCCCATCGGACTCGTCGCTTGTAGATTTTTTTTTATTTTAGTGCATTCTCGACAATCTTGAATTTTTAAACGACCAGAGGCGAGGAATACACTGCCGCGAAAAGGTCGATGGGAATTCTTGAATCTCACTCGGGGGAGAAAAAGATCGAACGGCGACGAGAATCAGGAGTATATAAACGGTACCAAAGCATCACAGTGTCCTTATCGCAGTAAAGGAGAGCGGGGCAAAACGGAACTGAATTGGAAAACGAGCGCGTAGCGAAATTGGGACAAAACGGTCAAAATTGCGAAGGAAGAAAATTGATCGTAAAATTTAACAAAAATTGAGATAAAATTTGAGAAAATCTTTGAAACAAAAAATGCACTTTGAATTTTCACTTTTCTTTTTTCTTTTTTTTTATTCTATAAAAATTTTCGATAAATTAAAAAAATGACAAAAAAGTCGATTTTCAGTATTTACATGCATTTTACAATTTACAGTTATTATAGTTTAATATTTATTGTTATTAAATAATTATTTTTTAATTAAAAAAAAATTGACCTCCATTTTGTCAAAATTTCAATTTTTGGATTAGACGTAAATTTTTTCAAAAGTTTTACCTCAGCTTTTTTCAATAATCACTGTTTCTATATACCCATTTCTGTGCCCATCTCGCCCCGCTCTTCACTGTACAGAAGCGAAGAGCCCTCCATTGGTTCAGGTCCAATGTAATGAAATGAAGAGATCTGTTTAAGAGAACTCAATCAATAAACTCGAAGTCTTCCCTTATGACCCGTGGATTAAATGTAGGTCGCGCACAAAGGTATCGAAGATTTTCATTATCTCCTTCCGCGAGCTCGCGAACTCTCGTACGTCCTCTTGTCCTACATTCGAATTTTTTTTTTTTTTTTTTTTTTTTTTTTTTTTTCATTCTGCCCCTACGTTATATAATATTTCACATATTTTTCTCTCGGCGAACCGAGTGCGGTACAGTCTCACATTTTATTTATAGCCTTAACCCCTTCTTCCGAAGTAGTAGCAAAACGTAAGAAGAAGCCGAGGATACGAGTTGCCCGGCGGGGAGTTTATACATTTTTCATAAATAAATTTTCTACCCCTCGCAAAGGGGAAGCATCGGTGTGCAGCGACGCGGTGGAAGTGGAAACCGCGATTGCCGGCTAGCCGCATCGAGAACCTCTCTCTTATCGTCCCAACGCTCTCAGCGAGCGTGAACGGGACGATACGCGAATCGCGTATACATTTGAAAAAGCAACTCCTCGCGGGATCGAACGACTTTACTCGTCGAGAATCCCAAAAGCTTTGGTCGGGGCTCGCCGAAGATCGATACGGTATGAACGTAAACGGTTTTCCTTCTCTCGTTCAACATCACGGAAGTCGAGATATCGGGAATACAAATATGCGCGTATCCGTTTCATAATTTTTCAGCTTAAGATCGAAGGCGAAGAATAGAGAAAAAAGAAAAAAAAAAAAAAAAAAAAAATTCGAAAAAAAAAAAGTCGAAAAAATTTCACATTTCTTTATCATTATTTTTCTTGATTCGCGAAGTTTCTACAGTGAGAAAGCATCGTTCGTAATTCGTTTTTTTTCTTTCATTTTTTATCTTTTTATTCATCTTAAATACATCTTCTTCCTCTTTAGCTCTCTTTTATTGCTTTTTCAATTCTTTGCTTGTTTACCAATTTTTATTAATTAATTAATCACTTTGTTTACTATTTCATTAAAAAAAAAACAATTTAATTAAAAGTTTTTTGATTAAATCTTTTTATAACGTTTGAATCTCTTTGCCTATTTCGACGCAATTTGTGTGCCAAATTCCCACTTGATACCCCGAAATTTCCGACAGTGTTAATGTCCTTTTCGCTCAACATGCACTCGACATTTTTTTTAAAAAGTGAGTTTTAGATGTTTTTCTGTAACATTCCAAACACGTTGACAGGAAAAACCCGAAAAAAAAAATAAAATAAAATTCCCGAAAACAAAGCTTTCTCGACGAGAAACCCGAAAGCACCGAGAACTACTCCAAAATAACGAGAACACACTTCGAAGGGACGCGAAGGTAGTAGAGTTTTACGACTCGTTGTAGTTCCGTCCGTTGAAGTTGGGTCACGAAATTTATCTCACGCCCGGTGATTTTTTTTCCTGAATTTTCGGTTGGTTCGGTCTATTTACGTTCGATTATCATTAGCTCCGCGGGGTTTTTCGTCGAAGAGTGGAAATCACAGCGGGGTGTATGCGGCGAACGCGGTACATATATCCGGTCGAAACGGTGATTTTATTCCGAGTCCCTGTGGCTCTCTCGCCGGACGTTTCAACCACGAAAAGCTCGCAATAAAAAAAAAAAAAAAAAAAAGAAAAAACCTCGCGACCACAAGGGAAACACGACGAATCGTTCGTTTCGCTTTACCGGTTGATACTTCGATACAGAAACGAAAGGAGAATGAACTACAATCGTGTGTGCTGTACCTTGACTTCCGTTATCCCCGAGAAATTTCGCAAAGCTTGTTCTTTGACTCAATTGCCGCAACTCTCTGTGTGTGTGTGTGCGTCGAGTTCTTCGACATCGCGAAACTCAGCAATTAGTTGGTGTGCAACTGCACGGAGAAGTCGCCCGGTAGCAGCCCTTGTCGTCGTTATTCTGAGCTCTTTTCTCCTACTGCGCACACAGAGAGAGAGCACATAGCGCGCGGGGAAACTGTACAACGAGACCTTACTGCTACCAACCGGGAGAGTAACTTCGGTCGGTAATTGACTTTTCGTTTAATACTCTTGCGTCGGGTTAGAGTAAAGGAAAAGAAATACCGTTGGAAGAAAGGAAATGGAAGGGAAGGGCTACAAAAAAAGCGCCGAGAAACTTTTTGACGCAAGTATACACTTGCGGAACCTTCGGTTCTAACTGTACACCAAACCGTCTTTTCTTTTTTTTTTTTTTTTTCGTTTTTTCGAAACTTCTATACATCTATCTACTCATTCAGTTCCTAATTCTTCTTGTTCCTCTTGACCTTTTCTATACTCTTGCCGTTCGCTGTTTCTACACCGAGACTTCGCTCCAATGACGTCGTTGTTGATGAATCAAATAAACAAGTTCTTTATCGCTTCACCGGACGAAACTACTTTTCGCGAGTTTCCGCACAGATAGACGAAATTAGGAAATGTGTAAAAATTAAAAAAAAAAAAATGAGTGGTATACAGATTTTTTTTTTATAATGATTAATAAATTTAAAAAAAATAAAAAATAGGTGTGTTCCAGTTTTTTTTTTTTTTTTTTTTTATAAATAAAAAAATCGTTCTATCACTCCAGCGACGAAAGTGCTTTCCCCGACTTTCTTCCGCGCAGAGACGGACGGAATTAGAAAAAAAAAAAAAAAAAAAATGATTACGCGAGTGGAGCATCAATAAAAGAGAGTTTTTGCAGACTCCTCTCCTCTCAGCTCTGGAACAACCCGGCTTACTGTCGTCGGATGTTAATTGTGGAAATACGCTACCGTGGGACTAATTAAAAGCTGTAATTCGTTGTAACCTCTCCGTTGCGTCTGGAGAATGCGCCGGTGAGGCGAGGAATGCTTCTTCAGTGAAAGGAGAAATAAGCATTCCCCATCTCGCCTCTGCTGTGTCTCTCGGTAAGAAGATTCCTCTCCTTTCCTTCCACCTCTTGTCTCTCCCTTGGAATTAATTCAACCGCCGCAATACAAAGGGAAAGATGGCGAAGGGGGTTGTAGGCGAACGTCTGAAGAAAATATTAAACTCTTGTTCTCTCCTCGTGTGCATCCCTCGTTGTCACGACGATTTATATTAGAAAAAAACCAACGCGACCAAACGCCTCCAACAGTTAATTCGAAAAGTCCGCAATAAAAGTAGCCGTCTGTGTCGTTTTGCGGGGGTGCAATCAAACTTTCGTCAGGGTTAGTCGCAACCAGTCGACGTCACGCGAATGAAAAGTCTCGTGGGAATGTAATTAAAATATAGTACAACGAAGAGAATGAGTTTCTAAAAAAAAAAAAAAAATAAAAAAAAAACACACATTGGCAAAGGTCGTGTTTGGTACGAGTTTCGTACCATCGCCTGTAAAGGGAGGAAGCGAAGAGGGGCGTTTGAGTTCGTTTGCGAATTAGCAGTTAACAAATTAACACCGCGTGCAACGATAGCCATTGCGATGTTACGTACCGGAACATCGAGCTGGGAATTGGTCGAATCATAGTGGGGGGGGGGGGGGGGGGGGGGAGGGGGAGGGTTTGTGTTGTATAGGATATAAACCGGTGTCGAAGGAAAAACAGCAACGGGTTGAAAAGCGGCGCAAGGCGAGGGGAAGGGATCGCGATACCGCCAGTATTCAGCCGCAATTGAAATACGCGAATTCGTCCGTTGGGTATTTGCCTATTGGCTACTTCCAAACCCGCGCGCGGGGCAAACCTATTGATTATCCCCCTTGAATTCCTCTATCCGCTCTCTCTGTCCATTTGCGCCGTTTGATTCATTATAATTGCAGGCGCCTCTTTCTCTATCTCTCGACCCGAAATGTATACGTTTTAACAAGAGATATAAACTCGAATGGTAGAGGTGGAGAGCAATCGTTCGATTCCGATCGCCCGGATTTCATACTCACGATTCGCGATCCTATAAAATAAAAAAAATTAAAAAAAAAAAAAATTGATTTTAGTATTTTTTATAAATTTTTTTATTTTTCACATTTTATCTAATTTTTTCAAAATTCTGTGTCAATTGGTTTTTAATTGTCTTTCAATTTTTTCCAAAAAGTGATCTTCTTTTGTTTAAATTTCACCCGAAATTTTTTTCAATTATTTTTGTCTCTATTTCGATTTCCGTGTCTATTTCGCAATCCCGGATAACTCTCGTTGCCTTTCATCAACTTTTAACGATCGCCTTTGAAAGTTGAACGAAAAAAAAAAAAAAAAAAAAAAAAAAAAAAAAAAAAAAAAAAAAATCATTTACCAAAAGTAAAGCGACAAAAGAATTAATTCTCTTTTTTTTTCTCCTCTCTCTTCGAATGGCATTCACCCGCCGTTCGGTTATCGATCGAAAATGATTTCGAATAGCGATAGATCGAGTCGAACGGGCGGATGCGATAGATCGTCGGATAGACTATACCGGTGATGTATAAATACTCGTATCGTTCGCATGTGTAGTTGGTAGACGGTAAAACGCCCCCTCCCTCACGTTCCCAGACGAACAAGGGGGTGAGCAAGAGTTTGGTGGGTCTGAGGGCGTACAGCATGGACGAATAATCGGCGTCGAACCGATAGCCGAGAGAGCCCCGAGTAGCACGCGCGGTAATTAGTAGTTCGGCGCCGGTGCGGAGGAGGCAACCGGAAATTGCCGCCGTTGCCGATGCGACTCCGTGAGTGAGAGGAGTCATGCACGAGCCTCGAATATCTATACAGTCATTATCACCCGGCCGTAACGTAGCCCCCGGGGGGTAGCGCTCTATGTCCCCTTCCCGTCCCTCCGCCTTCGCTCCATGCCATGCCATGCCATGCAATGCCATGCCACGCCATGCCATGGAGAGAGACTCGAGAGAGGAGGCTTCGATGCTGCTTCTGGTGTGCCTCGGCGTATAGTATACGTATAGCGTACGTGTATAGATGGGT
This sequence comes from Cryptus armator, assembly GCA_963971235.1. NCBI lineage: Eukaryota > Metazoa > Arthropoda > Insecta > Hymenoptera > Ichneumonidae > Cryptus > Cryptus armator. Next base: position 13,936,666 of record OZ020240.1, read on the forward strand.
TATAAGGTCGTCGCAGGGGAGGAGGAACCAAGCGCAGCAATGACATCGCGCGGAACGACGCTTGACCCACTTGCCTCACTTCGGGAGCCTCTGTCCTGTCGTACCCCGTACAACCCAATCCTCTCCACAACCTCGACTAATACTATTCGGCATCTGATATTGCACTACAGTCAGAATCTCTTGATTACCTGTGAATTGCCCCCATTCGCTCATTCAAAATCGAATATATATCGATATATATCGAACGCCCGCGCAAAACACATTGAAAAAAAAAGACAAATAAAATCGAAATAAAAAAAATTGTTAATAATAATAATTATTATTATAGAATAAAATTATTTTTTTTTTTCTCGTTATTAATAAAAATCATAATAACTTGTTAATAATAATGTTATTTTTTTTTTTATTATTTATTTATTAAATTATCAAGGAATGCGAGATATAGGATTAGAATTTTTTTTTTTTTTTTTTTTCATTTAACTTGTTAGCAATTTCACTTTAAACGATATTTTTTTTCGAGAGTTTCACGTTAGGAATTACGAAATGAAAATTTAACGAAAATTTCGTCGAAATATAGGTATTTGGCGAATCGAGCGCTGCATTGAAGTTTCAACGACACGACTGTGAGGGGAAAATTGTCGAGCGATGTATCTCCGCGAATTAACGCGCGGTTCCGCGCATCCGAATAACGCCCTCGGGAAGGGAAGGATGCAACGTCTTGCGACATTGCGATTGAAGTTCGCCGTTGCGACAGAATCGAAAGAGACCCGAGAATTCTCGAGTTCGCCGCGGGTATAACGACGTTTCCTGTGTCTCCGGATTTTCCGCGCTATATACACGACGAAAACCATGTAACTTGCATTTCGCACACTGTAGCGACGATGTGCCATTCCACATTTCCGATCTCTTCACCATCGTACAACGATCGTAACGTGGATAGTGTCTCGTTTCACATTCTATTCTCGTAACTGTTGAGTTTCGCGAATATTTCTAACGCCACTCGAGACCATTGTAGGTGTGGCAAATCGTGTGTCTTCCGTGAATCGTAAAATGGAAACGGAATCTAAGATAAAACGTCCGCGAATGATGTATTAAAAATTCTACAAAAGTAGTGTTCCATTTTTTTCAATACGATATTTTAAAATATTTTTCACTTCAAAAAAAAAAAAAAAAAAATTCCAAATTTTTTAAATTTATTCAAATAAAAAAAAAAAAAAAAAATTTACCACGAAAAATAAATAAAACGCCCATTTTTACCTGAAATCGTTGAATACCCCTTTAAATCTCAAAACAATCCTCCATTTTCCATAAAATAAAAAAAAAAATCGTACAAAAGTTTACAGTATAAAAAACAATATATTTTTTTATTATCTTAAACAATATTTACAATAAACAATAATAACGGGAAGCACGATGGACGCGCGACGATACATTTCGTCACGCAAATCAGCGACTTTGGTACGAAAAAAAAAAAAAAAAAAAAAGAATTAAACAAACAAATAAAAACGGAGGAGATGTATATTAGGGTGAAAAAAACGTCGAAAAAACGTAATGCAGGTACTGTGGTAAAGAGGCGCATTGTTAAACGCGTTTAAAAATCTCGTCAATTGTACGCCTCGTGATTATTGTAGCCGGCGGCGTATTCTTGAAGTTCTTGACTGCCGCCTTCCTCCTCGTGACCGTGAACCTGAATCTGGTGCTCGTGAGCGTTATGATGGCCTTCATGCTCTTGGGCCTCCGGGGCGTAACTCGCTCCCGAGTGGTCGTTCTTACCGGAAGTGTGAACCACCGCGTGAAAGCCGTCCTTGTCCGCTCGGTAGGTTACCACGCGCACGCTACCGCCCGGTTCCTTCACGCTGTACTCGCCGGACACGCTACTTCCTGGTGGAGCGGCGAAGAGACCGAAAAGTAGGGGGGAGAGAGAAACGAACCCACCGAGGAAAGGGAAAGTCGAGTTTTTTTTTCAATGTAATCTTTCACCGTCAAGTTTAGTGTCAATGTCTCGCTTATTAAATAACAACAATAATAAAAAAAAAAAAAAAAATAAAAAAAAAATACAAAATTTGAAAAATTATTTTTTTATTTTATTTATTTATTTTCAATAATAATAATAAAAGAAAAAAAAATAATAATAATATGATTTTATATTATTTTTTTTTCATTTATTATTATTATTTGAAAAAATGATATTATTATTATTTTTTTTTCTTTTAAATAATAATGATAATAATAATAATAGTTTTTATTACTTACCGTCACGAGTTTCCTTCTGTGAGTGAAAGTCACCGGTATGATGATCCTCGACGCCATAGGAAAATTGATACTTCGGATGAGCGACGTAATCGAGAGTGTAACCGTGATGAAGATCGTGTTCTTCGTCGTGTTCGTGTCCCTCACCGTGAAGATGATTGTGCTCACTGGTGTGATGCACGACGTACGGAACTTTGACTTCAAACTCGGGACCCTCGACGGGACCGTGAAAATGCATGAAGGAAGTTGCGATTGAGACGTGAGGATCGTGCTGATGATGATAGCCGTGATGCGGATCACCTTGGAGCGATATAACGCTGGCTATGGTCAGTCGACTCAACGCCAGTACGCTGAGAACGAGCGCTGTCCTTGGGGGGCACGTCTGCGTTTCCAATGAAAATAGAAATAGAAAAAAAAAAATCTATGTATCTTCTACGATCAATAAAAATCATTTATTTTGACCGATTATCAATTATTTTTATCAAAATTACGAAAATATATGTACTTTTCAATTTTTAAAAATCGTCGATTTAATTTGATAATAAATTTCGCGTAAAAAAAAAAAAAAATGACTGAAATTTTTTTTTTTTTTCAATGATTTCGAATCATCTATTTTAATCCTCGGAATTTTTTTTTTTTTTTTTTTTTTTCAATGTCTCGAAATCATCGCAATCGAATTCGAGAATTCATTGTTCGCATAACAAAAAAATCGAAAGCCAAGCGAAGAGAGAACTCGAGATGATGGAATTTTTCGTCGGTAAACTTCTGTTTCTTCTGTTATTTCGTCGGGGAGTACGCGCGCGCACACGTGTACACACGGTGAAAACAATCAGCGGCATTGAGCGTTGCGGAAGAGGAGCTAACGGGTCGAGATCGATGCATCTATGCTTCCGTAGACTCGAACGAGATGTATACAGACGAAGCTACAGGGCCTTCGGTCTCCGGTACTTTCATCGTAGATTTTTTCCGAATCTCTTGAAATCGCAGTGATGAAAGCAGCAGCAGCAGCAGCAGCAGCAGCAGCCTGTCGAACCGGTGAGTACCATCAACGAAGCCAGACGAGAGTACTGATTGAATGTCGGGGGTTCGAAGAGGCTGGAGAACGCCTGCCGTTCTCTATCCTCGCTCACCGGGCTTTCCGCATACGCACACAAACATCAATACCACTCATAGCACAGCGATGGATAGGGTACCATCCGGTTTTAATTACGAGTTCTCTCACGGGAAAACTTGTTGGACTGCCTTTTACTAAAGCTGCAGTTGCTGCTGTAGCTGCTGCAGATGTTGAGTCTCTTGTTCGTTTCGTCCATTTGATTTCTCACCCAATATCAATTTCGGCCGATAGTCCGTCAAAGCTTTTTGATATCGACGCTTTTCTTTCATTTTTTTTTTTTTTTTTTTTTTTCACGTACATCAAAATACTTCGACGTTATCGATTTTTTTTTTTTTTTCAAATCTTCGATGTTTTTCACAGCTTCACATTATTTCTACGATATTTGAGTCACACGCGATCGGCAATAAAAAAATAAAATAAATTATCTTTCATTACGAAAATTCCTTTTTTTTTTTTTCGCGTACGTAAAACTACTATTATCGATTTTTTGTTTTTTTTTTTTTCAAATATACGATTTTTTTTTTTCACGGATTCACATTATTTTTTTGATATTTTATTCACACGCGTACCATCATCGAAAAAAAAAAAATTATATATATATATATTAATAATCCTTTAGTACGAAAAAAAGGGATGCGATGTACCTTGAGATTCATCTCTTTCGTTCGCGATTTATTGAGAGGCGCTCAGGTGAGAACTGCAACTTTCGTGCTCATTCCCGATAGCTTTTATACCACAGAGAGTCAGCAAACACGAGAGCGTGTGTTCTATTCCCCCCTCGCAACACTCTCATGCGTTGTACATACATTTCTCCCGAATATGCTCATCCCCCCGACGTCTATTTTCTCGGACAAGTCAGCGCGCTGAGAGTCCCCGGTACTCTCCACCTCGGTCACGGTCCCTCTCTCGTTCCTTTTGCATTTGTTTTTTTTTCAACTCTCGACTCTTCTCACTTTCGTTTTTTTTTTTTTTTTTTCACTCTCACTCTCACCTTCGAGGTCTCAATTCCATCACCACGAGTACTTTTGTATTATGTGTTTGCGTAAGTATCGTCGCGGCGTCGAGCCAAGAATAACACATTAAATCCGATTACGCGTTAACGCGTCTACGCGAGCATGAAATTTACAAAGAAAAATCGTTTCTTGATGCGAAAACATCATTAGCGAGGCTCTTGAATACAAAATGGCATAAAAAAAAATGTTACGACCTTCGTGAAAAAAAAAAAAAAAAAAAAAAATTTCAAATGCAAAATTTCGTCAAAAAGATCGCGAAAAAATTCGATCAATCGATCAATTTATGACGATTTTTGTGCGAAGGTTCGGAACGCCCACCACGCTTCGACGAAAATAGATTTTTTTTTTTTTCGACAAGCTTATGCGATCCCCTTAACGCGTTTCGTTTCGTGACGAGAAAGATTGATTCGTAACTATCCTCGTTTGCGACGAGAAAAAGATCTCTTTTCTCCGCGTTTCTTTCCTTCGCTTCCTTCGCCGCTCGGTCTTGAGAACAGATTGGATAAGCGGAGCAGAGAACCCGAGGGGAACAATTCCGAATGGAGAAAACGTAGGTGGGGCATTGTACGAAGAAAAGGTTGAAGCTTAAGAGAAACACGTATACCATCCTGAAGGAGTCCCCGCGCGTTGCAAGGAGAGAGAGTGCAAGTTCTTGACTACGTGGTGGCTTACGTCGTATTTACGGGAAGGCGTACCGCGTAAGAAACAGCGTGAGAGAAGTATCTCGCGATACGAACTGCACAAGTAGCGCACGTAGCAAAGTAGACGAGAAGAAGAAGAAGAAGAAGAAGAAGAAGAAGAAGATATAGAGGGCATGGGGATCGCTCGGAGCTCTTTTTCTTCGCGGTTCCTCTCGGGCAAACGGGTGTGAAAAATTGTTGACTCTTCTTCTGCGACTTTGTGTCCCCGTCCCCGCCTTCCCACCGTTCCGCGAGCTATGACAGTGAGCTCTTCTAGTTCTCTAAACTCTCGTTGGAAACCCAAGCTTCACGGCAAACCGCGGAGAATGTCATAAAACTCGTCGGGGCACAACGTTTCGTGTACATGTGTACCTTCCATACTTTCTATGTACGGTTAATAGCGTAAGAGTCTGCGAAGAAGCTTCCTTGAAGACCGTTGACGCGCGAGAGACTCTCGTGAGTATAACTGTGCTGCGAGAGCTGTCCTCCGAGAGCTCTTAGTGTACCCGATGCTACTTCGAGACTCTCTATTTTTTTTTTTTTTTTTTTTTTGGTACACCTGTACCGTTTGTCAACGTTGAAATATTATTCAGCACATCCTTTTCTCTCAGTGGGCTCGCGATGACGAGATAATTTTCTTCCGCGATACGTGACAGCTTCTTCCTTGCCGAGTTTTCACGTAAGAGCTGTAATGACGAGATTACGGGGCAAAACGGACACAGAGAAACGGAAGTTCTCGAAAAAAAAATTGAGATACATTTTTTTTCAAAATTGAGGCCAAATTTGAGAATTCAAAAAAAATGAATTAAATAAAGTCAAATTTGAAAAAAAAAAAAAAAAAAAAAAAAAAAAAAATGAGGTCACAAAAAAATGGAATTTACATTTTTTTTTTTCAAATGATATCAAATTTTCGTCAGATTCTCATTAATTTCTCATTAATTTAAAAAAAAAATCTCATTAATTTGCGCCACTCGTCCATTTTGCCCCACCTGTCCATTTAGCTTCACTCTTCCCTACAGACGCGATGATAGACTAGACGCCGCGAGTTTTACCAGTCGCGAGAGCAGCAGTGCGTGAAAGGGAATTATATTACGTGTTTATAGTTTACACGGTCGATTAAGCGGCAATTTTCATTATAATCAGCAGGATAAACATCGTTAGCAGATAGTTAATCCGTCGCGCATTCGGCGGACGTGAAACAAAGTTCATTGCAAATCGGTACGGTAAATAGTTTGCATTGTGTAAGTAGAGAGCGACGACGATGGAGCGAATGCGATCGAACTTTGCCGAGGAAAAGAAAGATTGCGTCTGAAAGAAAAGCCTGAAGAGGAGTCGCCGGATTCTACTAGATAGCGCGATACAGCTATCGCTAAATACGAGAACGGAGAGAACGCGCTATAAGACACACAGCTTTCTCGCCGCTCGAACGATCGGTGTACCCGGAGCCAAACGGAAGTTGGCTCGGTGACGACAACGATTGAGTAGAAAGACTGACAATCCGTTCCTTTGTCTTCTTGTGTGTTGGGATTCTCGTCGAAACCGCTCTCGAGAAAATACGTGTATCGAAACGATCGCACACGAGAAATGTTACGTTTTCGATGGCAATGGTAGAAGTCCGCTCGTGCGCATCGAGTTCTCCGTAAGCTCATTATTCTTATACCACTTTCGGAGAGTTTCAAACGGCAGTTTCGCTGTATCGAGCAGTTACAACGAGAGGAGGTCAAGAAGAAAGATAGACAAAGTCTTTTTTTTAATTCTCAATGATCATTGACTCTTCGAAACTCATTTTAGTCGTTCCAATACATAATAATAATAACGTCTTTTTTATTTAAAACATTTTTTTGACATTTTCTCGACGTCTCGAATTTTTTTTTTTTTTTTAATATTCGTTAACAATTTTTTTTTGTAAATCTTTTAAAATCAGTACCCTTCGATAAAAATAAATTATTTTAATACGTTCTTCGAAGTTTTTGAAAAAAAAAAAAAAAAAAAATCAAAAATTTAACTCGATTATCGGACGAAAAAATTTTCGAAAAAATAATAATAATCGAAATTGTCGGATTCTCAAGCATATCGTATTTATTCTGATGAATTCCAATATATTTGTTTCGAAGGCTCCGAATCAGAAAAGCTATTATTGCAGAAAATAATAACACGCAATTATTAGCTATTATTAGATAAAATAACAACACGCAAGGTATACGCATGCACTCTTCAAATTTACGTCCCTCGGTAGTCCATGAATATTTTTCTTTTATTTTTTATAACTGTCGTTAATTCTCGTATCGTTAAAACTCGCGAAAAGGTGGTCTTATAACCTTTCCCGGTGTATAACGCCGCGGTGCGAGAAGAGTTGGACCGGGAAATGGATCCAGAATCCACACTCTCGCGCTCCTTGGCTAGCGCCACAATTAAACATTTACCGTTGCCATTAACGGGTACCGTTGAGCGCATAGCGAGCGAACAGGAGAGGGTTGGTATGTTCGAGTAAAGCAAAGCGAGAAAAATAGGATACGAGACAAGGATGACCAAGAGAAGTGCAGGATTTCCAGAAAATAACGTTCCCTACACGCCACTCGTTTCACTCGTATTCGCTAGGGGTAGCGAGGGGGGTGGGGAAGGGGGTGCGGGGCTGAGGGGGTGAGGTTATGCCGAAGCGAGCTACGAGAACGCGGAACGCGAGGCGCAAAAGCTCAGCCCATGCAGCGTCGGTGCACAGAAACATAGACTGAATCCGCTGCCGTCGCTGTAGCCGCTGCTACCCCCGTAATAATGCCGTTTTATTTCGTCGTGGATTCATTTGCGCGTTCGTCCACCTATATCCATACTGCTACCCTTGCGTTCGTTGCATCGCGGATAGTGGAGTAACCAGAGAGAAAGAGCCCCTCAACCCCCGTTCTCTTTCTCCCTTCGCCCCCTTCACCCCCGCCATCCCCCTACCTGGACGACTCGACCAAAGGCCCCGTGGATCGTCGGGACCAGCGAGTAAAATTAATGGCCGAATATATTCACAGTGTACTGCTGTACACTGGCGTTCGTATACCGTACGTATAACCAACTGGATAGTAGGAACAACGAGAGCGAGTTGTACGCCCCTCTTTATCCATCGCCAACCAGCTTCGCCTCTTGGAAATTCACGAATAATTCGTTGGGGCAATACGGTCCTTCCAAGAGACAAAATGGGGAGGACACGCGACAATAAAAATTATTGGAAAAAATTTCAAAATAATTGAAAGAAAATTTCAAAAATTTTGATGCGATTTTTACAAAAAAAATTAAATAAAATTTTTTCGAAGACAAAAATTTACTGTAATTTGTAATCAGCGATTTTCATTTTTTTTTTTTTTTCTCATATTGTATTTTAATTTTTATTACATATTTCGTAAATAAAAAAAAATGGCCGCCATTTTCCTGGTTGACCAGCTGTATGCCTCTTATGCGACATGTGACCATTTTACCCCGATCTCTATATCCTGTCGTTCCGAAGAAAGCTCTTCGTCCCGCCTACGGGAATATAATCTCACAGCGTAGTTGACACACATATACTCGACATTATAACGTCAACTATCGTATACACGTCTTGTTTTTTTTTTTTTTTTTTTTTTTAAGTCATTTCTCTCGTTAACGAGATAACGATTCAAGCTTTTCTGGTCTCTGGTGCACACGCCATCCAGAAATATTATTTTTTTAAATTTTTCTAACGAAGTAAGGAAACGTGAAAAACTATCGAAGTAGATACGGCTGGGCGCGGTCAGACGCAAGTGAAATCGTCGCTCGGGACAGTCGAATCGATCTCGTTGAACAATCGGAAAATCATTCGTGCAGATATTATTCATCGCTCGCGTTGTTTCGTAAGGAAATAATCTTAATCGAGACTCAACCATCCGTATTACGATAATACCAACATATATCGTACATCCGTTCCTCGATTTATTTCTCACGTCGTAATAAAATAATGGATGAGTTTCGTGAAAGTTTCGATGCATATTGGCTCTTCGGTTACGATATATATGTACCTATATACATATAAAAACCATTGGTCGCGTGCGTACATATATTTGTACGCAGACCGAGAGATATCTCTCGTTCACCTCGAGCACAATGTCCGCGGATCGAGTTAACGGGGAAAGTGTGCGATGAGCAGAAGGCTAACGTTGGCCGGTAACGTTGTGCACGTACGTTACATTTTCATAGCCGCTGTAACGACACGGCTCTCTCGGACTCGTCGGCTCTCTGCCCACCATAACGACGTAACGAGATTCTTTTTTTTTTTTTTTTTTTTTTTTTTTTTTAAGCCGATACTAATACGTTTGTAGGTACGTTTTTACGTTCCCCGAGTCGACACGCTCTTTAATTAAATATTCCTATACAAACCGCAACCGGTATTAATACCCATCTATATACATATAAAAATAATTCGTATATAATTGAAGTCCGGAATTATTAAAAAAAACTCCCGTAATTATTTTTATTCGATATTCTCGTGCGTTTTAAAGATATCCGTTCACGCACACTGGCATTGCAATCGTAAAAAAGCGAAGTAATCAGAGAGTAAGAGAGACGTCGGAGTTCTCGTTACTTGCCGCGAGATGCTCGGGATATAAACTCTCGCCGGGGACTAGTGACCGCAAAGGCGAGTAAAAAGAGATCATGATACAAGGTATATATAAAAAAAAAATCAACACTCGTCACGGTAATTTAACTCTCCGTGGCAACGAGCGAAGTGCAAGGCGTCTACGCAATTTTTACGAATGAATTTCGCATCTCCGCGGGCGGTTCGTTTTTTCGGATTATCTTCGATCCTCGGCAATGATTATTTTATCGACGGACTTTGCTCTCAAAGCGTGAAAAATAAAATGTATCGCTCACGCGTTTCTTCATTATTATTACGAATGTGTTTTGTTGCTGTTGTTGTTTCATAGGGGGAAAGTGTTGATGATAAAATGTCCGTACGCACGCGCGCGGCGAAGTAGCCACCGAGCTACCGGCGATGAGCACCAGACGCATACTCGTTAAATTTTTATTGCATCCCGAGGAAAAAGAGAAGAAAACTCGTGTCTCTTACCGCGCAACGGTCAGTTTTCTCGCGTACGTAACGGTAGTTTTTACTGCATATAACCGTCGTATTAATAGCCTCGTCACTCAACATCGCTGCGACAATAAGCGAGAAACGATATACGAGAATTTTTTACGACTAGAAAATATGTTAATATCGATTGTAACGAAGAGACACTTGGAAAATGTGTTTTTATTGTAAATAAACATTTTTTCGAAATTTTTTTTTTTTTTTTTGTAATTTCATAATTTTCATCGCAAAAACTAACCTTTTCGATATTTTTGTTTTTTGATACGAAAAAATATTTTTTTAAAAATATATTAATATCGATAATAAAAAAAAAATACTTTTGGAAAATTATTTAAATTAATAAAAATAATTTTTTCGATCGATATATATTTTTTAAAGTGAACCTAGTTTTTTTTTTTTTTTTTTTTTTTTTTTTCTCAACAATTCTGTACCGTTAAATCGTTCATTCGCGAATTTCCTGCAGAGTATAATGGAGCAGCGCCAAGTTTTCTTTATCAGAACAATTATACGTAATTAAATTTATTTTATTTTTTTTAAAAGCTCGTGAAATAACCGGTTAAAATGGTTCACGAAAATTTAATGCGCTTTAACGCCGAGAGCCGGACATACATGACCTCCGGACAGTTTGGCCGGAAGGCCGAGCGCTGCGGAGCTCCGTAGCGATCCCAGAAAATTCCGTGCGCGACGAGAACGGCTGAGGAACCCGGAGAGGCCGCGCGCGGGGTTCGGTTGGGTTATAGCGAAACGTCGTCACGTGAGTTCCGGTGTTATACCTCACGAGCGTACAACGACGAGCCTCGGTAGCCTCCAGTGTGCACAGAGTCGTACTACGGAAATTTAGTCAGCGCCGCACGGACGCTTTACGCTTAACGACGGAGAATTTTAATTGTTCGTCGGTGAGAGCCAGCAGCAGCACGTGCGAATTAACCTTTTTTTTTTCTCCTCTCCGCACTCCAACTTCTGCGTCATCTTCTCATTTTATTTATTTTTTACCCACGTATTTTATTTTTATTCTTGCAAACCGTTCTCCGTGACGCGAGGTTTTTAAAAAAATGTAATAATATTATAAAATAATAATAATAATAAATAATTACTAATAATATTATATAAATATTATTATTATTATTATTTTACAATATTTAAAAAAAAAAATTTCGAAAATATATTAACATCGATACTGAAGTTAAGAAACTTTGGAAATTAATTTTATGGGAAATAATAATTTTTTCGACATGTAATTATTTTTACGTGTATTTTTTTTGCTTCTTCAATTAATTTTTAATTTATTTTTATTTATTTTTTTTAAATTCTTTTACGATCCCCTTTCGTTCGCTTCGTTCGGGAAACAACGGGGATTCCCCGCAAACGCGTCCCGGGCTTTCGCCAAAGACACAGACTTAATCGACGCGCAAAAGACATTACGCGTGTGACGGTATCGTAAAAAGAAAAAGAGGCGAAATACTAAAATGTAGAGCAAAGCGGGGGCGAGAAGAATCGGGTGTGATTGGCGTATCTTGAGGGAGCTTAACGCTAATTGAGAGCGAAGAGATGAAAAAAAAAACGTAGCGAGGGAGGCTGTGGGGATAAAAAAAAAAGGGGAAGAAAAAAGAACGAGGGATAAAGACGACGGCCAGCAACAGAAGCAAACACAGTCTACAAAGCAGACTCTCGACTCCGCGTCTCGCGAGGGGCTCGCAGAGTCAGGAAGGGACACCCCTAATCGTGCCGGAAGGGGGCGTCGGATCGATCAATCTTCCGTCTCCAGCCCACCGGTTAATTGCCATCCTATACCTCGCCTATGTGCTCCTTCGTTTACCCAAACGATATTCAGTAGTCTCTCGGGCGTATTATTTCGCACAGTTTGATTAAATTATGATGTTACCGGATTAAGTGAGTTTTCCCTAAGCTGAGACGATACACGAGAGACTTCGATGTTGTATCTCTATACGATGTACAAAAAAATCGTAAACTTACCGCATTAGTGCGACAAAACTCACGATAAATTATTATTTATTATACAATTCATTATTTATTTACGATATTAGTGCGAAAAACGTTAAAATAAATTAAGAGAAATTTTAAAAAAATTCGATAAAATTTGACGAAAAAAAAAAAAAATAAAATAAAATTCTGCAATATATGAATACAAATTGAATTTTTTCCGTTTTCTCAAATTTAATATTAATATACATCGATGTAAAGGAATTATCAGATTTTTTGCAAATGTAGAAAAAAAATAATAAAAAATTTGTCAATTTTTTTTAAATCGATTGATTTTACTATTCGGTATATTATAATTTTATCACGAAACCCCCCCGGTAAATGCAGTATATCGTCTATGAAGAAAATATCTCGTAGATTTAATGAATTAGTTATGAAACAAATGGTTTCAACAGCGCGTGATAAATTTCACGTTTCGTAATTATTTTTCAAATATTTCTTTAAAATTTAATTAATTCTTCGCGCAAGAAACTTCGCGGTAAATTTATAGAAAATCTTTGTAAGATATTTTTTGCTGATTGAACAATCTGTAGCATCGAAATTTTGCGCTCTCGCGTTTGGCCGTTTGGTAAAGCAGAGTTTAAGACTCCATGACGGTTTGATTGACTGACTACACTTGCGCTTGTCACGCTCGCTTAAGCGACTCGAGGCGCTCTTACACTTTGCGGCAGTTGGCAATGATTTCTGTACGCGCATGAGACTGATATGCATAGAACTCTGAATGTATTTCTCCGTTAACCGCCGCTGTAGGAGAGAGTTAACGGGAATGCGTTTCAACGTATTGAATTCCGCGATACCTGTTGATCGAACTAAATCGTTTCGCTCGCTCGTCAAATCCATTGAAACATAGCAGCGAAGTTGCGCAAACGCAAAATGTAATTATTCGAGTTTAGATAGGTACAGAGGGTATTTTCTTCTGATCTCTCATGCTAATCGCTATTCGCTCCCCTATTCGCCGCGTTTCACTATTTCGCCCTCACGATAAATTTGAATTGCAAAGCTCGCGAGAGAGCGCACGCCCCCTCCCGGAGAACCGGCAGAGATAAACTCACGGGTATGCGACAATAGCAACACTTAAATAAGCCGATTAGTCAATTGTGCAAATAGGCGGAGTCCTCGTGATTGATGTTTTCCGGTCTGTTGACGTTTTCACTGAAGAACAGATTTAACTACCGCGCGTAGTGTTATTTGTATCAATTGCGCTCGACGTTGTACGACATTAGTTCGGCGGATTACCGCCTCGTCCCGCTGGTTTAGTAATATTTTATTTTTCCGTTCATTTCTCAGGCGCAGTTTCGAAACGATGTAAAAAATTTTTTATCAACGTCGACGAAAAAAAAAAAAAAAAAAAAATTTCTTAAGTTGACATTTTTCAAAAGACTAAAAAAAAAAATCCCTAAACATCGGAAAATAAAGGTTTCAAGATTGTTGATCGTAAATCTTAGCATGAAGAGGAAAAAAAAAAAAAAATGGATCATTACTTACCCTTTAAGCAAATCTATCGATTTGCAAGCTTTTCGTATTTTTCAATTTTTTCACAATTTTTTCAATTCCCCAAATCTCATGCTTACGCCGGTTTCCGTGTGTCAGCTGAAATTCTCTCTCGTTCCCCGACGAGAGAGACGAGAAATTCGCTGTGTCCCGCTAATTACGGTACATTGATTTTAGCCCCAGGGGATCAGAAACGCCCTCGTAGTTGTAGTACGTGCGTTGATTATACCGACCGATTGGACGTGGCAATTCCCCCCTAAAACCAGTCGGTGTTTCTCCATACACACCACCCGCCAACTCCCAACACCTCGATAGTTATTTCGTCGATGCCAACATTCAACAACTTTGCAGTCCAAAAGCGTTCATTTTCATTGGAACATCGGGCGATCGAGTATAAAGCTTATATTTGCTTTGGCGCGATTCAACCGACGCGTATAAATTCCCAAAGAGTAAGCCAATGGAATGAAATCAGTGGATTGCGCAACCGGTCAATGCAGGTGCGAAGACCAGCGACCTGCTCTTTTGAGGGATGATTAGGATGACGTTATGAACCCCGAGGCGGGAACGGCGTCTGAATATATCAGGCCTCGTAATCAGGCGAATTTCAATGTCCTTCTCGGCTTTAGAACATCTCCCCTTCCTTCCCCGCGCCACCCTCCACCCCGTGTCTTCACGGATGTGCACGTGGGTCAACCATTCAACGTGCTAATGCGATGGGAATCTCTAATAACCTTGACGTCGCATGAGAAACGCGTGAGTTACTGTGTGAGTTTGGTTAAGATAGAGTATCCTCGCTTTTGTATGCACGCAAGCAGATTTCATGGTTGCGAAGGGGGTTGCTACAAGGAAAGGGATATACCCGTCGTACCAGAGGAGAAACTAACCCCCTTAACGTTATGCCAGAATCCCAAATGGCGAGTTTCCCAGTAGATAAACTCGTACCCGGGCACGTACTCGACGTACCTCCGCTCCCACTCCCATCCCCCTCCCCCTTTGCGCCCCGCATCCTGCCGCATCCCCGGTCCTCCTGATAATGAGGTGCTAATACGGCGTAATTCAAATTATGTTGGAAACTCAGCGTCGCATGGCTCTTGAGACACACTCGAACTTGGGTTGGAGTGCGTTTGAGGGTTGCATCGCGTTAGATGGGGTGGGGGTGCTTTGTTTCTACCGCCCCACGAGCATCCGCGCGCGCGCGCGCGCGCACACACGCTCTCGACGCTATTCAAACTCCTTCGCCATTAACAGCTCTGCGCGTCGTTGTGCGGTGGAGATTCTTATTTCGATCTTTTTTTTTTTTTTTTTTTATACTGTATCACTATATAAGGGATGAAGGTCTGACGTGTGGTATAAACAATTTATTAACGACAACGAGGTGTGGGGGTGAAAAAAAAAGAGGTAAATAGAAGATTGAAGATCGGAGAACGAAGGGAGACGGGGTAACGGACGATTAATAACGATTCGAATCACGAGCACCGGTGGGCAGACTCCGGCCACCTTCGAGTACGACGAGAGGGCGGCTGCACCAGTAACCAGACGGCACACGGTAGCGGGAGAAATGATTTATCAACGACGATGGTGGTGCCCGTGGCCACCGTAGGTGCCTCCGGAGTGGTCGTTTCCGCCGGAATTGTGTACCACGGCGTGGAAACCACCGTGATGGTCCGCATGGTACTTGACCGTTCTGACGTTACCGCCGGGTTCGTGCAACGTATATTCACCGGCCACGTCCTTTCCTACAAGGCAATTGGTCATTCAGCATCAGAAATCCATCGATAAATCTTTCACCTATCAGGGAGGAGGGGAGGGGCCGCGGGGGGGAGAGGCTTTGAAAACTCGGACTGGTGTAACACGCTTTCAATGCCACTTTAGTCGACTCGAGACACGGATTTTCTACCATTTTCTTCATTGCTTCCATTTTTTTTTTTTTTTTTTTTTTTTTTTTTTTTTCAACTCAAGAAGATTCCCTCGTTATAGCCGAAGAGGATTCTGGAAGTTATTCTACACGACCTCACCGTCTCTGTGCTCTTTCTGTCCGTGAAAATCCTTGGTATGGTGATCCTCTACACCGTAAGAGAACTCATACTTGGGATGAGCGTTGTAATCAACGTCCTCGTGGCCATGCTTGCCATGCCAAGTAACCTTGACACCCTCTCCCTCAACCGGACCGTGAAAATGTTGAAAGGAATGAGCTTTGTGAGATTGCACCCTCGACAGGGCCACTGAGCCGAGAATCAGGAGAATTTGCGTCGACTACCGAGAATACATGATTTTTCGTATTTTAGTGTTTTAGCATTTAAGTATTTTAGGAATTTTTTATTTGTCAGTTTTAGCGTTTATTTTAACTGAAAATCACTTAACTGTTTCGAATAAATTCACAAGTTAATCGATTTACCAACCTTCGTGAACATCGTTAAGCACGAGATCGTCATTCCGTTATCCAATGACAATGAGATTCTGATCACTGATCGCGATCGTCGTTTACCCAGTGAATTTATACTGAAAATTCACTTCATCGGACGTATCACGTGATCGTCGAATGGTTTTTGACGCGATTGATTCGTCGTTACATTACTTAATCGAGTGGTGGGTCCCCTGAGCCGCGGGAGCGAAACGTTCCGCAAACGTGCGTTCACGATCGATTATTCAACTCTTCTCGTTCGTTTTTCCACGAGATAATCGCGATCGCTCATTCTTCACGGATTTAAACGATTTTTTTATCGCCCTTTCCCCCTTTGTTTTTATTTTACTCTTGAGCAAATAATTCGAACGCCGATTGACGAAAGCCGCGCGGCGGGCGCTCGGCGTACGTTTCTTTTGCGAATCGACGCGGACGCCCGATTCGTAGAGAGAGAGCAACAGTTTGTAGTTTGTAAATCGGTGCTAAAATGTACAACAAATTTCGCGTTTAAACGTCCTTCGATCTATCGATCGGCGTGAATTTTCAAAATTTGTTGGATTTGATATTTCCGGTTATCAGTCACGTTGCGTTACAGCGAAATATGGTTTTGTCGTAAATTGATGGTTATTCGATAAAGACAGCAATATTAAATAAATAAATAAATAAATACAAAAATAAATCGATTTTTATACCCCCATTTCGATAATAACTACTTCTACATTTATATTTATAAAAAAAAACGTTTTTTTTTTTTTTTTTTTTTTTTTTTTTTTTTTTTTTTTTTTTGCGATATACCACTGCGGCAACGGTTGACTCGATCGTGTGCAATGTATACGAGTAAACGTGATACGATTCGAAAATCGGCATAAGATCGAAAAAAATATCCACGATCAGGTATTTATTTCTTTCTCGCACTTCTACTCGTAGATCGGTATCCCTCGGTTGAGCGTCACATGAATATCGTGACACATTCAGCCCACAGATACCGTTGGATGCATTATTCTCTGCCAACGCTTCTAGCATTGTCAAACGTGTTGATACTAGAAAACGCGAGGAAAATCGGTGAAGCGATATCTTTCACGATCTCAATCCTTTGGGCTCTCGAAGACTCTATACATCGTACTCGACGAATGCGTGTAGTCGTGTACGGATTCTCACCGCGACTTCGGGCCGAAGACGAGACGAACGTGCGAGAAAACGCATACGTGAGAGAGCATATCGGCTAAGGCGACTCTTGCGTTCGTCTTATTTGCCAATATTCGATATGCGGACCACGTCGAGGGTATAGCTTCCGATTCCGCGCGACGCGATTTTTTTTTTTTTTTTCTCTTTTTTTCTTTAACTTTTCAGTCATTTCGGTATACAGAACGTCTTGCATACTTTATAAAAGCTTTTACCAGCCGATACGGGGAGTGGGGAAGTGATTGTCGGAGTGACACACTTCTGATTTTATCACTCACGTTACTCCCGTCGAGGCCGCTGCCTAACGGGCGAATATGCGGAAACAATTGCGCGACGAACGTGCGCGAAACAAAACGCTACACGCCAGAACCGAATGGGAACTTCACTTTTCCGTCACGATGCACCCGATGAATAATCATGCACTTCAATCATCCGGTATTTCGAGAAAATAGAGAACTTTATATTGTTACAATTCGAAGGACGATGTGGTATTGTGAGGGAAGCGAATAGGGATGGCGGTGGACATTTTCTGCGGGTTAAAATCGGTTGGAACGGCCGACTTTGATTACTTCATCCCTTGTCCGTCCTTTCTGGTTTCCTATGAATCGAGTTATCTATAGTTAATGTACAATCACGGGACGGGTTACGCGGGAAACACTTCGGAAGGTAACCCCACTGAATTCGGGATTCATTGGACCAACAGGAGAGGGGCGGGTATGCGGTCACGGGGTTGGGAGGGTTTCACAAATACGATGAGAACCGAAAAGGAGAGAATTGGATCGTAAAAGCGTAGTTAGGAACTTTGGTTGATAACTGCGCCCAAACTCCAATCCAACCCTTCGATCCTTCGTCATACCTCATGAGTCTATTAAGAGTCTTGCGATCGACAAAACACGAAAAATAAGCCATTGAAATTGACAGAGAATAAATGCGGAAGGCGTGAATTCCCCCACCGGGTGAAAAGTTATTGGAATTTTCCTCCCCGTTTAGGTAAAAATTCTCAAGCGAGACGAGAGAAGAAGGGTTCTAAGGGATGGAAGAGAGATATATAGGTGGACTTTGTAAAAGTCGTCCACGAGTTCATCGACCAGTAGCGATGGCAATTGGATTGGCACAAGAAATTCCGCGCATTCCTGAAGAGAGAGCGAAGAAGACGAAGCGAGAAGGCCGGACTAAACCCCAAGATAGTCACCAAGCTCGATCTTTCACCTCAGCCACACCCTCCATCCCCCTCTTGCACCTCGCGGCGTACACTTAATATCCTTCGAAACTTTGACGCGCGACCTCCAACGGCACGGCTTCTTGCCCCACGTCTTTGGGACCTGGAAACTTTGACCCGGGTGAATCTGCTCAAGAACCGCACTGGTATTCCTAGGGGCGGAAGGGGAGCCCTGACATTTTGACTAGTAGCTTCTGGTCCGATGTTCCAACGAATTGGTGGTTTCCTTCGGTCAGTTATTTCAGGGTGCTGAGCCGCACGAAAATTGAAAAAAAAAAAAAAAGAAGGAAAAAAAGGACAACTTTGTTTCATAAGAACGTTCTAGGGGCGGCGAGATCTTCGGTTTTGCAAGGGTATTATGCTAAATTCTAAGAAGCCAACCGAAGACTCTCCACAAGTTTGTTTGGCAGACCTGCGAAGACTGACTCCCTCGCCGCAGAGAGCAAAGGCTATAACTTGAACTTTGCATATTTCCCCAACCCGAGGGGGTGGGGGGAGGGTCGAGAGAGGATAGATAGATAGAGCACTAGGTATAGACTTTACCAAGTGGAATATACAAAGTGGTTCAACCATTGGCGCTCCAGATGTTAGCTCCCCGGCGAGTTTCTCGTTGCTTCAGCAAATTTCTACCCCCCCTTGAGACAAAAGCTTCGTGTCTGATAATTTGGTTCATCGCGGAAGATCCTCGCGTCGCAAATTATCTACCAAGAGTTGTCCGGACCATTTACCGATGTGAAGAGAACGTCGGCTACAAGTTTCTCTACTTTGATCTTCGTCCCTCATACTGTGTGAAAGATACGGTCAGTTTTGATGGAATACCGATTACATTGGTGTCTAAGATTCGCGCAAAATGATCGATCGGCTGGTTTCCTCTTCGGAACAAACCGTGAATAAAGTTTCCGGATTTTCCATGTATGTATTGTTGCCACTTATAAAAGTTTGCTGATCGATTGGTTGTCGTACGAACCGGAAGCTGGACTATTCGGTGCGCAACTATAATCGCTGAAGCAGATGACGCTGTTTTTCGGGATTTTCGGGAGGCGGGGGTGGGGGGGGGGGGTTCTTTGTGCAATCAGAGATACCTATGATGCCCCTTTGCATGTAGAAAAGATTCCGCAGTCGAAAGTTGAGTTTTGGAGGTTAAATAGCCACAGATTTGATTTTGACCATTTAGATAATTTTTCAGCGTCATCTTAAGAATTGCTAATCGGATATTAGCATCGAGAATTGAGGATCGTGCGCGGCGCAAGCGAATGACCTGGTCGACAGTAAGAAAAAGAAAGGACAGCGAAACGTGCGAGAGCGACTTAGTCTTCACCCGCATTCGTGGAGTTATTTCAGAGTCGCATGCCGGATGATGCCTGGAAAATGATAGCGACTTAATCGGTCACGCGCGCCTCGTTCGACGATCGTGATCGCGTCAGCGGTATTGGCGACAGTGAAACCACTAGAGAACGACGATCTCGCTGGTAAGCTGGCAATCGAGCGATGCGATGCACCAGATGCCCGTTTGCTTTTCAATCACCGACCCACAGGTTATCGCTTATACCCGCGCAGCGTTTGAAATAGACATTCCCCGACTTGGTCGATGTGTTTCTCTCGCTCCTCTCAATAGGTAGGTAGTAGCGCGACGTTAGCTGTTAGAAAGTTTTCAACCAGCCGAGTGGAGACACGCGAAACGGCTTGGAGCCGCGGCGATTGTAGTATAGGAATAACGGAAGGTGAAATGCAGATTCGGATTGTACGTGATGAGAGTGCGCGGTTCGTATACCGCGACGATTGGCGGGGGCCCCAGAGGGGGAGGATATACGTCAATTGTTACGCGTACATCTGTATCACGTAGAGGCGATACCCGAACGAGCATTCGGGCTTTCATAGCAATAACGGTTGGTGTGCACAGCTACGGCGAATTGACGGAATCAAGCATAACAATAAGCCAGGAAGCGCACGACGGTAGAAATTCCGGGTACTACACCGTGATTTCCTGATTTCGATCCGCACGAAATTCCATTCCTCAACATATCAGACTCGCCAATTTGATATATTCGTGTAAACAAGATTTGATTTATTCCAATCTTGATGAAGTCGAATTGTCTATCTTATCGTTCTTCCGGATCTCTTGCCATCCGGGGGCTTAAGGACTTTCTTTTGCGGAAACAGCGTCTCGCGCATCATAATAATCGAACGTAAGAACACTCCGATGTCGAGGTAATATGGAAATTCGTCACGTAAGCTTGGGAGTTTGTTCAATTTTTTTCCGCCGCATACCACGGCGAACAAAAGCTTAAAATCATTTTTCTTTCCGTACCGTAACGTTTGCGAGACTAAACGGTCTTTGAGTCGGGTGAATTTTTGTAATCTTCTCAGCGGCAGCCTCGTTCTCGTTCTTCTCTGGAGACGTGTAATTCGCCGGAACGATAAGAAATATCTTGTTACCGGCTGCGAGAAGAAAATAGTCGGGCATTTCCGTCGTTTTGATACTTTCGAGCTTATAGCATCCTTCTGGCAGTTCCAGCAAAATCCCCTGTGACTTCCTCACTTGCTCTTCGCAGTCCGCTGTTTCCTACTTTTTTTGTTCCCGACAGACAGACGACAGAAGATACTCCGAGTATATTGGTACCGCCGATTGCGAAGTTATACTCCTCGTGTCTTCTACCACCGAAGGTTCTATCGTTTGATGTACCTGGTAGCTTCCGCCAAAATGACTACATGAAGGGAAAAACATCCTGCGCTGTAGGACCGGAGACAGGAGAGAAGTCGTGACAGTTTTTGTTTTTCTTCTTTTCCTAATCCTGCACTCCGTTGCAGCAGTACCTAGACGACGAGTAACGACGTACGTCTTTTGCCTCCCCTCTTCGCGTTTGGTACGACCCGTCTACGACGACCTTTCAACCCAACTGCTGCTCGCGAGAGTCGAGGTGACAAATGTGACAAGTGAACGCGGCTTAGCCCCCGTGTAATCCAGCCGGGATGAACGTCCCTTCCTTCACCTTCTGTCCTCATTCCTTCTCTCCTTTCCTTCCTTTGCCACACACCGGAGTCCCGTGAGGGCTGCAGCTGCTACCCGCACCACCAACCCTCCCCACGAACCCCGACAGCGAGCTTAAATACGTTTTGCCAGTACCCCCGTTTTCTCAAGTCACGTGCGACTTCTGCTACTGGGTTACCTTCCGTGCAATGTTCCTCCTTCTCTTCGGGGTCTATCGAATTTACTTCTACGTGCGCACACCAGAACTATCTATTATGCTTGTTTTGTTCATCCTATACTCGACTTGGAACGGGACGACAAGGTCTATAAAAGCGCACGTTCCAACGTGCGACAAATAATTTTATTCATATCACTGAACATCGAGTTTTCGATATTTGGCAATAATGATCAGAGCCTCATTAATGGGTCATCACTTATCAAAGAATTGCTAATGGCATCAAGAGAAGTTGGACGTTTTTTGGATTCGCTATAAACTTGCATATCTGCTCGTTGGAACTCTCCATTTCCGCTTATTCCCAGGAAGTTTGTTCATTTTTGAACAACCAGACCTAGAGAGGAATCTCTGATGTCGCGAACTCGTTAAGCAGCAATTCCGACTGAAATGGTTAAAGTTCCACGAATGATCAATCGGCCTATCAACAAATCGCTGAAGGCATCGAGAGATGTTGGATGATTCCATGATTCGTTCTAAATATAGCATGTACGGTAGTTGGAACTCTGAATTTCCGCGTATTCTCAGGAAGTTGTTTCATTTTTCAGCAGCCCGACCGAGAGAGGTATCTCTGATGTCACGAACTCGGCGGGCCGCAACCTCACGCCATGAAGCAGCGCTATATTGTGCGGCGAGAATGCCAGACTGACCTCGTGCTGTCTGGTCTCGTACTCGGACTGCGTAACAGCTCCACTATATCTGTACGTCATGCAGCATGTACAATGTGTTCTATACTCCGTCCTCGTCCTCCACCTCCAACCTCCTCCCTCTCCTACTCTCAACTACAGCGTCGTATATACAGCCGACGTATAGCAGAGAGTTTCTGCATTCCAGTGTGGCAAGATTGCACCCAGAAACCTACTACTGAAATCACGAGAGTGGGAAAGGTAGGGGTGAGTCTTGACGATGTTCACACTGATATGCTCGGTGGCGTCTAGCTACTGTACATTCCCAAGGAAAATGTCTCGAGCAACGGTTGAGGTTGACCTCCCAACGAGAGACGGAGCCGAGAGCGAAGTGTACCAAGAGATGTACAGCGACCTTTGTCTCAACGTACGATATGTTCTCTTGCTCAGTGGGAGAACACCTAGAAGATTGCGATGCCGAAAGACCTCGCTTTGCCCTCCAGCCACATCTTTCCGGGATTTCGGAGGAAAGGGTTAAATCCCTTGTAGCAAAATGGAAGAACATACCAAGAGAGAGACGGTGGCGCTATATGCTACACGGGATTACCGCAACATCCATTTGACCAAATCCACTCTCGCCAGATCCTGGATCATTCGCCAGGTGGTTTTCTCTTGTGGCGTGTCGCCGCGGTTAGCCGAGATAAGAAAAAAAGAAATAACCTCGTGGATTTCTACGACGCGACGGAGGGACACCCCGCCTCCTAATCCTCGAGGTCGTAGAGGTGAAGCGACTGAAGAACGTATCGCGGTTCAGGACGTTACAAGAAAACACGAGAAGACTAAACGGTCTACGAACTACCAACGTCTGACAGAAGCAACGACCTCCTGCGGCCCGCTGAACTGTCTGTCCTATACTTATCAGTTACGGTAACTATTGCGGGCCAAAGCCTCAACTGACCTATGCCAACAGTCCGTTGCTGTACGGAACGTTTCTGTACTGTTCCGGCGACGTCGGCGTGCTAACTACCGATTCATCGCGTGGTATGTATGCTAACATGCTCGTGCTTCACTGCACCTGACGGGTCTATATCTTGGGATTTCAGACGTTTCTCCAAGAGAATTGCGCGTATACTCGTATCCCCGAGAAATTTCGAGACATCACTGTCATACCGTGTACATACTAATTAACAATTGGATCAACGATCCAGCTTTCCCATTTTCAGTCTAAAATGATCAAATTTTTTTGATCAAATTTTGCAATAGTTGATTTTAGTCTTCACATTGGTTTCTGGATCCTTTATCAGCATTATGATCCACTGGTGCTTTTTTCATCGCATTTTTTTAGGATTGAACATTCTTCGACGTCTTCTTGGATCGACAAATGATCAGACAATGAGAACTTTAATCAAGCAAAGGGTTCCAAATATTGCAATAAACGTTATTCCAGACGAGGCAACCCATCAAAGTTATCAGCTCCAACGTCTCCGCATCCCAAATTCTGCGGTCGCTCTTTGCGCTTCATACTCCTATCCTATTATTCCTCATCCTCTTGGAATAAATAAGCGTGCATGCTATACAAATATAATCTCAAAGCTCCTGAATGAAATGATGTTGATGTGTCTGTGTGTGTGTATCTACCAAAGATATAATGATAGCAAACGGTATATCTGTACAACGGGAAAGTACATCTCATTTTACGAGCAGAGTCATTCGGGATTGAAATCCCGTTCGTGTACTCGCTAGCCGAGAGAACTCGAAACTAGAACTGGCGTGCACCGATTCCTCTGCTCGTTCATCCCACTCTTCGCCTCTCTCTTCTACCCTCCGTACCCTACCTACCCTTCCCATCCAACCCCCTCTCGTTCGTTGAAACGCAGTGTAAATATCCACATCTATCTAAGCAGCCAAGTGGCTCTCGTCGAAGCTCGATTCAAACGGAATAATTGGCTTATTCCAAGCGGAAGCGCAGCCGAATCCCGGACGAGGACGTTGATGTTACAACGTATACTATAACCTCGGGGCTTCCATATACATATACTCGTTCCAATGCTACCAACCCTCTTCCCTATATACCCCGCATGTATATTCACGGTAATAGTATAGTTCTATATGGAGTGGAAGTGGCTGTGCGGTGTGCACCGATTGCGGTCTTCCTGTTCACCGATGTCTCTCGTCTGCGTTCCCGTCCACCCCTTCCACCCTTGAAAACACGTCCACCTCGCCCTCGTCTATTCTATGATGCCCTTCGCGTTCCGTCATTCTCTCTCCATCCACCAACCCTGAGCTTATGAGCTTCGACTATTACATAGAGAAACCAACCCCCCCGCAGAACGTCGTTACTCCACAACACACATAACCCCCGTATACGCGTGTGCATATCATCCGTCAGGTGAAACGATGAATCACTGTCTGTCAACATGCATTACGTATCTAAATATACATGCGCGCGTTTATGTCGCGCAACCTCTGGCAACAAACTGGATAGACATTATCCCCTCCTGTATTTCACTCTTTTACTCCCTTCCTTTTACCTTTTTTATTCCACAGTCCCTTGATAAACAGTGGCGCATTATTTTCATTATGCGTACTACAGCTACTGGAGGAGCTTTATTTCGTAATAGAGGGGGCGGCTTATTTTACGTTTCGTTATATCTTCGTGTGTCTGCTTTACCGTTGACATTTCCGAGTCCCCCAACCACCCTCTACTGAGTTTATTTCGCACGTACGTATGCCATGTATGTTGGTAACATCGTATCGCGCAGCGTGTACGGTTATCGCCCCGACAGCAAACAAGAAGTTAGTCTCGTACCTCCGTTGGCTCGTTTTGTTGCTACTATAGCTTCTCCCTATGTGCAACCCCCGAGCCCAACCCTCCCTTCCTCACCCCCACCAGTCTCGTCTGTCGTTCTACTCGTCGCTGGTTATGGCGGTGACACACATCACGTAACTTTCTACGCTGTTTTTGCGTTAGGAGAGCCCCACCCCGCGTATTCTCATATCGTTCCTACATATCTCTCAACCGTATACAAAGATATAGAGGTTCAACGTGGAGAAAACATTGTGTCTCGATTCATGGAAATATCGAGCGAATTTTCTTCTATGCAAGTGTCAGAATCCATTGTGTCGAATAATATGAATGACATTTGTGGAATTATTCGATGAGAGTTTTTATCGTTAGCGAACGGGGCATTGGTGGTTCTGCGGAGTTATTGTGACGGATAGTAATCGCCAAATAGAACGAGGGATTTTTTGCCGCTCGGGCTTTTGTATTGGATATTAAAGTAAGAATAAAATAAATAACGGGTTCGTGATCAACGAGAAATAGCAACGGAAATTGTGTTTCTGGAACGTGGTAAATGTTTTTATATCGCGCTGAGACCAGACAGACGCGCGCCTTCGCGGACCCGATGTTTTTTTGGCGTTACAAAACATCGAAGGTGATCAATACTTTTGAATTTAATTGCAGTTAAAATAGAACGCTGGAACAATTTTTTTTTTTTTTTTTTCAAACGAATGTTCATAAAATGCCACGTAATCGACTGAGTCGCAAAAAAAAAAATTTAAGTCACCAAAAACTATGAAAAAACGTGCAAAAAAAATCGAAAAAAATGGCTCTTTCAATTTTTTCGAAAAAATCGAAATTGTCACAAAAATGGTTCCAACCCCACAATTCTATGTATTTTTTTCCGCTGACCCCGAATCTGACCACATTTTTGTCTCAAAATTCCGCGGTTACATTCTCAATCGTCATAAACCGGAAAAAAATCCTTTCGTAACTTTTATAATTAACATTAGAACGTTAACGAGCTGACCATCCACAACCGTGGAGATCCTTATGATTAATTAACGCGAGTGGATATTAAGCGCGTGGCTCACCACGCCCTGCGGCACGGTACTATGATGGCCAGAGCCTTCCCCCCCCCCTCCCCCATCTTCCCTTCGTCGCCTAGCCTCTGGGCAATCTGCTAACGGGCGGTGGGTGCTTTCAGCGCTTTACCCAAAAGTAGCTCTCGCACCGGTTAACGTTACTCCCGTCGCTGCTGCTGCTGCTGCTCTTCCTACATAGTATCAGCTCTGGGATTCAGGTGGGAGTAAACTCTGTGCTTCGCGTAAGCTACGGACTTGGAGTTTACCGGCTACCGGTGGCCCACTCTGATAAACTTTTCCCATCCCTTCGAACTGCACCCCGCCTCCACCCCCTACCCCTCTGCCTCAACCCTCTTTCGCCCTGTATATCGCTCTATACATATATATAAAAAGATTTCGCCGCTGTCGCTGTCGCCTCCATCGCCGTGTACAAGGAGGTAGCGTAGATAATATGCTAAAGTCACGGAGCGGCTATGGTCACGGATAGGTTAAAATCACGGAGAGTCCACGGACACGAAGGGGTTACTGTCCCGGTTAACGCTAACATCACGTAAGTTGAAGTCACGGAGGTGCTAATACCACGAAATGGCTAAAGTAACGGAGGTAACGATTGTCATCGCCATCATTAATCGAGACTGGAGGTGTCAATAATGGGGAAAGGCGTATATATAAATATATAAATACGCTTATAAAATACACGTATATACAGACTAAACGCATCAGTGCAGTTCACAGAGTGTACGGCGGCAGCGAGACGTCGATTTTTCCGCGCTGTGCTCTCGAGCCCCGCAGTCGCAGTTGCCCTCTCGGCGCCTTGACGCTCGCCGCTTCTCTCTCTCTCTCTCTCTCGTCCCTCGTTCTTCTCGTCTCTCTCTCTCTCTCTCTCTCTCTCTCTCTCTCTCTCTCTCTCTCTCTTGCCATTCGCTCTTTCGCCAATGCCGTCGGCTTATAGGGACACTTATGAATAATGCAGAGACGTAAAGAAAAGTGCAGTGAAGAGAGGCAACCGACAGAATCGAGCGTAAGAGATCCACGCTGGAGCAACGGAGAAACTACTACGTTTCTCTCGCGCTTTTACGTACTCTTTCCGCTGCCACTGTTACCAGCGCCGCGGCATCGTTGAAGCTTTTCTACTTGTTTATACTCAAACTCCTCCACTCTAACTACCATCGCTACCCGGAGAGCTCCCGCATCCCATCGCGTCACGTCAAAAGTCGTGTGTTTCCAGCGAGCCATTGTTATACGAGGCATAACATTTAAATAATGCTTATCACATTCCTTTTTTAGTTTTTTTTTTCGCCTTGTATCATTTTACCATTCTCTCTACAGTATCTCCAACGCTCTTCGCATCCTTGGGAAACTTCACCAAGCATTCATTTGCAATTCCACCTCTTGCACACGGGGCTCGCTACGTATTTTTCCCCTTTTCGAATTTGAATTAATTTGCATTTTTCATTGATTCATTGCTCGATTTATTTCGCATAATTTTTCGTAATTTTTATTTATTCATTTTTACCAGTTTTTTTTTTTTTTTTTTTTAGTCGATCGTCATTATTTATTTTAACGATGAAAAAAAAAAAAAAACGCTTATTAATCCAAAATTACGAGAATAATTAATGAAAAATTTAACAACTCGCAATATTGCGGCTCGAAACGTGATATACTCGATTCTACTGATCATCGGTGAGTCAAGCGTCACTACGAGTCGGTCGATTATTCTGACGAAGTAATTATCCTGATTGACAATGTTCTCTATGGCGGCCCCACGGATGACGTGACTGAGATGTACATCAATAGTCCGGCGGCTTATCCGACAAGCCTCTACCTCCTTCGCCTCTCCCCCCCCCCCCCTTCGACGCTTCCTTCCTTCCTTCCTTCTCACATCGCCGTACATGTAATTATTCAGACGAACGTTCGGTTCGTGAGTGACGGTTTACAGGGGAAGCAGGTGGGCGTGAGTAACAAGCTGCTATCGCCAACACGGATACATTCCCGATACCTTCGCATTGTCTACTGTGCTCCGAATAAACCCCATCCCCCGACGAAGGACCAGCTGAGGTAGTATCATTTTCAACTACCCCTTGACTTCGAACCCTTCAAACTGATGTTACGCTATCCATCCACGTTCGGGTTGTTCACGAAGATATTAACTTTATTATATTTTTTCTCATCGACAACCCTTCAAATTTACGAAAAAAAAAAAAAAAAAAAAAAACAATCGCAATTTTATTGAAAACTGCGGTCAAAATGTTTAAAAATATAAAAAAAATATAATAATAATAATATTTTTTTTTAATATAAAAATAATATTATTATTATTTTTATTATAATAATATAAAGATTTAGTATACAAATATGCAAAATTATTAAGCACATCGTTCTCTAAAAAATGTTCGCATCATTTACAAAGGGTTGCAACCCGAGAAAACCGGATATTAAAGACCACAAAAACTCGCAGGATGATTAAACAATGTATGAAGCTGTAAATCCATTTCCCCCGGTTTTTTTTTTTCAACTCTATTGAATGTCGTTCGTATAAGCGGAAAGATATCTACAGAGAGGGGGTGGGTTATAGGTATCGTAGAGCTCGGGAAGGACGATCTACTTTATTTCCCCGCATACGTATAGTAGCGCCGTTCAGAACTCTCCCTATCGAATCGATGTGGTCGCGAGAGGACTTGGTATGGTATGGTACCCTCTCGCGCCTTTACCACCTGCGCGAGAATCCTCACACCCTCGTAAACGCCTGCGACCATTCGACTTTCGCACAACCAAGTGCTTCCGGAGAGTCGGCTATTGCTGCTCGTCGATAAGGAGAAATATTCTCTCCGGGCACAGGGCGAAGCTTCGCAGTCCGAAGCCAGTAGGTTACGGGACATGGCATATAGGAGAAGAGTGGATAGATAGTGCGAGAGAGCGGAGAAACGCTTTGGAAAAGGGTAAAAAAAAAGGCGAAAGGAAGGAAGATGAGAGGATGATACGCGGATATGTGTGAATACTCGGGGAAAGGCTTTCTCTCCTCACACCCACGACTCCGAGAATCACGTATGTAGGTAAAGATGGGGTAAAATGGACCAACGGGGCAAAATGGCACAGTCGCGGAACTCGCACTTTGGGGGATAATAGACAAAACCTAAAATTTCTAAAAAAGATCGATTTTCAAGTTTCATAGCCATTATATACGATTTTTTTTTCCTCCTCAAATTTTACAGTGTCGAAAGCAGCGTTTCCGGTGTCAACTGTCGAAACATCTCGAAAACCGTTCGACTGATTGAATTTTAATTTTGACACGATATTATTGGATAATTTTTCTATGGGTCCATTTTGCCCCATTTTTTTTTTTTTCATTTTAATACTCCAAAGGGGTGGAAAAAATCTATTTTTTGGTTCGGAATTAGTGGAAAAGTGTTGCGTATATCGACGAAAGTCCCTGAATTGCAAAAGCGGTTTATTTTGCCCCAACGTTCCTATTTGAATGCCTCGTGTGCCTTTCCCTTCCCCTTCTCATGGACTATCATCGACACTAACACCATCCCCTTGGCAGTCCCGGAGTTGTTATATATAACAATCCGATAGACACGTTTTTCCGACGACCGAAAGTCTGATAGGAAAATGGCCAGCTCTCCGTTTCTCCTATGACTATCTCCCCGCTCTCCCTCTCCCTCTCTCTCGCCGTTTATATTGTACAGTCGCAGCCTCGACTGCCACTGCACCGGGGAATATCGAGTTCCGCGGATATGTAGACACGTCCTAAGCTCCTTCATGGCGCTATGCGTCATTCTTATCGATAAATACTTCACTTCCACTCCGTCTCACGGGGGGGGGGGGGGGGGGGCGTGTGAGATTCTCATAAAATAAAATAGCACTATTCCGCGTTTCGAGGGTTCGAAAAAAAAATACAATAATTGAATAAAAGTTAGGAGCGATTAAAAAAAAAATTTGAAACTTTCAACTCGGTCAGATTTGACAGAAAAATAAAATGGCACTATTCCGCGTTACGAAAAGAAAAAAAAATCCAATAATTGAATAAAAGTTAGAAATATAAAAAAAAAAAAAAAAAAATTTTCGACTCGTTCAGATTTGAGAGGAAAATAAAATTGCACTATTTTACGTAGCGAAAAAAAAAAAATACAATTATTGAATAATAGTTAAAAACGATAAAAAAAAAAATTCGTTCCGATTTGACAGTGAAATTTTGTACAGTCGCTGGATATTATATTGAATTTTTGTGCATCGAAGCGAAGGAATTTAAGGGTTTCGTGTTACATCCGTTAAATATCGCGGCTCATCCCCTCACAATGTTAAAAAAAAAAAAAAAATACTGTATCAGTATTATCCCCACGAGATCGACAGCTCCGTGTTGACGGATGACACACACACACAGCCGTCTCCACGAATCAGTGATATATACATTGTACACGAGAGAGTGCCTCTCGTCGGGATTAATTAGCGTTCAAGAACGGTCTATGACGCGGTAAGCTAGTGACGATGAAACTCACGGCCAAAATATCCGCTCGATATTCTGGCAAACGAGATGAGTGGAAACGCGAGAGGGGAACCGCCGGTCGGAAGCGTCACGTTGCCTGCCTTTCTCTCGATAAAAAAAAAGGTTTTATACGTTTTTTTATTTATCGAAGAGTGAGATACAGAAAGGCGTATCGCGGGGCATTTAGTTTGAAAAAATAGGGTGCGTTGCGCCCTTCTGATTGCCGACGGTTGATACATTGTTGAATTCGCACTCAAGCGGCTCACGCGGTATCGGCAACTCTTTTACAGAATTTTCCACAATGGACTGTTATATATATAAAAAAAAAAAAAAAAAAAAAAAATTAAGCTTCCGTTCCCCTCGCATGAGAATGTCACGTTTAACAATGTCAACTGTTACGCAACGAGATTTTAGCGATCCCGTAATATCGCCAACAGTGGCAAGTGAAATGAGAGAATTTCGTGATGTAATTTTCATGTAACATCCGTATCGTTAACGATGGAAATATACTATATGATCAATCGTAGAATAAACACAATATTCGATATTGAAATGTAAATAAAAGCGTCGGTGCGTACGTTTGGCTGAAGTTCTCTTTCTCTCGTATATTTATGTATCATTAATTCACTGTACTCGGGGAATATGGGCGATAAATCGAAGAGACGGGCGAATACGCAAATCCGATACATTTGTATTTTTCGGATACATCCACAACCATCGCTCATCGTGGGAGAGAATGGAAAATGGAGAACGGCGTATGACGTTGCGCGATATAATTTTTTTTTTTTTTTCATTTATTTATTTTCATTTCTTGGAAAAAATGTCGCGTCGTTTCCGTACCCAGAAAAATAGAGAAAATCGGCGCGTAGTGGACACGGACGCCATCGAGGTAAACCTCGGAAATTGGAAAGAAAAACAATTTTACTTTTTCCGTTGTAATATTTGAGAAAAAAATTCAAGAGGGCGATTTCATATCAATTTTTTTCAAATTTTATTCGTTTTTTTTTTATTTATTTTTTACAGAAATTTTTTTTCATTTTATTTCTTTCTTTTACAACTTTCAAGGTGTTTCAAATTTTTATTTAATTTTTTTCATAATTTTTTTGCAATCGGTTAAAAATTTCACCTAAATTTTTTCAAATTTTATATTAATCTGTTTGAATTTCCACTTCCTGTTTTTTCAAAATTCAACTAAATTTTATAAAATTTTTTTAATTTTCAAAGCAATGTTTTTCAAATGTTACATCCATTTTTTTTCAATATCGTCTTTACACACGTGTCCATTTTGCTCCGGGCGTCCATTTCGTTCCGTTCTCTCGAACTGCCAAACCCACGGATCCCCCGCGTTATAACAAACTATTTTTTCAAATTACTTTTATCGCGATCTGTTTTTCATGTTTCGCGAAACACGAACAACGGTACGAGACGTAACAAAAATTACAAGGGATGGCAAATCGCGCACCGAAAGCATTGGATAAACTTGTTTTCTTTTGAAACTGCGTGTAGAACTCGAGGGTTGCAAAAAGCATTCTAAAGGGAGTGTTTGTTTTCCATATTTCACGGTTACAGAAACACCATTATTCCGAGAGAAACAGGAGTTGCGCGCGCGTAGAGTTTGCGGAAAAAAAACACCGAGAAAGTATGGCAGTACAACCGGAAGTATACGAGCATTCGGCCGGATTTGCCGTTGGATTTCGACTGCTATACGATCACAATTCGATTTTTTTTTTTTCGTCCACTAAACGCCGACCGCACACGAAATAGCTTATGACGCTGAAAGCTTTCGGAAGGAGGTGGTCACCGGAAGTGTGATAGCGTCTACGAATTTTTCTGCCTAAATAGACATTTTTTTTTTTTTTTTTTTTCATTTTTTTTCTCCCTTCGTGACATCATTTCGACAGTCATCTTACTCCACGATATCGTCACTTCCGGTCGACTACTTTTTATAATAAAAATCATTTAGCAAGTTGTTTGTATGTACGTACTTTCAAAAAAAAACCCTCTACTCCCACGTCATTAGTTTTCGGGAAAAAAAATCTCGATCTTTAGCTACTCTTTCGTCTGTCTACACTTAGTTACCTGGTGTTGGTACTGAAGGGTGACTCGAACCATGCGTTACCGCCATTGTATTTTTTTTTTTTTTTTTTGGATCCGGATAACGCTTCACCCCTCGCAAGTTCTCTCTATGGGAAAAGAAAGCTCCGGAGGGGGATGAAATCGATGGCGATATCACCCGAGGGGTCGATTCGTAAATAAACGTGAGTGGTGGTTCTTGCATCTCCGGCCCCGGAATATTTTTCATGCCTCTCTATCTTCCGGAGAACGAAGCATATCGGGAAACCCCCGGTTTTTAAAGGCCGAAGAGAAGAGAGCGCCTCGCCTCGCCTTCGACAATCTCCTTGGGCGATCGAACGTACGTGCACCCTTACCTTTTCCTTCACTTCCATCACGATCCCACTCTCGTTCTCCTTTACTTTCGTTTCTCATAGATATTACCGTCGGATATGGGGGGTGTTTTCTGCTTCCTTACCACCCCCCCCATCGCCGTTCCAGTTTTTCGGATAACGGTAAGTGGCAATTTTGTCTCAAACTTACGAGAGAACTAGAAGCATTCACCCCGCTTACCTCGTCTGCCAGAACTCTTCATGTCACCGTTAGACACCCTCCGAGTCGGTAATCATAAATATAACGATAGGTATGACGATCACATATTGTATACACGTGTATTTTCATCCCAACATTTCGGCGATTATCGATTATCGATTTTTATTAATTTATTATTATTATTATTATTATTATTATTATTAAAAAGGCGGTCAGAATATTTCGAGATATCGATAAATGGTGTTTAAGTCACATATTCGGCTTTACTTTGGTACCCAAACTTTGCATTAAAGAATTTTTCATTAATTAATAATAACAATAATTATATTGTTATAATATGATAAAAATCAATTATGCGCAATTTTATACATTTTTTAAATTTTTTTTAAGAAAAAAAAAAAAAAAAAAAATGTTACCCTCGAGTCGACGGAGTTTTCCCTTAATAAATGTAAAGTCAGATCCTCGTCTTTTATTTGTCTTTGAATCGATACAATTATTGCCATTTTGTGAACTCTTTATAATTTTTCGCCTATTAACAACCCCCAGAAAATACGAAATGCTTTGACGCGCTTGATATTAGTCTCTCCTATTCTCATTTCTCTCTTCAACTCGAAGCAACTGCCGAATCTCTTTCCCACTTTAACATCCCCTACGGCAAGGTAATTTGACATAGCGATGATGGATTTCGGGTCACGCAACCCGCACGTGCTACACATCATTCTGCCGGTTCGCTGCTAGCGAATGCTTGTTCGACGGAGGTCACTGTTGGCATTAGAAATTTGTAATATCGAATCAACGCGGGTGCGCAACACGAGAACGGGATGGAGTTAGGGAGTCGTGGGGAGCAGCAGTCGGGCGGTTTCGGTGATTGGGTAGCTGGAGCATTTTGGTCATCAATCGAATAAACGTAACGTTCGACTGATGACGAACGGGGAACGAGAATCGGGAGAGTGCGCTCTCTCGGCATCGGATAAAGGTACAGAGTCATGGAAATATATATATATATATATATATATGGTGCAAAACGCGGTGGTTCCATGGACGATTGGGTCGGAGGGGAACAAGCCGATTTCAACCCCTACCATATATATACGTTAACCACTTCAACGCTTCAACGGATCAATTGAAATTAACTGTAATTAAGCTCTCCTATATATTCCCGATACCCTTTCGATTTTCGCATTCCCCTTCCCCACCCCCCGCGATAATACCAATATAATCGTTGATTGATTACCGATCACGATTTTCCACGGAATTATACGATTCGAAGAATTAAAAAAACAATATAAATTTCACGGGAAATGGATCAATTGAAATGAACTTCAATTAAGCTTCGATTTTCACCCGAAACCGGTGATAATAAATATTATCACAAAATCGGATTGATTACCGATCACGATTTTTCGATTAAATACATACGAAAGAACGTTTTGTGAACTTTTTGTTAATTGCTGCCGCGCCCCTCAAAGCGAGTTTCTGCATTAATAGAAATTCGAATTAACGCGCCGATGAATATTCGATAAATTTGATCGAAAACCGTGCGGAGAGAAATGCTTTAGTCGCGTTTTTCGAACAGCGTCAGCGTTGACAATGTAATGATAAATATTATATCGTAATAACGCGTATTCTCCAAAGTCGCGCCGTACTGGAGATAAATAATTTGGTGCCGTTTTTCCGTGACAACATTGACGATGTTACCGATCTATAATAAATCGCAATGCGACACCGCTGATCGTGGTAATTGATATTTGCATGGAGAGCATAATAAAACTGATTGAAAACAGTTCGACTAAAATGAAAAAAAAAAAAAAAAAAAAAAAAAAATGAAAAAAAATAATAATAATTTATAATTATATAAAATTAAATTATTCGAATAATGATAATAATATGTTATATGGATATTCGTGAAAAAAATGGCTTTTGTTCATATATCGGATGGGATCGCAGGCGATTTTATTGTGGCAGAGATGAGACATAAGATTTCAAGATAAAGTTGAATTTCATTACCACCCCGACGCGGATAACTCTAAACGATTTTTATTTCGCTTCGGGACCACTTGCCTCGTAGTATAAACGTGAATCGCGTCGTGTCTATGTGCGGAGTACACATCCGCCAAATATATATCGACGAGATTTAACGCCGCAAGGCAGAAACATCATACGGCCGTCTGGTCGCGAACAATTCGACAAAGGAAAATCGCGAATTTGTCTTTCGCCTCGATGATCGTTTTTCCCTCCTGCGCCACTCAGCTCTCTGCCCCGTCAAACGCGACGTGTGCGCTTCCGTATTTACATTTCGCGACAAAATTTCGATAACAAATAACACGCTGATAAAACAAAAACCGGAAGAACGATCGAAAGCGTTTTCTTCTGTCTCCTCTTTCGTATTATTATCTTTATCTTCCTTCTGTATACGAAAAAAATTCATTCAAATTTAGAAAAATTTGTTTTTCCGCGATCTTTTTTTACTCCGATTTTCGAATTTCCCGATTTTTCTTTAATGTGCGAATGTTAAATATTTTGAATTTTTCGATATTCATGAATATTTGCATATTTAAAAATTTATGAATAATTCATGAATATTCGAAAAAACATTGAATTTTCGAATTGTTCTACTCGAATTATGATTTCAATATTGATATTCGATTAAATTCAAACGGTATTCGCAACATTTCTGGTCTGTAACGTCACGCCAATCGACAATGGGAAAGAGGCAAAAAAAAAAAAAAAAAAAAAACAGTGGAAAAAAATGCAAATATCGGGCTGTTTACTCTCTCGGGAGCAGAGACAGGAGACGAAACCGTATCGCACCAGCGCGCGATCCCATTGCGTGCGCGCTGCCGTTCGCCAGGCGCTATAGTCGTCCGCGTGCGAACGCTTATTTACATAATTTTTTTTTTTTTTTTTTTTTTTTTTTTTTTCTTGTTTTCGTTATTTGCACTTTTTTTTAATCATTCGGTGCAGCGTAGCATAGCGATGTTTTTATCGCCGTTTCTCTGTCAGATTCTCTCGCGTTTACTTTCGCTTATTCTCCGCGCATGTTGGAGAACGTTGACTGATGGAGAGGGAGGGAAAAAGAGACAGACAAAGGGAGGGTGGGGGTGGGGGTGGGATGTAATATCAACAACGCGGAAAAACGCTCGAACCCACAGCCGACGATACATTTCGCTTTTTATCGTTATTCGTATATCACCGAAGCGGAACGTACACCAAGTGGAACGATATACGAATGTTCGTGAAAAAAATAACATATTGCTGGATCCGCCCCATTCGTCCGACGATTCTCCGGACATTCGTCAACCCCAATCGCTTCTAACCATCCGACCCTTAATGATTTTAATCCTTATCTTCCCTCAGAGAAATATATTCTCACGAAACCGGAAGTTTCATATTTTGAAAGATTAATCATTCGTTTCGCGATCCTATGTAAGTGATGCAAAATACTCCGAGTCGCAGACAAATGGCGAAAAAAAGACCGCAATTCGATGTATTTTTATTAATTTTACACGTTTTGTGTAAAATTACGATAATTTCTGTAACCGGTCAGTTAATTGTCAAAATGGCAGCGATTTTTTTTTTTTTTTTTTTTTTATTACGAAAGAATGATAAAATACGTAAAATAACAATAAATCGGAAAATTCGAAATATTTGAATCGAATTATTCGAATTACTCGAGTATTCAAATCAAATCGAAAGAAGAAATTTTCAAAAAATTGCAATGAAATACAAAAAAAAAAAATTTAATTTTCAGTTCCCATCGCAAATCTTACGCATTCGCGATTTTCAGCATCAATCGCTTTTACGACAAATATTTCTCTTTCAAAAACTAAACGTATCAAATGAGTATTATGATTCCTCTCCGGTCTGAGCGCATCTTTCGAGATTTCTAGAGCCTCGATAAGAATTTTTTATTTTTTTTTTTCTTCATTCCGAGTATTCGTCAATATCCCGAGGATACGCAGCGTTCTCAATTCCTGCAGATTGATAGAAATATAACGTGAAATCATTCGGCGCGCTTCGGAGATTGAAAGATTGCCTTTCGCTCGCAAGAGATCTTTTCTATATACCCGTCGCGCGTCCCGTTCGTATATAACTTGTACGATTCATCCCTCGTTCTTCTCATACGTAGATTCATATTTGTATCTGTTACTACCGAAGACGGAGGGGGGGGGGGGGGGGGGGAGGAAGAGCACTCGATGCAGTTTTGTATATACGCGCAAAACCGGGACACATGTATTTGCATACATATTGGCCACAGTACAGAAAAGTGTGAGCTTTAATATGTACCGTAGAAAATAAGAAGTAAGGTACATACCGGATCTACACATCTTAGCGGATATCACGTGACTAAAATCAGAAAAATCGTATCCCGTCAGTTTGTACAAAGAACATACGCCCTTCTGATTCTTTAAAGGAGCGATATATGCGTTACATGCAGACGCAGCATCAGCGTCTAACCTGAATTCGACTCTCTCGCTTTTCCTTTATGTCGATACTTTTCTCGCCGCTCGAACGAATCTTTTGCGTTGACATTTTCCTATTTTTTTTTTTTTTTTTTTTTTTTTCTTTAAGAATCTCGTTGCCGACAAACTCATAGAACGTTTTTCACTGAATCCTGAGAAATGGAGTAATACCGCTATAGAATTCTCTATCGCCCTTTTCTGACTCTCGTCTATCGTGTCTGACGGTAAAAAGCTTCTTTCGCGAACTCTATGCATATCACGGGTGCAGCGATAGTTCTTGGCAACTCGGCAACGATCCCACGAGGGTTCGAAACGCCAATACGATTCCTGCGCCATCGTTTCGTCATCTCCGAACCTCCCGCATGGACGATTGCGCGATTACGTAAATAACTTTTCGACGACAGAGTGCTCGTCAAGCGTGCGACTGATTTTTCGATTTTGAATCAAAGCTCCGTTGCAATTCACCTTTTGTCGGGAATCGCAT
Source organism: Cryptus armator (assembly GCA_963971235.1). Classification (NCBI taxonomy): domain Eukaryota; kingdom Metazoa; phylum Arthropoda; class Insecta; order Hymenoptera; family Ichneumonidae; genus Cryptus; species Cryptus armator. Next base: position 13,974,833 of record OZ020240.1, read on the forward strand.
TTTCGATCAATAGTTTCGCCAAACATTACGGTAGGAGGTTAAACTTTCGAAAACAACGAAATACCATACGATTTTTTTTTTCATTTCAACATTCGCGTCTCTCGGGAAATCGTTTTTTTTTTTTTTTTTTTTTTTTTTTTTTTTTTTTTTTTTCAAATATTTTTCCTGTATAAATTCTTTGCATACGTTTATAAGGAAAAGCCTTTTCGCGTCTCGATATCGCGGTATAAATATTTCATAATGCGCGTCACACTTGTGGCAAAAGATTTTTCCAAAGGGCCGGAGTTTCGCGCGGAATAGCAAAACTGGACGATTTCGTCACAGTCGAGCGTTTCACGAAACTTCGGTAACTCGAACGCGTTTTTCCGCGAATACACACACGTACCCCGTTACATTGCATTTTTCGTACGAGAAATATATATACGCGGAGGGGAATAGTGCAATATATACGGAAGAGTGGAACTCTAACATAATTCGAAAGGCGGATCTCTATGTGAAGCTTTCGAACTTTTCAGCGCGCAATCCCCATAAAACTCGGACTGGCGGCTACTATGGATGTATACAGTATACAAACGCAGTTGGATTCTTGACTCTCTTACGTCCATTTCGTTTCTCGTTTATTCTCGCTGTCGCCGTTTTCCCCCGAAGAATATCTACACGCGAATGCTAACAATTCCTATGCGTGCGTCTGACAGTGAAAATGTAGCGATTGAGGCAATTTTACAAATGCATCCCATCAACTTGCCTTTTCTTCCGCTACCGTAAATTTAATTTTGTAAAAACTTAAAAAAAACTTTTTTGAAAAAAAAAAAAACGATTTCTTTAGTCGTTTATCTAAAAAATTTATCTTTACTGAAAAAAAAAAGAAATGGTATAGAAAATTCCCTACGAATTACTTTTCATAAAGGTTTTGTGATAATTTGAAAAAGACCGCAGTTTTTAATTTTCAAAATTGCAGGAGTTTCATTTAAAAAAAAAAATTTTTTAAAAGATCGGAAATGTTAAATTCCGTCCACTATTGTGTATTTTGGGACTTGAATTTTTTTTCACATCATCAAAAGATCGCGCGAAACGATCAATCGTCAAAAATTTTGTAGAACAATTTTTTTCACATTAAAAAAAAAAAAAAATTATGTGCCTTTTTTTTTTTCGAAATCACGGTACCCCTCGGAATAATTCGCGGGTTTGTCAATTTCGCGTTCCGCTATTCGACGAAAGTGATGAAGATGGGGGAGGAAAATTCTAGATAGGTGTCTAGGAAATGGAAGCAGAGATACGGTAGAGGGTAGTTGGGGGTGAGGGACTCCTACCGGTAGTAGGAGAATCGTAAAACCGGCAGGGTATCTCGAGTTCCGAGTATCGTTCGCCGAGGACGACGATGTCGGTAGCCCGCAAGCGCTGATACAAGCGGGGGTTGGTTTTCTCCGCATGCATAGCACCACCACCACCACCACCGTCACCGCCACTCGTTCGTTTCGCTTCTCTGCCTATAGTATACTACAGTTAGATACTACGCTCTACCGACGGTACAAATGTTCTGCTCTTCGTATCGGGGGGAGGGTTGGCTTGGCAAGAAAGACGGCACGATCATAGTAGGTACGTGGATAGCGGTATATAACAGAGGGAAGGCACACACTGGCACCACTACATCTCACCCCGTAAAAGCCAGTCTCCGTTCTCGCGGGTTTCTCTTCGCGAGAAACATTCTCATGCAAATGTCGTTTTGCTTCTGTGGCTCTCGGTGTCGGTAGTCCGCACAGTTGCAGACCTGACGTGTTTCTCTTCGTATATTTCTGGTCGGTTTTTTTTTTTTTTTTTTCGCAACGGACCCGAGAAACGACGGTAAAAGTAGAACCACCCTCCCCCCCCCCCCACCCACCCTCCACGGTGAAGCATTGCCCAGCAAGCGACGCTTTCGATTATTATTCGATGTATCGACTCCCTTAAAAAAAAAACCCTCTATTTGACGCCTGAAACTGGCCACAGACGGATAACCGGAAACGCCCGTGAATGATCGAACGGAAGCGAAAAGAGAAAGCGTACCGTCGCTTTTTGAAAGATAATAAATATATCGAATAAAAAAAATGACAGGGTGATATGAAAAATCGTTTGATAACGAATGTAATAAATCGAACGGTTCGATGGATCGATAGTTGACGCAATAAAAAAGTCTGCAATATTGTCGGAAACGCAATCGTATGCTTTTGATCGGAGTTTAACGGAAGCGACGAGGGAACGGAAGCGTTGTATACGAGCTGTGGTGTCAGATACCTTAAAAAAGGCATTAGAAAAAAAAAAGAAAAAAAAGTCGGAGAACCGAAATCATTGGTTTTGGCATTTTCTTCTCATTCTCCGCACAAAGAAATAATGTATATGTCAAAATATGTAAAATATATATCCTCCTATACCTAAGAACAAGGAAAACATTTTTTTTAATAATAATCATTAAAAAATAATTTTCCATAATAATAATAATAATTCATCGTTTTTGTTTTTCGATTGGAATATGGGATTTACCGGATATAATATGTAAAATGAAAATTTTGAATTATATTATTATTTATTTAAAAAAAAAAAATTATTTTCTTACTTTTATTTATTTGATATTTTTTATTTCATATTTTGGGGTGAAAGGTTTCATATCTTCTATGTATATATATATCAGTAAATATTTTATCTCCATGGGGGTTGCCGCCAAAGGTCCATTTGTCTGACGCAGCATCGATGCTTGTACGGGACTAAGTAGAGTTGAAAGTTCAACGCGGTTGTTCTCGCCAAGTTCGCTCGAGTGCCGGCAAATATAACAAGAGGAACAACCCCTCGAGAGGGATGGAAAAAGTGTGAGAATTTTCCTCTCCGAACATACTTCAAATATCGAGTGGGGGCTCTCGAATATTTTGCGCTCTATTATTCCGTGAGAAATAATGAATAAAGGGGGTAAAATGGTAAAAAAAAAAAAAAAAAAAAAAAAAAAAAAAAAATAGTAAAGCTCCGAGAGGCAATGGAGCAATAAGTGCGAAGAGGTGTGGAAGAACGCGCGCGAGTAGTATGCTTGCTGTAACGGTAAGCCGAAGGGGGCAGAGAGGCACGTTGAACGGCGTAATCCTCGCGTTAATGCCCAATTAAGGGCCATTATCTTGGGGATGTAATGGTGCTCTTGCAAACTCGCCTCGTTCACTTCCCCGCCTTGTTCTCGCGCTCTCCTCGCACGCCTCGTGTGCAACCCGTTACGCCGTAACGATACCGAAATAATTGATGAAGCTTTTCTATTCGGTGCTTCTCGCCCTTCTCACGTTTTCTTTACCAAAGGAGGCGGAGACTTTGTATTAATAAGTATCGCGGTGATTTCGAGCGGTAGAGTTGATCCAAACGTAAGCTCTGCCCACGAATCTTTGGCTAAAATTTCAATTCGGTAGCTTCGTTACTTTGAAGGCCGATGCATTGATTCTGATAACGATTTCTGTCGAACCGATTAATGGCGATATTTTATTTGCGACTTGAATAGTCTTATCGATCGTGGAGAATTTTTATCAGCGATTTTTTTACCCGAACAACTTAAATTTTTTGGCTATTCGCAGAATTTCGGATACATTGCCGATTTTCTGTTTTCGTTGTAATTCTCTTAATTTTAGAAAATCTACAATATTCACTATAAGGGTATAAAATCTCAATGAATATGTTATTTATGTCTCATTATTACGATTTCGATATCAATAATCCCAAAAATATTGATTTTCAACAAATTAGTAAATCGGATAAGAAAATTTTGGATTTTTTACCGATTTTTCGATTTTCCATCATTTTGAAAATTTTTAACTTCGATCTTCGATTTTTTAAAAATTAATTTCATTATTAGTAATAAAATGAATAAATTAATATATATTTACCGAATTTCTTTCGTTTTTATTTCACTATAAAAAAAATGTTGATTTTGGTTCGGCTATCCGGATGCCTAATTTTCCAAAGATCGCGGATAACGGGATCGACTGTTTCTTACTATCGGCTTATCGGGACTTCTAATAACTACTCTGCAGCTTGTCAAACTTGATGAACTTATATTTTATCCGATAAACATAAATTATCTTGCGTTTAGCCATTTAACGGAGTTGTTGGACATGTATACCTCGACGATACTGCGTACGTTCGGTAATAACTAAGTTTACACATATATAGATATATATATTCACACGCACATCGCGTATACATGAACGAGGATTTCAGTCGACAGCTTCAAAGTGGTATATATATATTCATTAACACTCCGCGCTTATCCGTTCCTCGTACGCGATACATACGCCCGATTCAAGTTATAACGTTACTCCCGGGGGTTGGTTTATACATCAGCAACACTGTTGGTACCTCTCTCTCCTCGTGCGACCGACGTTGAAGCGAGGAGCGGTGTGGTTTCCGTGCGCTACTTCCGCTCGCGAGATTCTCGCGCAATATATCGAGTTAAACTTACCTCGAGAAGCACTTTGAACTTATTCCATAAATATCCGAGATTCTTACAACACGGGGGGCATCTCTTTTCCATCCCCATACTTCTAAGGGTCGCGCGCGCCGCCATTCTCTGTTACTCACGATAACGCATGCAGCAATCCCTTAAAAGCCTTCGAAAAAGCCTTTTTTTTCTATTATATTATCGTTAAGATCCCACAAATAACTCTCCCGCTTCCCGCTTCGGCAATGAAAATTGTTAATCTCCCATTTTTTTTTTTTTTTTTTTTTTTTCTTTTTCGGGCGCCGGAAACTTTGGTATTCGACAAGAAAAGATTTTCACTGCGTTCGTCAGCCCCGCGGTGGGTCTCAATTTTCTTTGGGAGCCAAAGTTTCAACATTCTTGGAACGATAAGGAGGCGAAACGAAAATTACATTTTTTATTACCGACTGCCGGTATAATAATTCACCTCAAGACGGCGGTTCGACGATTATAGGCACTGAAGTAGATTTTAAAAATTAAAAAAAAATCTTATCGTCAATTTTACGAAATCGTTTTTTACGAAAAAATTGTGGAATGATATCATTTTTTTTTTTTTTTTTTTGAAAAAATCAAAAAGTTATGTCAGAACATTTTTATCTCGCTGCTTCCCTCGGTTATTCGTGGCTGGGATTTTTTTATACATAATCAGAACGCCGGTAGGAGCAGTCAATCGCGTGGAATTTTTGATAAGATTTTTTTTATATCGATAAAAATGTTAAAATCCATTTTTTGCCGGCAAACGCGCGTGTAGATGATTAACGAGTCCCTATTATTGAATATAAAAAATATTGTTAAAACTCCCCGTAATTCTCGGATAATGTAATTCCCCGTAAAAAAAAAAAAAAAAAAAAAAAAAAACTCGTCCTCTAGCGCTCGGAAAAAAAATGTTAAGTGAATCAATCGTTGGTCACTTCGCAAGCGGTAATGCATGTAATTACATTAAAAAGCGTATAAGCCCCGACGTGAATAAAAATGGCAGTTAATGCAACGATTACGCGCTCCTTGCTGCTTTGAATTAATAAAAACCGTCGAATAAATTTACCCTCAACCATTTTTTTTTTTTTTTTTTTTTTTTTATATCTCGAGAGTTTTTCGACAAAATGATTGGGCACTACGGCGGGTACGTTTGCCTAATTTATGCAAACGCGTGCGTATAATAATGCTACTCTCTGCGGCACAGCCTCCCGTTACCGTCTTTGTCGTAAAAAAAAAAAAAAAAAAAAAAAAAAAAAGAAAAAAAATGAGAAGAGAAGGAAATTTGCAAACTCGTATAACAGCAGTATACGAAAGCGAGCGGTGTACGAAGGGGGAGGGAGGGAGGGAGGGAGGGAGGGAGTGGGCTGACGCGCGATGTTTTCTCTCCGTACTCTTTCGCGGAGAGGAGAGAAACCTCCGAGGTTCCGCAATGAGAGTCGTTTCGAAATACGCGAAGCTTGCGCGGCGCTGCTGGGCCGTCGCCCGCCGGTGAATTTCGTAGAGCATGTTTCACCGTGCGGCTTGTCCCGGGTAATTGGTAATTACACACCGGTGCCATAGCTACACTGTAGTGCAAAGTATAGCCTCACGGTATGGTCGGACAAGAAGCGAGAGAGTTACCTAACGGAGCGAAAGCGTCCTTTATTTCACCGGCACCTTTTCCTTCCCCGAATAATACAATATACACACAACCCCCTCCCCCACCCCTTGGAACCTCTCGCGACGAAGAAATTCACGAATTCTCTCGCGCGTATATATTATAGTGTTTGCACTCCGATGAGAAATTTTGTTCGTCGGAAAAAAAAAAAATTTTCACCCTCTTAATTTAAAAAAAAAAAAAAAAATTAAATACAAGGGGTGTGATATTTGTATACGAAGATGTCTCGATGTTGCGACAAGATAGAGGCGGAAAAGTCAATTAGTTCGCGCAACTCGCCAACAAAGTTGTTGGCACGGAAGAAACTGCAAGCGTCATTCCCCGTTATCCGGCAAAGGATATAGGGGTGGTAAACATATACGCGAATTTGTAGAAAAACAAGCGTTGCTTCGTTTATATATATATATATATATATACATATAATGCATATATATATAACACACACACGCGTGTATCACGTTTGCGCCGAGTATGAGCAAAAAGTAACTGCGATGCGAACCTTCCCTCGCGCCGTGCCTGAGTGCCCGGTGTACGTTTCGCTAAGCTCTCCAGCGGAGCAGCAGTTGGAGGATACGTGACTTCAACATTTATACGCCGAAACGGAGAACTATATTTTTGCGCTGCGTATACTATTTCACGTGTGGTGTCCACAGGAGAACGAAAAAAAAAAAAAAAAAAAAAAAAAAAAAAAACAATCGTTTGATTACCTCACACGAATATCCAATTACAGTCTCCGCACGGGACAAGCGGCGCGCTAATTAAATGCTTTAATCCTCTACACCGGAAAAGACTTGAACGTAATTAACAAATTTTCGTCACATCGGTTAACGTCGAGAACGCATTACTCAATATGCTTGGGATTTCGTTATTTAAATGTATTATAAAGATCATCTACACGTTCCCAACGACTTTTATAAATAAAGTCGAGAAGTGCAGCGCAGGCGCTGCTTACCGCTGTTTCGTGACTCGCGTCTGAGAAGCTAATAAATCCCCGAATCCAAAATTAACACTTTTCATTCCCGATCTTCCGATCTACCGATGAGTCACTCAAATTTTTTATAAATTTCGAAATACCGATTTTCAGTGTGATTTCCGCGGCAATCGCTTTTTCGGAAACTGATATTCGACTATCGCGTTTTTTACTCCCCGGCCTTCTGATTTAACGATTATCAACTTAAAAAACATTGATTTTTTGGGAAAAGTGTGCCAACGAACAGCAGCTTCACAGAGATTCATGCGGGGGGTTAAAAAAATGCAAAATTATGTATGGTTTTCAGTGTTTAATCACCTTTTCGCACGGTGACTCGGAGCTTCAAAATACCTCGTCTAGAGGACAGGAGCCTTCGCCTACCTAACTCCGTTTAAATTTAATTGTTATCGCTTTAATTAGAACTCTCGAGAATCGAGTCGAGTTTCCCTCCGCTACCTGGCGGTGGCGGGGGAGGGGGTGGGGGGAGGGGGGCGTAGGAGCGGTTATAATCAAAAGCTGAATGTTCATTCGACTGTGTGCAACGTGAGACGAAGTTTATGCTCATACTTGTGTACACTCTCGTCCCGCTTTGTTCCTATATGTTTAAGGGTGAGGAAAATAGTTTCAACGCGCACCCCATCCCCTCCCCATCTTCTTCCATGCATGGGATGCTTATTAACAAAACTCTCGGTGCAGAGAGCTCGCGAGTGTACAGATATAAACACGGCGTGTGCCGAAAGGTGAATCGCTCGGATCGCAATATCTTTACTGAACCTTAAAGGTGAAACGGTTGGAGGGCCCCACGTGCCTGTTTGCTGTTTCTATTCGCAAAATCGTGGAGCGTGAAACCACATAGTTTGCGAGCTTCTTGTGTTTTCGACGAAAATACGATACAACTATAAACATCGCGGGTTTATAGTTGCGATACAACATTCGATAATACGAGTCCCCCGGGAAAATTATGACTTTCTTCGCCCCTTTCGCTTTGAAATACCCGAAAATTAGGTTCGTTAAGATCCGATAACTAAATAGAATTTTTTTTTTTTTTTCATTTTTCGAAAATTGGATTTTTCAAAATTAAACGCCTTTGGAGTGGTCGATCGGTCGATGCGCGCCCGCCATTCGGCAAACTTTGAACGCCATTATCTCGAAATAACGTTTTCGATATCTTCTGTCAAAATATCTCGAAAAATATTCAACCGAATGCCTTCTAATTTTGAGACGATGTCGTTGGATATTTTTTCTATTGCGCCGCGCAAAATTTTTTTTTTATTCGATTTTATACTCGAAATATAGTCAATTTTCATAATAAAAATTATTCCGTATTTTTTTTTGATTTCGTATTTTCGAATAAAAAACCGGATGTTCATATATCATTAGTTTCCGAAAAAAAAAAAAAAAAACTCGTTTTTTTACTAATTTTTCATTCGTCTACTTAATTACCTAACCTTAACACCCCTGGACGCGCGAGGGGTGGGAGGGGGTGGAAACCGACGATTATTTCTGTCATATTCGCACTTCCGTTTCTGGAATTCACGTTCATAAAGACCCACCGAACTATTATGCGCAATTACATAATTACGAGAGAGAAGCCGGGAATAGCGAGAGGAGAGATATATTCGAAAGGATGTCCAAGTGGTAAAGAGAGAGGGCGGTCGGCCAGCGGTCGGCGGTCGTCGAGTACATATACCACTGTAAGCTATGCAAAGGAATGCCCTGGTTTTCTGTTCAACGAAAATTCCGTCGAGTAACGAATACGCTTCTACGACTCTCGAGACTTCCTCGGAGAGTCTCGGCAAATATTTTTCCACCAAGATTTTTTTTTTTTTTTTTTTTTTCGCTGAGATACATCCTCTCGTTTCGTAGGAACTCCGCACGTTGGAAGCTCTTTTGACGCATTTTTCTTCGGTGAAGTCAAACTTTCCCTCTCGGGTCCTCTCTCTTCCGTTGCGGAGTCTCCTCTCTAGTCGAGAGACTCCATTCGGTTCCCTTATCAGTTTTCCGGTAAAGAGCGTACAGCTACGTCGCCTTTCAACATCAACGACGCAGGCGGCAGCAGCCTTCTCCGCGCGTCCCAATATCGTGTTCTTTCTCGTCTCCGGTACGTTCTCTCGTCACTCGGGCGGTGAAATATTACACAACGAATACAGAGAATGCGACACTCCTGCGGGTGTGTCGGTGAGTTAGAAAGCGGGAGAAGCTTCGCTAACACAGTGTCTCGCGGACGGAAATGGATGCACGCGTGCGTTATCGATGCGGTCCCGTGTCATCGAGAGACACGCGAGAGAAAAGCGTTAGTGCAGTCTACGTACTTCGCGCCCCCAGACACTCTTCTATGTCGCATCGGTTTTTCTCGAGAAACCGTGGCGTATCTTTTCGAGTGGAAAGCCGAAAGAGTTGAAAAAAAAAAAAAAAAAAAAAAATAGTCATAACCAACAGAAGAGGTGTAGAAAAGAAATTACAGTTCTCCCGACAGAACAACCCGCTGTTTTTCTACTCTTTTTCCAGACACATCCCGGAACACCCAACAATGGTATCCAATTTTGCTCACCGGCATCAAACATTTTTATGTCACACATTTGTTCGACAAATATGTGAAAAATTTATCTTGCATTTCGAAATTCTTGTCGCGGAAATATATTTTACCGACATCGCGTTTTTCGATCGCTATATAGTATATAAATGATATTATTTTAATACATTTTTTTTATTTTTATAAATTTACGATGTAAAATTTTATGAAGTGTATATTTTTGCAATTTTTTTTTTTTTTTTTTTTTTTTTTTTTTTTTAACGTCAGACTCCGTTTAAAAAACTCGACGTAAACGCACAACGCGATATCTCGTATTCGCGTAGGTGCAAACGTTAATTTAATTATCGCGCGCGAGTTCTCGACCGTATCCTTCACAGTTCATTAATTTCACGCTGTAAAGAAGAAAAAAAAAAAAAAAAAAAAAAAAAAAAAAAAATACGAATCTCTCAGCGTAAAAATAATTTTTCATCGCTCGCTCGACTTCGCCGTACAGTATATTCCTTTAGGGGACGTAAACTGCAACTGAATATGGGCGCGTATAGAATTTTATTGTACCTTTTGTGACGACGGCGGGGGTGAGAGAGGCGCGCGACCGTGCGGGAGGGTGTTGCATTCGCACCGAGCTGTGCCGAGGCGTTGGGTACTTTCTACGGCCGACTGCATGGGGGTTCATTAGGTACCGTGAGCGCGAGTGCCTTTTAACCCGGATTTGACCGAAGCGCCCCCGAGGCAACGCGTATGTGCCGTCGGCTGCCATACACACGCGACGACGAGGAGAAAAATTATGAGAGCGACACCAAGAAAAGATAAAAGCAAATGAACAAAATAAAAAAAAATAAAAAAAATACGAAAAGTACTAAAAGTATCGGGAGGATAATGCCGGTGTGTCCGCGTGTCGATTCTAATAATGCGCCATCCCCGGCTCTCGCTAATTATCCGTTTTTCAACGTTAATTACTTTAATTGATGCCTTTGACAAATTTTCGAAAATTAACGGAAATACGATATCTCCGGAGCTTCGCATTCCAGCGGAGTTCCGCGAAATATAGCGGCATTTATTTTTCGATCGCGCCAATATCGATATTATATATTGCCTGTCTGAAATTTCAGAACTAACAATATTCGACACTCCGATTGATCAAAAAGGTCGCCGGTGAACCGCGACAAAATGGGCGCATAGAAACAAAAGCAATTGAGGAAAAACTTCGAAGAAAAATTTAAATTATATTTTTTTAAAAATTAAGAGAATATTTTTGAAAAAAAAAAAAAAAAAAAAAAAATGCAAATAAAATTTGTAATGTGAGATTTGCGTTTTTTTTTCGAATTTTTTTCTCAAATTTTGTCAAATAATTGGTAAATTAAAAAAAATTCGGATTTTTTTCCATTTTGCCCCAATTTTTCCTATCGGGCAAAACTTGTCTAACTTTCTGTTTAAGTTCGATATTTTTTTTGTCATAACTGCATGACTTCACTTTTATCGAGGAGAAAAATGTTATCTTTCTCATTTTCGAGAGCTATCAACAGCGATAACGATGGAAAATTGTTACGACTCGTTTAGCCGAATATTGCAAAACAGAACGATTTCTGGACTCTCGCCGAGAGAGCATTTCCGTTTGTCCGAAACTGTTATTGCCGAATTGTAGATTTTCCCGAAAACACTAAATGACCCTTAACCTCGAATCTTGTTAATTCATATTCGATTACACGCAATCAAACAACAGAGCGCTCCGAATTGTCAATTAGTAGGACGCAGTGAGGCGAAAAGGATCAACGGGTCAAAAGTCTGTGTATATCGACGAAACTCCTAGAATCGCTGAAAGCGTCCATTTTGCCTCAACATCCCTTAATTACATCCGCGATATCTTGGATAAACCGTCGGTTTCATAGACCATTGCTGCAGAACTTTCATGCGAGTTAAATCGGCCTATCGAATCCAATAAACAACCCCCTAGAATGTTGGGGTTGTTTAACCATTGTCCAAAGTCGAAATTTGCCGTCCGATAACACATCCGGTTTGCATACACACGCGCCAAGGGTTGAACACACATTAGCCAAACCCTTCGCCGTTGCGAATACGCGTTATTCCCATTACGGGAATTAAATGAAATTACACGGGTTGGTGGGTTAATGCCCCCTGAGCCTGTGGCCCATGCATCTGTGTAACGTGGAAAGTAATGAAGGAGTCCACATAACCGAGAGGGAGAGAGGTTTGTGTCTCGTAACGACGTTGGTGTGCGCGAGAGAACTGTAAATTGTGTTTAGAGGGTGGTAGACCGGCGGTGTAAAAGCACGTACGGTGGGGGTGGTGGGTATGGGGGGCAAAGAGAGGGAGGATATAGAATCGAGACTCGGGGAGTATACTCCAGGGATTGCAATGGAGAGTCTAGAATGTGTGTAGACCGAGAGCTGGGGGGCGAAGGTGTCGATAGTCGTGTTTACATCCCGTAACCGTTGACGGTCGGACACGGGGTGTGGAGCTTTTCAACCCTCGCCGGGCCCACAAAGCGCGACGGCTACGACTACCGACGACGACGACGTAAATGAGTGTTGGGAACAAACCCTCTCGTAATCTGTTCGAAGAGAAATATACACGCTGTATTTCTCCTATCCCTCTTATCTTTCTGTATACACACCTACAAACACCCCTCCACCCCCTCTCTCCTTGTAGAAGCTTAGGTCCTTCTTGTGTAAAGAGGACTCTTTATTTCCCCGATAAACTCTCACGACTCGTGTTTTGCCGGATACTTAAATTTTCGTCATAGATCCACCCCCGCTATGGCAATGTGTCCTTTTGGCGCTTTTCTACCCCTGCATTCAACAGCGTTGACTCGACGCCACTTAATATAGGGCCGCGTTGCTAGCATTTCGTGAAAAGGTCTGAGAGGCAAAACCCTCCCTATCCTCACCCCCTCACCCCTCGTCTCCCGTAATCATGAGCTCAAAGGAGAGAACCTCCCAGCCATTAACTTCACGACGAGATTTTCGCCCTCTCGGCCGGCAAACCGGAAACTTCCGGGCGCTTCAATGCTTCAAAGAGGGCTGCGATTTTTTTTTTTTTTTTTTTTAATGTACAAGACACGGCGCGTGTTCATCTCTCGCTGGCACCCCTTAAATTTGCATACCTTAAATGACCCACCCTCACCTGTCCTTCCCTCCCCTCACACTCTACGAGAAAAAAAGAGATTTTTTCGAATGGAAATATATATAACCGGCGTTTTCCTTTAAATGCCTTCCCCGTTATCTTCGAGAACCTCCACAGTGCCTTTTCTCCTTTCTCGCCTCCCCTCGTCGTCGGGTATTTGCATTTTCGTATTATTTTAGAAATAATAATACCTCCGTCTTGCGCACCACCCCTCCTCCCACTTTTATACTCGGAAAGGAATTGGGATTCTTAATTAAAAGCGAGGGAGCTTTTCGAGCACAAGAACAGCACACGCAGACGATACGCTTGCTTTTCTGATTCTCACACACAGACGCGGCGCACCGATTTCCGTTGCTACGGAGTAAAGCCAAGAATATCATACTGTGTATAAAAGCAAATCAACGAAAATGTGCTCTCCGTGGGATTATCCCCGGCAAAGTGCTTATTGATATGAGAACAAAAGGAAATAATATTCCGTAGAGCGCCTTATTTCCTTTTCGTGACACCCCCGCCGCGTATTCGCGTATCGGCAAAATTCTGCACTTTTATATAGAACGTAATCGTTATCATTATTTGCACAAGTTACATATACGCGTATATTTATATACATACCAACATATTTTATTTTCGTTTATAATAATATATATTTTTATCATTTATACCATTCATTTTTCATATTTAGCGAAATACCGTTTTACGCAATTCAATAATAATAATAATAACAACGACTGCAATAATTTTTCAATTTTTTTTTTGTCGGCGAAAAAAAAAATGCGATAAAATAAATAATAAAAATTAATATCAACAAATAAATATGAATAAAAAATTTGATAGAAAAATAATAAATATCTCTGTCAACGTATAATAATAAAAATGAATTTGTATTCCCGTAACCTCTGTAGATAATTAAGCGTATTTTGTTTCAGAGACTATCGACTCTACCGATGAGAGAGAATGAACGTTGCGCTCACAGTTTAGTCACGTGAAAGCGTCGTTTTCGACGAAAAGCCTCCATTGATAGGATGGAAGGAGGAATGCGACGGGGAAGAGGAAGGCTGCTTCCAAAGCATCGCTCAACCCCCTCGGTCGCCGGCGCAAGCTCGGCCTTTCATTACGCGCGGATGATTGATGACCCCCCTGGCGATATTATTTTGAGTAGGCGGCGTGCGCGCCGCGTTGCACGACACCCAGGTATGGCAGAGGGCTTCCCGACCGGTCCGGGGGTTTGTTACCCTGTCCTCCCATCGTCGCATCCCTGCGCCTCCTCATCCATATATATAGGTACTCCGCAACCCCCCCAACACACCGTAACGCTGGCCGGGCGCTCGTCCCATTATCCATCCGCCTCTTCCTTTTCTGTCGCTTCCAATGCCATGCACAGCGCGAGGGACTCATCCCTCTCGCCGTGTACCCATAGCAGGGCTCATCTGCACCGTTGCACCCTCCCTTTCGTCCGTTTTACCACTTGGCGTCTCTATCATCTCTCTAGATATATATATATATATATATATAGATCGGGGAAAGTGGGGCAAAACGGAACAGTCGCGCAACTACGAATTTTTGGGGCAAAATGGACCAACCCTAAAATTCATGAAATTTTGCTGCTGATCACTATTTACCTAAAAAAGAATCGGGTACTACGATTGTTTAGGCTAAAATGACCTATGATGATTAGCATTTAAAAACGTCTTCCATTATTTTTAAAAAGGGGAAATTTCTATGACGATGGTCCATTTTGCCCCATTTTTTTTTTTTTTTTTTTCGTCTTAATACTCTAAGAGGATATGACAAATTTTTTTTTTGTCTAAAAGTAGTGGAAAAGTGTTGTTTATAGCGATAAAGCTCCTTGAATCAGTACAGCGGTCCATTTTGCCCCACCTTTTCCCTACACAGACCAGCTGTACACCGAAACACTCGGGGGCTTTATTCCCGCACTGTCGGTGAGCTTCGCAATGCGTTTCGTCGTCGTCGTCGTCGTCCGCCCTAATGGAAAGCACTTTTAACCGATGCCAATGGACGGGGGTGGGGGAGGAGGGGGGGGGGCAGGCAGGGAGGCATAGAACTCGTCGACCCCGAGGAATTTTCTCCGCCGACTCGTTTCGACTGCGAGCTCCGCGAAACGGTGAGAAAAAATAATTTTTATTCAACCGAGGAAAGGGGATGAACCAGTCAAGTGCTCGCGGGATCCACAGATGCTTCACCGCACTGCCAATGGGGGGTAAAAAAAAAAAAAAAAATTTTTTGGGTATTTTTCTATACGCCCGCGATGCCGCTAGCGCGGTGAACGATATTTCACTCTAAACGCTTTCGGGGGATGCGAAATGCTCTCTCGACGACCGATTAAATCGACGGGATGCATCGCTAGGCGAGCAAATGTCCATCAGCGTTCATTTTCACCATTGTTCATCAGCTCCCGCGATATATCGATAAATAACGACAGTTGTCCATTTTTTTTTACGCTATTAAAAAGCCCTCGAGAATTGAAAAAAAATTTGTTAATATTTTTATTTGACAGTAATGAGGACGCGAGAATTTTTTAACGGTATTCTCAGGTCTGTCGAGAACGAAGAAAATTTTTTTTATCATTTTATTTCGCAGTAATAAGGTCGAAATGATTTTTTTTTTCTATATCGATTGGGCGTATGTTACCGCGCATTTTTTGTAACGAATTATTTTTTAAGCGGTGACACGTGGACGTTTGGACTCATTTGAGTGTGAAATTTTTATTTTTTTTTGCGGTTTTTTTTTCCTGTGATGAAAAATGTTGCAACAAAGGGAAAATGGCGTTTCACTCGACTGTATATCGAAGGTATACGGCACAGAGGATTTTAACATGCATTGTAAGGGTACTCAGTACGTGGACTTGGTTCGGCGAGCGTACACGTCGCTCGAGGTACTATAAATTTCTTTTCCCCCCTGTTTCAAAGGCAAACAGAGTGGAATTGATCCACTTTGTTTCGGCGGCTCGGAAACGACGACGGAGAAGCAAGAGGCGAGCTTTTGCAGGCAATGCGGGTGAAGCTTTTCTAGTTTCCAGGGCGTTGCAGCACCGAGTTATAGCCGACGGGCGACTGCGAACGGGGCGACCGAACAACCCCTCCCCCCGGCACGACCGAAGGCAATGCAGGATGAAACTGTCCTGTGGCTCTTCTATACGTTACGTGTTTTCAAGCGAAATCGTAAATGGTGTCTCGTATCTCGAAACCTTTGCGCGCGCGGTCTATTTCGCTAAACAAATGATTTACCATTGAGTAAAACTTGTTCCTCAATTGTTATGCGATTTTTTTTTCTTTTTAAGATACTTCAGCAACGTCAGCACGAAGGAAAATGTTTTTTAGATGATAATAGTCGAAAATGATTATTTTTAAAAAATTTTTATCAAAATTTTTTTGTTGTTATTTTTTTCTTACGATTTTTTTTTTTTCAAAATTCGAAAAATTAAAATTACGATTTTTTTTTTTTGCAAAATTCGAAAAATTAAAATTACGAATTTTTTTTTTTGCAAAATTCGAAAAATTAAAATTACGATTTTTTTTTTTTGCAAAATTCGAAAAATTAAAATTACGATTTTTTTTTTGCAAAATTCGAAAAATTAAAATTACGATTTTTTTTTTTGCAAAATTCGAAAAATTAAAATTACGATTTCTTTTTTTGCAAAATTCGAAAAACATGTTCTGAACCACATGTTTCCATGTAATTTTTCGCACTGAACACGAATTCTCCATTAATTGCATCCTAAATGAAAACGGAAAGCTTGTAAATAAAAAAAAAAACGGACCCCTTTTTTTTAATTCAATTATTTTCTGTAGGGCAGTAGATACAAGAAAAAGTTGGGGACGAAAAAAATCAAAGTAAGGTCCATAAAGAACTGTATCAACTCCGCATCCCTCAGCCGACAGCTCGCTGTACGCGTCTCAGACACGAAGATGAAAGAAGTTATTAACGAGAATCGGTCGAGGTGACCGAGAAAGAGATTCGTAGATGACGATTGTCAGAATCTGGTAAATGAATGAGTGGGTCTTCGAATCTTTGTGTCGAATAGAAGTGGGAACCCTCTCTCGTCGGCCTGAAGCAGAAGGCCTGTACTTTGGAGATATCATAGTAACAAAGAGCCGTCCATCTGCCGAGCCGCAGAGGCTTCGGCCTCTCGAAAAAAGGATCTTCATCGATAATAAAGAAGGGCGAGTATACGGAGCGAGAGGCCTGAAAGAAGATTAAGGTTCAGTCGAGAGCTCGAGAAACCTTAAAAAAAAAAAAAAGAAAAAGTCTTTTCCTTTTCACCCTCCGCGCTATCGAGTCTCGCGATCGCTCTTCCTTTCTATATATACACTCCAACTTATTTTTCTCTTCGAAAAAGCGAGAGAATAGAGAGTTACGAATTGATCGTTCGACTCGTGGCCCGTTACCACGATTCTTCTTCGTGTATCTCCTTTACCTCCGAAAGAAAAGAGAAAATTGTCTCGCAAATTCTCGTGGTTGCATCCCGCATCGAATAAGTAGCAGCCATTAAGAAGTGGGAATTGAATGGAAGATTAGAGTAATGGAAACGAGGGTTGTAACTCTCTCTCCGGTAAATAGGGAGAGAAAGAGGGGGTTGCCTCTCTCGTGTGGATCGCAGGAAGCTGCGCGGTGAATCGCTCGATCAGTAGCTGCCTGCGGAACTGCAACCACTCGTGGAAACGACGAATCACTTCCGTCGAGGATATCTACGGCTTGCCGTGTCTCTGTGTCTGTACTGTGGCATTCGCGCGTTTTACCCCACGAGCCCGGAATTCATTGGACAAATAGAAACAGAGACGAGTTTACCGATGAAACAATTGTGTGAAGTTGCGCGTTAATGACGCGAAAATTACTGTGTTTCGGAACGAAAAAAATTATAATAATAATCGCGTTAAATTTCTTTATAAATACATATTTATAAAAAATTTCGAAGAAAAGGGATGAAATAATTGTTGTTCGGACTTTTTACATATATTTCGCGATCCGAGTTTTAGACTCTCTCTCTCCCCGCGCGGCGTTATATCACGCGATGAAAAGAATGTGACGCCGCGGCGTGACAAGAAAATTGCTTTTAAAACTGCAATCGCCCAGTTTCACGGCTACCTGTTGGAGGCTTCTAGACGAGAGGGGCGCCCCGAAGCCGAGAGTCTTCTTCCTCCATTGCTGGAGTTCGCCTTCCTCCTCTGTACCCGACTCTCGTACCATACGAGCCTCGGTAACACCCGAAGAGCTCTCTACCCTTCCCTCCTCTCGTTCAACCCCCTCGCCACCCCTTCGGCTCTGCTTTCACACGCGAGACGGTAATTTTTCTCTCACTACCCTTCCCCCATTACAAAGTAGTTTTTCCTGCTCTCTCGTTCACCGCGCGACGTGTTTTACAGGCAGGTCCTCGATCTTCGTGTTCTCCACTAAGCTTTTCCGAAAAAAAAAAAAAGAAAAAAAAAAAAAAAAAAAAGCCACGAGTACTTTTCTACACGACGCGGATATTATGCTCGTTTATAATTTAATGACCGCGCGCTAGTGAACAGTAATTAACGCGGAAACTTTTCATTTTTTTTTTTTTTTTTTTTTTTTTTTTTTTTTTAAGGGTAACCTTTATCCATTGCCGTTTAAATTACTGGCGAACGAGAAGCGAAAGGAACTCGAAAATAGTCCGAGTCTTTTTCGGACGGCGTGTAATTTCGTTCGATTGTTCGGCAAACTCTCTTTGCCTCTCTGCCCTGCCGCGCCGACTCGAGGAGAGCAAAAGGGAGAGACGGTGAACTCGTTTATCGCGACAAAGGAGAAATTGAGATTTTGGCAGCGAAAATCCGCGTTCCCGTCGACGGTGGCTTCCTTACTGCATTCTCGCTAAACTTGCTGGCCAAGCAGAGACCCACGCGGGGAGGCGGGGAAAGGGAATACCAGCAGTTGCATATCCCGAGAACTGAGGGAAAGACGGAGCAGAGAGGACTCTCCTCACGAAAATGCTTAAAAGCCATAGTTGCCAAGTTGTAGCGTATAACGCGGTAAGGATATTGTGTAGAAGAGAATTCTTGCGCTTTACAACCCCCCCGACCGCCACCCCCACCCCTCCAACTACCGCCCTTTCTCTCACATTTGTTCAACACGAAAGATCTTTGCCGCGCGCCACAGTCTTCTTGGTAAGTTTCCAGGAAACTATTTCGCACTACTTCCGTTTCCTCGTGTACTCGATGAAGTTTTGCCAGTTGCGCTCTTGCGCTATCCTCCCGTTGTCTACCCTATTCGCTTCCACCCCGTCTTCGCGCGGTGACAATTTAGTCGTTTACACCTACGAATCGTAGCGTCGACGCAAAATTGTTAACGGAACTCGTCGTGCGATTTTTTTTTTATTTCGATTTCTTTTGTTCAATTTTTTTTTTTTTTTTTTTTTTTTTTTCATTTTAATACGAAATAATTGCTCTAAATTTCCAATAAAAAAAAATTACGATAAAATCATAATTTTTTTCGTGAAACTCATTTAATGCATAAAAACTTTCGATATCAGTGTATTAATTATCATTTAGAATTTTTTTTACCGTTCGAAACGCGCGGATACATTACTCCGAGTTTCCGAGACTCGTATACGGTAAACAGTAATTCCGATACATTATTCAAATAAGAAGATTCCGAGGATCAGAAGAACGGCACTCATGAATTCGAATGGCGTATATATAAGGATAAAGGTTTTCGCATTCGTTCGCCCTTTGTCTCTTGTATTGTGAGAAGAAGATGCGAATAAGTGGAGCAGTTGGAAATGGTGGGGAAATAACTTCCACCGGATAGAGAATGAAAGAAGAGGAAAACCAGTGGTGGAGGGTATCGAGAGCAATCGCAAATTGTCGTATAAGCAGAGTAGCATTAAGCTCCCCGAAGTGGAGTGCGTAGCGAAGTTAGGTATAGCGAAGGGATTATATAGATCGAAGATCAACGGGGTTGCTTGTTACGTTGCCCAACAGCCGAGGGAAAAGTTGAATAACGCTAATTGCACGCATTGTTACTACGCGCCTCTTTATTTATGGCATTTAATCAAGAAATACCGAGAGCCATAGGCCGCAACCGGCGAAATTGTATTAAAAGTTAGATTACACCCGAATAACAGGGGTGAGCCGAGTATATTAATTCTTCAACTCGAGCAAAAAAAAGTGTAAGGAATTGAACTTTGCGAAAAATCATAAATAAATAAATAAATAAATAAATAAATAAATAAATAAATAAATAAATAAATAAATAAATAAATAAATAAATAAATAAATAAATAAATAAATAAATAAATAAATAAATAAATAAATAAATAAATAAATAAATAAATAAATAAATAAATAAATAAATAAATAAATAAATAAATAAATAAATAAATAAATAAATAAATAAATAAATAAATAAATAAATAAATAAATAAATAAATAAATAAATAAATAAATAAATAAATAAATAAATAAATAAATAAATAAATAAATAAATAAATAAATAAATAAATAAATAAATAAATAAATAAATAAATAAATAAATAAGTAAATAAATAAATAAAGTCTGAGATCAGGGAGGTTGCGATTGCCAAAAAAAAAAACATATTTTAAAAAATAAGCATTTTGACTCTGAAGCAACTCTGAGTTTTCCGCAATATCGTATTTACCTTGGATTCATCGATGACGACAGGCAAAGAGAGTGTCACTTCAATGCGAAACTTTTGCAGTCGTTTCGTCAATTCTCCGTGGCATTCATATCGTCCCGAGAGTTCTCACCCTCGTATCATGGAAATAGATACGCGAATATCGTTGATATATTCAACTACGAATTGTCGGGGTGCGAATGTTCGATCCCAGCAAACTTGAGAACATCTTATATCCAAGACGTTGAAGGGACGATCGAGAGAGAGATTTAGCCTGTCGGGGGGGTGTGGATAGGCGACGCCAAAGTCCGGAAAATGGACACATCGTGTTATATACTCTTCGCGGACAGAGGGAGAACGACGAGGGCGAGAGACGAAGAACCGACGATAGATCTTTTATTCAGAGTCTCGACTCGTTTATAAAAGTGAGGTTTCGAAGTGAGAAGTCTCCGAGAAGATCTCGTCCACCTTGAACCATAACACGTGTCACAGCGGTCGGACATCTGCCGGTGATAATATAAAAACAAACGGAAGAAAAACAGACCTTGTCCCTCTTCCGTGACCGGATAATAACGATAAAGAGAAGGGATAAGGGATGCAAAAACAGTGAACGAGATACCGTTTGTCGCGCCTAAAATACACGCCACCTTAATAATATCTGCCAACCGAAAAAAAAAAAAAAAAAAAAAAAAAAAAACAATACAACGCACCCCTTGTAAAATTATGTCGGGTCGTAAAAAAAAAAAAAAAAAAAATTCAACAATAATTCACAAAAATCTCCGCGACCCTTATATACGAACTTATTTTTTTTTTTTTTTTTTTTTTTTTATCCAGAAAGAGACCAGAATGTGTTATATGATTCGGTAGTAAAGGTTGACGAGAGCACGCCGCCCCGCGACCAGTGAAATAAAACTTTACGTTCGCCCAGGAACCGCCCGTAACATTCAACGATAGCGACGATCGTTTCTATACCGTTTTTTTTTGGTACACCACCAAGCAAAGCTTAGGGGCATTGTGTGGCATGATCGTATTTTTTTTTTTTTTTTTTTTTTTTTTGGACCAAACAGACGTGAATTTTGTTTTTAATTCGGTACCTGACGGGTGAGTGACGTATGCGAGAGCAATATTCCGGCAGTGCATCACGCACGGTCTCAGAGGGATCAAAGCCTTCCCGTTTGAACGCGGGGGGCGTGAAGGGGGTGTTGTATTAGTGTTGCGGCAAACGCAAGTTCTCCAATCGCGCCGGTCATGTTCGAACGTTCTCCTGTGTGCAATATGCCGACGTGGGGGCAAACCTGGTCAGCCCGGGGGAGAGGGGAGTCACGGATCTGCATTGGAAAGGACGGTGTGCATAGTTGTTTCGCGAAATTGCGTTTTGCTCTCTCTCATCACTCGGGGGTAGTAGCCGGAGAGCTTCGGGGACCACATACCCTTCTCGATGTTACGCGAGAAACTTTTGTTTTTTTTTCATCGAAAACGCTCGATACAGCGTGTTCATGCTTCGCGGTATTGTTCGCAACACGAGTCTCCCCTGATATATATAGCATAGGGGAGGAAAAAAAAAATAGAAGATCATAGAAATAAAAGAAATAAAAATCGCCAATTTCTTTTTTTTTTTTCTACTTAAATTATACGATTCAACTTTTTTGTCACGTAATTAATTTATTAAAAAAAAAAAAAAAAATTTTGTAACAACAAATTTTTTAATTTGTTGTTTTTTTACTTTTATGCTATTGTATCCTGGAGAGAAAAAAAAACGCCGGGCGCGAAGTAAAATATGTAGAAACCGCGAGAACGTTTGGTGTAACAACAGTCGGTAGATTTGCATGATACAGTCATTTTTCAACGGAAAAACCTTCCCTCAAAGTCTTTCCAGCTGTTGAACCGCCCCGCGCGCCCCCTTTCGCTACCCGGGTCTTCTACGTGCGTTAACCGTTTCGTAACATGTTCACGTCACACTAAAATATCTCTCGGACCGCGAGACCGTGTATGGAATGCGTTGACCTCCCGCGGAGAGAGAGCTTAGTACTCGCGCGTGCGGCGAACACACCCGGTCCCGTTATTGCGCCGCGGTGACCAGCGGAATCACGTGCTAGAAAAAGTTTTATGGGGGTTTCCTATATTTTTTTTTCTCTTCGATGCTTATTTTTCCTCTCGTCGCTCCTTCGACGAACCCGTATTTTAATCCGCTTTATAGAAAAAACGAGTGATATTAAAAAAAAAAAAAAATGATCCCCCATTATTAATCATTTTTTTTTAAAATATCACTCAACTTTTAATAAAATGGATTTGATATGATTTTTTTTTTTTTTTTTTCATAAAAAAAAAAATGATCCACCATTATTAATCATTTTTTAAAAATATCGCTCGATTTTTTTATACAGCGGATTTAATGCGATTTTTTTTTCAATTAAAAAAAAAAAAAACTATTACTTATAATTTTTCTAAATAATTTTAGTATATTCTACGGAATCTCGATGTCGATCGGTTTCCCTGTAGGATGAAACTTGTTTCGGATACTCTGTAAGGCGAAAGCATGAAAAGCCGGGAACGGATAGGAGAATCGCTCGCCTAATCTTTAGGATCCACAACGAGGATATTCGAGAGGATCCCGCGCGCGAACGAGGGGACGCAGGGGTTGGGAGGGTCGGAGGGGTGGAGGGAAAAGGCTGACTATCCCTCTACCGAAAATCTGCCTTAAGCATCTCTCGGCGCCTCTCGTATATCGGGAGTCGCACGAAGGATCCTATCCGGCGCGAGAGCTTCCGGATGTTATCGTTACACCGTGAGAGCGCAGAGTAGGGAAGATCGCCAACAGGGTGACTGAAGGGAATGCACTACGGGCGTAACACCGTCGTCAACAGCAACGTGTTTGCCCCGAATTAAGGGCGGGTTTGCCTCAAAAGACCCGGGAACACGGAGAGATAGGATGCGGACGCGGGACCGTTGCAGGCCAACAAGCAAACAAGCATTTCTCCGTGGGCGCTGGAGGCGGCGGCGGCGTCGTCCTCTCGTTAATCTCACGACGATAACAATGCGAAAACGATGTCGGTAACCTCATCCTCGCGTGCTTGTTTCAACTGTTTATCGTCAAGTACAATCATCTTCCGTTACAATGGATATTGTCAAAGTAATCTTTCCGACAAAGTGCCACTCGGAAAACAATTGAGGATCGTCGACGGTGTAATTTTAGTTTGAAGAGCTCGTTCACTTTATTTCCGGTGTAATGTCTGTTACGTCGCAGCGATCTTATTCTCGGGGAAAAACATTTACCTTAAAGCCAAGTGACTAAGATTTTTTTTTTTTTTTTTTCCCGTCAATATTAAATGATATAGAGTAGATGTACCATTTGGGGCCATTTTTATTATTATACTCTTCAAATAATTTTTTTTTCAAAACCTCATGTTGATTCTTCGAAAGTTCTCACATAAATTCACTGAATGAAATCGATTTTTTTTTAATTCGATTATATTTTGATTTATTGCCACAAAAGGACCTAAAATGGCCAAAAATGGTACGTCGACCATATATCGACGGAAAGGTTGATATCTTCTAGAAAAAAAAAAGAAAAAAAAAAGGGGGTGTCGGTATTGACTGGCGGAGGTCGAATCTTTGTCAATCTTCTATTTCGGATTGTAAAATCGGACTTTTGGCTCTGCCGGTAAAACAGAGGTAAGAATGGCAAAATTGCCTTTGCAGAAGTACCCTACGATTTTGGAACGCTTATGATCCGTATTTATGAGCGGCGTGCGTCTGTCGGCCGTCTATCTATTCGTAGACTCTCCGGACTCTCATTAATCATCGAGAACCCGAGGGTTGAAAGTGGTCGCTCGAGGGGGCCGTATGACTGTATATATGTATATGACTCTGGATTGTTCCGATGGTTCGCTTACTGGCCATAGAAGACCAGCGGTGGAGCAACAACGGTAACAGCGGCAGCTCGTTACGTGACTGTGCCTTGTCGACGGCTCGACACCTCGTTTGCATGCGCTCCTGAACGATCATCGAATAATGAGCCGCGCGGAATTTATAACGAGATGCGTGCCGTTCGGGGCCTTGTGACGTTGCGCATATTTCTACGCGACGATGATCGGTATATCAGCGATTAAATGCTACACAACACTTTTCCGAGCGGGTCGTCACGGTTTGCCATTAAAATTTCTTCGACTACTTGTAATTTATCGTAACGCGGCTACTTTCGACTCGCTACCAGCGTTCGATTGATCAACGAGCAAATTGAACGCGCTGATCGAGAGATTTATTGTTTTTGTCATCGAACGCGTGTAATAGAATCGAAGCTCCGGGGGAGAAAGTGACGGATTGTGTGGATAGCGACTGACGTGATAGAAAATTTCCATGGGTCATTATACCATCATTAACAATTCGAGTGCACTGAATATCGAAGCGATGATTCGACAGGATTCATCGGATCAGACTGCACCCGCAGATACATCCCCGGAGGGTTACTTCGACTACACTGTATTGTAAACTGTATAATGAATTTGTTGACTCATGTCATCAATGCTTCATCATTATCAGTTAATTATGTTTGTGTTCCGAAGCATAGACACGGTGTCTATACGATTATTGGCATCATGCGGGAGCTGAATTAATTAAAATTTACGAAAATTCTGAAAAAATTCACATTTACTTTCCTAAGCTGATAGTATACGCAGACGAAGTTATTGCTCAGTCGGAAAGAACCCGAGCGCTTGATTATGACGAAATAATTGAAAATGGGCAATAAGAAAATCTTACAATATCGGATTTTTGACTTCACGATTGTTTCTAAGTCATATATTTCCGCTTCAAAACACTCGTTACATCCTATTTTTATCATGATTTTCAAAATCGATTATTTTTTCAAGAATTCTTACGAATTATTGACTTTCGAGAAAAAAAATGTTGAAAACGAAAAAAAAAGCAATAATATCGAAAATACGAGAGATTTCACCCCCAAATTTTTTTCAAGGGCGACTATTGACGCCAAGATTAACTGGGAACGATCTCTTAGGTTTTCCCGAAAAAGGACGAAAAGGAGGCGCCACCCGGTAAGAGTTGATCTCCTTCAAGAATGAGAAGAAAGCGTGTTTCAGAGACAGATCGACGGGTCTGTTCTCTTCGGCAAAACATACAGAGATCGCGATAAGAAAATTCGGCTTGTAAATTCGAGGAATAGCGACAAATCGTCTACCAGTAATAGAGATAGGAGAACATTTATCTGCGCTGCGAAGCCTTCCGTAGATCCACCGGCTAACCGATTGTTCGGTAGCGAAAGCTATATATACCAAAGAGCGTGAGATGAGAAAGCGATGAAAAATACGGTAAAGGTATATAACAGTCGTTCGAAAAGAACGAAGAAAGAGGAACTTATCTGGAATCGAAGATTTCCAAAGTTCGGTCTCCAAGAAGGGGGCCTCTCACTGGCATTGAGCCAAAATGGTAATGCGAAATCTGGCCGCACGAGAATCGGCAAGCTGCACGCTCGGCAACGAATCACATTTACTTCCCGTATTCACTTTTCGCTTTTTCATCCCCTCTTCGCTCTTTCTCTCCCCCCGCATTCGCCATATTGCCAGAGCTGCACGCGAGAAATCGGTATCACGGAAAACTTAAAGATCGAAATGGTATGCAAAGGAACAGCGCGAGTCAAATGAATTCATGGATCTGCCGGATGGTCTTCCGAGAAATAATAAAACGAAAGAAATGAGAAAGAAACCCCGAGACCGCTACGTTGGCAAAAGTTTGGGGGGTAAAAAAGAGATCGCGTCGCAGAAGCGCGCGCGTGTGTGTTTGCGGTCAGCAGCAAGCAAGAGCAGCGAAAAATAGTCGGTTGATACTCTTGCCTGCAGATAAGAAATGAGGAGAATTTCATTTCGACCGGTGTGCGTTCGGCAGGGTTTATCTCATCTCTCCTACTGTGCGAAAGGAGCCGCGGAGCTCTGAGAACGCTGAGAGAGACGCTCGAGTCTCGATTTCTCTGGCGTCCGGGGGGTGAGTTATGTGCCGTTTTTCACGGTCGAGGACCCCGGTGAGGACACCACCACGCGAGACATATATACAAGAGAGTAGAAACGTCGTGAGGGATCCGTAGAGAGGGCAGAGGTTATCACAAGAAGAAGAGTTTTATATGTCGCTGAAAGGTGGGTCACACCTTCGACTTCGTCGATTCGATTTCGTATCTCTCAGCTGCCAGACTCTTGCGACATCGTGTGGGCGCTTTCTCCCCGGAGCTTCTTTTTCTACGTCTTTTTTTTTTTTTTTTTTCGGAGAATGCGAACCATATCGTTCGCGACTCTGTCTCCGGAGAAAGTGAAAAGCCAAATAAGAGGATTTCGTAAGGGAGGAGACTTTTTCTCTCCTTCTTCTCGTTTCCATTGGTGACGATACATTTTATCGGAAAGACGATGAAAAGGTGCGCAGACCGGAAAGACATGAAACACATAAGCTTCTCTCTGTATTGGTCGATGCAATCTTTTGCTTCGACCATTGCTACCATTCCACTGTCGACACTCCGCGACTCGAAAGGGCGCGAAGCAGTAACACACGATATATTTATAATATACCGTATCGAGCTTTGCTCCTTCACGCGAATGCTGGCAGACGTATCGCTTGGCATGTTACCAAAGCTCTAATGTTATCCGCGAAGCTTGCGCAAACGTCGATAGAAAAGCTGTACACACCGAGACTTTTCGTATCTCCTTCTTTCACTTATTCTTCTTTGTATGGAGCTTTTGTCAGAAAATCGACGATACCTCGTGTCACTACGTCCAGTGACTCTTCTGACGCGCGGCAAAGCGACGTAGAAAAATCCGGACACTTAGATTTCTAAAAGATCGCGAATTTTCGATGAATTTTTCTAATGTTTTTTTTATTACGAATTATTTTGAAAAAAATATCAATAATTTTTTATTAAAAAAAAATGCATACATTTTTTATTATTTGCAATTTTTTTTTATTTATTTATTTTATTATTATTGTTATTATTTTATCTAATTTAAGATACACATCGACAAAAATTCGTCGCGCAACAATACAGATATTTTTTTTCAGAAATTTTCGTATCGCGCAGTATTTAGATGTACTTATTTCCTCAAGAATTTGATTTCCCGAAAAAAAAAAAAAAAAAAAAAAAAAAAAAAAAAAAAAAAAGAATAACTGATTTCGACGCTCTGTACAAATTCATCCATTGAATTTTCCTGCTCATCTCCATTCTATCCAGTTTCAGGTGTGCTTCCGCCGCGAAAGCGCACGGGGTCAAGTGTGTTTTCGAAAAATGTTTCGAAGCCTCGCCGGATATCAAGAAGGGGATGAAATGAGCTTTTTTTTTTTTTTTTTTTTTTTTTTCAACGAGCAAAACGAGTTGGAGGCTTCGAGAGTTTTTCCTCCTCGAATTCGAAACTCGCGCGCTCGAGTGCTTACATTCGTACCGAATGGAATATTGAATTACAAAAAAAAAAAAAATATATATATATATATATATAACGATAAACGATGTGTCCCCGGAGCAATATCGTGGGCAATACTTTCGTGAGAAAATTTTCGAGACTAAACAGGAACAACGAAAATCTGCCGAAACTTCGCGCCCGAGAGTTTGCATTTTTCCCGATCAAGACGAAGATCGCTTTCGCCCGGATTTTTCGGGAACGAGGGGTCAACGAACGAGACTCGAGGGAATTCGAAATTCGAGGGTAAAGCGAAGACCCGGACCCTTCCGGAATTCTCTCGTTGATTTTCCAAAGTCTCGCCGTGTTATTCGGAGAGTAAAAGGGAGGGAGAGAAGAGCGAAGTAAAAGCGAAGATAGTCGAAAACTTATCAGACTCAAAGACTCACGGTTCGCGGCCTTAAGACAAGACCCGGCTAATGAATCTTCGCGTTGCCTGGCGCGCGGTCCAGCAGAGGAGGAGGAGAGAGAACTCTGGACCAACGCGCACAGTGAAAAGAGTTCGGGAGGTACAAGAAGGTGAACTGGAAAGTTTACGCTCGCTAAACACTCGCAACTTTTCCATACGCCTTAATCCTTTCTCCTCCTGTGCGCCATTCTCGGGACGGTTAAGGCGCCCGGTGTGGAGCCTTTGAAAAGTTTCTCTACCGTTCTCGTTGTCGCCCACGCTTCGAACGTGGTCCATTGTCGTTGGCGCGAACAATTTACACCAGTTACACTAGTTAATTATTTATGCGCTTCTTGCCACGTTTTTCGCCGGTCTTTTCGTTCGTTTTTTTTTTTTTTTTTTTTTTTTTTTTTTTTTTTTTTATATTTGCCTTCCACGCGAGTCCAGGCGAAACGCCAATCGGAAACAGCTAAAGGGTTGAAAAATTTAAGAGGCTAAACCCTCCCCCACCCCACCGTTTGCACTACCGTACCTCGCGGGCGACTATGGATTTTCTCCGAAACTTTGGATACACTTTGTTTGCTTCGGAAAACGGGTACGAGGGAGAAACAGAACGAGTTCTTGAACTGGAACACGTTTGGTAAAAGTTTTCTCTGGGATACCTACCCCCGCCACTGCCCGTACCTTCTACTCGAATTCGTTTCCACAAGCCACTCGGTTAACGATCGACGTTCTCATCCAAACATCCTATTTTATTCTTTTTCTTATTTATTACAACTCGCGGCAACATCTCACCCCCCTCATCCCCCATAGAAATGTTTCTATCGTAATTATAGGCGAAAAGCATATTTAACATTTTTTCCAGCGTTCGCGCGCTACCCGTGGGTTTGTATCGATCCCTTAATCGATTGTAAAAGTAAATCGGAGTTGATGTTTGTTCGTTAATTCGCAGAGTTTCGCGAATGCCGCTCTTTGACGCCAAAAACTTTGCAACCCCTTCGCTCGTGTTTTCTCCTTTCGTCGAGCTGTTGCCGCAGTTGCAGCAAACCCCGTTACCCCCCCCCCTACCCTCTCCCTTTCTCTTCATCCCGCGGTCGACGGGGCTACTTTTGCTTTGGGAAAAGCTTTCACGGTCACTGATTCCAAAACGCGAAGAGGGTGAGAGAATGAGTTGGCGGCTGGTTACGGAACGACCGACAAAAAGTCCATTATAAATTCCATTAATAGCACCTGCATCAACGAAAACTCGAAACTGTAATTATCTCGTTCTCTCACGGGTACAGTATGTATATATATATTGGCACCCCAACGATCCGCGGCATTGGAGGGTCCATAATGCCGCGAGCCGAAAGCACGCGCCCCCACACCCCTACGGAATAGAGTAAGTCTCGTGAAAAGCATCGAAGTCGGTTTGAAGAGTGGATCGTCGAGAGAATTAAAGACCTCTACCCCCTCACCCCCACCCCCTCCCCACCCCTCCCCGCGGCTCTTCTTCGATGGTAATTTTCAATTTACGAGAGGTAATCCAATCCGTTTATACGGGTTTGCGGTGAGAATAATGCCGCTATTATCCGTACCTCCGCGGAAGAGTGCGACTCCGCGGGGGGTGCAAACGAAATATATAAGGGGAATACAAGGAGAAATGAGGGTGAAAGACGAAGGGATGAAATAATAAAATTTGAAAGCCTTGACATACCTCACCGCTTCGAGACGAAAGCTAAGACCAGCGGCATCTGCAATAAGAGACACTGTCGAATAATAAACTTCGTAATCTATATTAATACCCGAAGTTTATTATATATCGAAAGAAAAAAAAAACATTTTTATTGAATACTTTGACTTTTGATGAAAAAGTCGAAAATTTCATTTACTTTTACCGTCTTTCCGTCTGTCGTGATTTTTATAAGTCTATAGAGGTAAAGTTTATGCCGAAATATGTAAAAATATATATCGTTATAGCGGATTTCTCGCCGGTGAGAGCGTCAATAGGGTTCCTAATGTATAAGAATAATTGTATATAAATTACGTATTTTACCGAAAAAAACGTTATATATCTTGTAAACATCTCGGTATACATGTAATTCATTTCCGCGAGACAATATCCAGTCAATCCAATTTTCTTTCGCTCTTTTTTCACGAATCTACCGCAGAGTATCGATCGCGCGCTGTGATATCGCTCCCTCTCTCTCTCTCTCTCTCTCTCTCTCTCCCATCCCTCGTTATTTTCGCAGATACTGAGATACCTTCTCCGCGCTACAACTTCCGGAATAACACGCAACGCGATGAAATTACCCTCTCTTCGTGAAATGTTTCCACAACCAGCGACGCCACGATTTCCTCACCCTTTACGTCGGAGAAACTATATAGGCAACGCGAGGAAAGGGGACGACGCGGGGGGGTTAGCTGTGCTTCGTAATTGCCTGTTTTTCTGCCTCGCGACTGCCCCGGGTGTCCACGATTCCATTTATCACTGTGCGTCCCCGGGAATTCCGGATGCGGAGAAACGTAGAAAGATCTCGAGAGCGAATGAGCGCGAGAAAGGAAGATACTGGCGAAGAGCGCTCGGTGCGCGAGAAGGAAAGACAACGGTTGCGCTGCCGTTCAGCATGAGAATAAAATAATTGTAATTCTTTTTCCTCTCCTTTCGTCGCTTGTTCTTCACCGTTATATTGGCTCAATTACTGCCGCTTTATTTATTTATTTTTTATTTTATTTTTTTCATGCGTACTCGAGACAAAAATTCACTCAGCTGTTGAAGAAGAGTAATTTATTTAAAAAATCGTCCATTATTAATGGCATAAAAGATTTTACGGGATTATCCGCGAAGATTCTCAAGAGTCATTCGTTGATCGATGCTTCTCGTCTAATTACAATCTCGAGTACACCTCGCCGACCGAAACACGATTTAAATTCAGTAATGAATATTCCTCGATTAATATCCCGCGGCGAGCGTTCACCCGGCGAAACAACAAGTGGAGAAATCTATCCGGCTTTTGGTTCCACTTGACATTTCCATTTGTCGTACTTGACGATTATATCGTATTACCCCTTTTTTCCGGTCCGCAGGGAACTCGGAAAAAAAAAAAAAAAAAAAAAAAAAAAATCCTTAACGCATTTACCCTTTTGCGATCGCCGTCGCGAGATTCTAATGACATCATATTTCACTGAAACTCCCGAAGGAACAAAGAAATCGGTAACACTGGAAAATCGTATCAATCAATCTTTCCCTTTTTTCCGATGTCGTAAACAGATTTATCGTTCAACGGAGATTATAAATATTAATTTCGCGAAGAGGGGATCGCCTTCGTAAGAATTGATCAAAGCGAGGAGAACCGACTGAAGATGATACTTAATTGCCGGTCTCTAAAGATTGGCGGATCGATTGATAAATCGCGAAAGCGACAACGACGAAACCTCCGATTAATTAAACGGAAGTACCCATCCGAGAGGCTTTTGATCTCATTTTCCATCGAGATAACATCGTTTCGATGCTTCGTCGATCTTTTCTGCAAAAAGCGATCGGAGTACCGATACATTCTTTGACAAGAGAACGGAGCAAAATCGATTTTTTTTTTATTTCATCATTCAAATATTTCTTACGTACGACTTCTCCATTTTTTTTTTCCATTATTCAATATCATAAATATTTTTCACCAAAGAAGAAATTCTCATTGATAAAAGTCGGAAATTTGCGGAATGATATGGCGGTTTATGCACAGTCACCTCGTCCACTTATCGACTCCGCGTCTCTTCCTATCTCCTCTCTCCCCTTTTACGCGATACCTGCTCCCGACGTACGCATTTATTGACTTCGTTCTTTTCGCTCTTCCGCTTCTCATTTTCCGACGATCTCCTTTTTCCAATCATCCCGAATAGTTCGTCGAAACATTTTTTTTTTTTTTTTTTTTTTTTTTTTTTTTTTATAGCATCAACGCGCACGGAACTCTGGATATCCAATATCGCGAATATTTGTCGCGAACGTTGTCGATCGCATTACGACGATACGCGGTTTGCCGCGTATGTCGATTTATCTTTACGGAGCGCGCGATCGTATAATCCGCTGATAATACGATCGGCTCGAGTTATTGAGGACATATAGGAGGTTATTATTTATTTTACGAAAGAATTAATGTCGTATTTTTTCGGTGGCACTAGTTTATTCAACGAATAATGAAAAGAGAGGATTAACAAATATAAAATAACGTATCAAAAGATTCGTTTAACAAATTGTCCAAAGATTTTTGGGCGCAGCATCCGGTTATTCAGAGTTTAGAGTTAATAGTGTCCGTGTCCGTGTCCGTGTTCGTGTCCATGACCACCATAGGTACCTCCGGAGTGATCATTGCCACCGGAATTGTGAACGTGAGCGAAGAATCCACCATGAGGATCGGCGTGATACTTAACGGTTCTCACGTTACCACCGGGTTCTTTGATTGTGTATTCACCGGCAACGTTCTTTCCTAAGAGCGAAGTAATTCAAGTGTTCATTCGAGAACTCCATGGCGATCGACGTAATTCCCGATTTAAATTAAATACCATTTTTTTTTTTTTTTTTTTTTTTTTTTTAGGCAAAATTTACGTTAAGTACCTTAATATCTGTTTATTTAATGAAAATTGGACTCAAGAATCTTTTTTTTTCGCAATATTGGCAATTGTCTGGAATTGATTAAACTTTTTTTTTTCATTATTTTTTTTTTTTTTTTAAGGCAAAACTTACGTCAAGTACCTTAATACCTGTTTATTTAATCGAAATTGGACTCAAGAATCTTTTTTTCGCAATATCGGCAATTGTCTGAAATTGAAGTAACTTTTTTTTTTGTTATTTTTCGTTTTTACGAAATTTTGGTAACCATTTTTTTTTTTTGATTTTCGAATTTAATTTTTGTTTTTTTTATTTTTTCTTGGTCGTGAGATTTCTATTTTTAATCAGTTGCCTTTGAATTTCGAAATCTTTTGAAGAGATTCTCCTTTCTATTTTTTTTTTTTTTTAAACTGTAGTTAAAAAAAAAAATCAGATTTTTTCTTTTTTAAAAAGCACTTTTTCAATCAGTTTTCGGGAATGAATTTACCATCTCTGTGTTCCTTCTGTCCGTGATAATCTCCGGTATGATGGTCCTGAACGCCGTACGCAAACTCGTACTTGGGATGGGCAACGTAATCAACGTGATGATGTCCGTGTTTGTCGTGAACGACAACCTCGTGTCCGGGTCCCTCGACCGGGCCATGATAGTGAGCGAAACTGTGAGCGTGACCCGCCGAGGAGCGTTCGACTCCCACGAATGCCAACAATCCCAAAACTGCGACGAACTAAAAATTCCCACGCAAAAATATTCCCGTCCAATAAAGAAAAAAAAAAAAAATCGCAAGAATAAACGCGAGAGACGAATCGACGAGAATTAAAAAACAAACAAAAAGTTACCGAAAATGAAAAAAAAAAAAAAAAAAAAAAAAAAAAAAAAAATGCTATATATATTCAACATTCCACTTCGCGAATTCGCTAATTTTTATTATTCCGAACTTTTTATTCCGAAGAAATAGTGATGTTTCAAGCGGCAAGCGGTCGGCGCAGCCACTCGGGAGAAGTCTCGGGCACTGGGAATACTCCGGAAAATTCAAAACTTTTTATTGTTTTCTCATGAACTTTTATATTTTGCGCAAACTTTTGGGTACAAGAATGAGAGAGTCACCGGGCGCGAGAGACGCTGAACGACTGTGCGGAAGAAATGTAAAGAAATCTTTCGGTTATCGCGGAGTGAGGTGAATTTTGCTTTACGACTCACTTCGGGTAGTATTTCTTTTTTTTTCCCCGTCTTTCGTCGTCAAAAAATTTCTTCGATACACTCAAATAGTTTACTTACCTTGAACGCCATACTTGATGAATTTGTTCGCGATGTTTATCACCAAACTGTGTCTCGAATGAGAATGATAGAACTTTCGATATTGTTTGGGACTTTTATACTAAATGGTATTTGCTCACTTGACGATGGTTTTTTTTTTTTTTTTTTTTTTTTTTTTTTTTTTTCGGTAACAGAGAGACAAAGGTAACGTTTTGTTTGGCGATTATTACGGCACACGCGGAGGGGGATATTGCGTCGCTGTTTCACACAGGGCGCGCGCACGTTCGATCGACGGGAGTACGGAGATTTTTACACAATAGCAAAAGTTGGACCCTCCTCTCTCTCTCTCTCTCTCGCTCTCTCGTCTTGCCGGTTCGATATGACGGAGGAGGGAAAAAAAAAGCTTCGCTGCTAAAGGTGGACAAATCGATTTCCTATGCATAAGTGTCGCATTCCGATATGACGGCGGAACGTAACAGTGACTACACAGGTATCGACCGTGTTCACGCACGCTTCACAGGCTTCGGCGTAACGTGGGTCTTTCAATAGAAGAGAGAAAAAAAAAGAAAGAAAAAAAAAAAAAAAAGAAACGAAAAAGAAAGAACAGGCCGCACCGATATTATTTGCCGAAGCGCCTGAGAGTCCCGAGAACCGTATGTATGGAAAAAGTTAATCTATCGAGAAACGCAATCGAAAGTCAACTGCCTTATGATCTGATATAAGAACCAATCATATATATCGATCATTACCCGGAGACCGGTAATAATCTTCCACACACGGAATAAAAATGTTAGTTAATCAACCGCTTTAATGTTCATCGATTCGAACGAACGATTCTATGATAATAATAATTTTTTTCAATTTTTTTTTTGTAGGTAATAACAAAACGTATATAGAAAATTATATGATTATATGAATATTGAATTTTTACAATATTCTCACGATTTTCGGTAGGAAAAAATAATTTTATAACCTTCTGTAGTTTTTAAGAAAAAAAAAATGTCGAGAAGAAAAAATCTTTCGAAAAAAAAAAAAAAAAAGAAAACAGAAAAATAAATTTTTGAAATAAAAAATCGGCGCTCCGATCTATTTTGTTGAATAGCAAAAAAAATGAAAAATGATATCGGAAAAAATTGACCTCTTGCTTTTGTGGCAATTAAAAAAAATATGCTAATGTTTCTAAAATCGTAGAAACCGCTCTTAATAAATAAGAGTTTATAATGCTCCGTCGGTAAGCATTCGGGAAAATAGTATCGTTAGTTGAATATGTTTATGCTGTACGCCATTAGGAATTACCGCTCGGGAACGGAGACATTCATCACGAATATTCGTCCTCGTTGGCGGGTACGCGTTCATAATTAGAGAAAATGTTGTATACCAGCGATGACGGAAACACGGAATGTATAGAGAACGAAGGAGCGTACGAGAGTAAAGATAAATTCCCGCGTGGCGCGTTAGCAAGCTCCCGAACTGGAACAACATCCAAGAGGAGAGTTTGGTAATCGGAACTCGAAATAACGGTGCCGTATGGCAATGGAGAACGAGAGGTAGAAATTCATGCCGGGGTAACCGAGGTAAAGGATTCCAGCCGCATACAGCATTATGTGTATCCAATTTGTCGCGTTTGCCTCGCTGCAAAATCGTTTCGAGTGCCTCATTCTCCTTTAATAACATTGTTGCGGTACGCAAAAGTTAATAATGATGAATTATCGACGAAAACGAATTTGTGGAACGTGGAGAATAGACTAATTTCACCGAGAATGTGACTTTTACGCTTTGCGGCGATGCCAAATAAACTCGGTCGGTAATGAAAAACTGTAATTCATTATTTTCAACTATCTCGAACGTTTCGGGTCAAAAACAAATGATTCGAGGCTTCACCCGACTGTTCGACGGGCGCTAATAATGTTGCATTCCATTTTGAATTCCATCAGCGCCAACTCGGTCGGTAATGAAAACTGTAATCCATTGTTTTCAATGATCTCAAACGTTTCGGGACACAAAACAAATTATTAATATCTTCACTTGACTGTTTCCTCGGAAAAGTTAAAGACTCGTGAGTTAGATGGATTACAGTTTTTGTTACCGACGGAGCGAGTTTGGAGTGAAAGAGGCGAGGATTGCGCATAATCTTGAACTTATAAGCAAGACGAGCGGTCAGCGAGTTGGTTGGACGGGTAGAGAGTTTTCTGGGGAGACAGGGGGGGAGGGGGGAGGCTTGATCTAACAACTTTTCTGCAAGCGTGCATTACTCCGAGAAAAAAGGAGAGAGGATAAGAGTACAAGTAAAGTCGAACGATAAAGAGGAAAGAAAAGGCAACTGAGAGTTTCTCTATAACATAAGGCTACGATTTGGCAGCCGTTTCGAGGTTACTGCAACGCCTCCCCCCCCTCCCCCTTCCCCTCCCTCCCAACCCACCCCTGCCTCGCCGCGCACTCGGTCGAGTAAGAGTTGCAAGGATATATCAGAAGTAAAAAGAAGAAGTAAAGAAATTCAACGAGAGAGCCCCCGCGGTACAGAGGAAAGAAGGATATTTCACGCTGTCGACTCGCAATCCGGCTGTTTGCTTTTGCAAAGGACTCCGCGAAACCGCGTGTGTATATATATATATGTATACTTATCGATCCCTCGAAAAAGCTACTCTCCGCGCAGTGCACATAAGTTCTGACAAATCCTGTGTACAACTTCTCGACAACGATAAAAAAAAAAAAAAAAAAAAAAAATACATATATATTACGAATGCGACCTAATTACCAAATATACTTTTCGAACTCTCTAAGTCCGCTAATGACGAATTTCGCACATATTACGAATCTGTGACAACTGAACCATGAAAAAAAAAAAAAAAAAAAAAAAAAAAAAAAAAAAAAAAAAACGACTACCTTTTTTTCGTAATACAGTGTTGAATCAGCATTATAGCGATAGACGAGAAGAGCTCTCCGAGTTAGTTGCGGAACGAGGTATTCGGTGAAAACTCGTTTCGCAATATTCAACGTTGAACCGTTTTCAATGAACCATGACCACCCTCTGGGTAGGCAGCGTAAAGTTCGAAACGAACTATATATATATATATACATATATATATATTATGTATATTATATAGAAAAGCAGCACTTGCCGTTAGCCATAGCCATTCGGATTGCTAACGATCTCGTCGTGGGATGATGGGTTCGTGGGTAAAGATGTCGAGAGGTCCAACGGCAAATAATCCCGCCGGCAGAGATGAGAAGACTCAGCTTTAAAGCTTCGGTCCTCTCTCGCGCTCATTCCTCTCGTTTCCCGCTCTCTTCCCCTTTTTCTCCTCTTCAACGGTGAAGAGAGGACCGCTCGCGCGGTCTCGAGTTTCGCGATTCGATTAAATAAGGTCGATCGGTGAAGTCCCCTCCCCCTCCCTCCCCCCGCTACCCTCCCCCAGGAGTTTCCGTGGCAT
The DNA here is from genome assembly GCA_963971235.1 of Cryptus armator. Classification (NCBI taxonomy): domain Eukaryota; kingdom Metazoa; phylum Arthropoda; class Insecta; order Hymenoptera; family Ichneumonidae; genus Cryptus; species Cryptus armator. The sequence continues at coordinate 14,012,303 of OZ020240.1, forward strand.
ATATAGGCGCGCATACGGTACGTCGAATGGTTGGGTAACACGTGAGAGAGAGGACGAGGAAATGAACGGGGACACGGGAGAGGCGTCGCGCATCACGCTCCAATTCGCTGGGCGTCCGATCGAAGAAAGCGCCTCCGCCACGTTGTTGGAAAAACATGGAACGATCTCGACTCGGTTGCCTCGTCGTGGCTTACATATTTCCGCTTTTAAGGCCCGTTAACTAAGTAGACGCACGAAAAAGTGGGTAAAAATCAAGTTTTTTTTTTTTTTTTTTTTTTTTTTTTTTTTTTTCGATGTAATTAACGATATGGGAGCATCCGGTTTTTTCGGATTGGGAAGTACCTACATACGAAAAACTTGCTAAATGATATTTATCATGGAAATTATTTGACCATTTTTTTTATTTTTTTATTATTATTATTATTTTTTTTTTGTTTTTATTATTATTATTTTTTTTTTGTTTTGATTATTTGAATTTTTTTTTTTTTGAAGCGCCATTATCGTAGCCGGAGTAAGAGGATTTTTTTAAACCGTTGTGTCGCCGTCGTCGCAATTCTGGTCAACCGGATGATCAGAAATGGAAAAACCAAAGCGATCGTTGAAATATAGCGTTGAAGGCGTTGCGCCATGTAGGATTTTTTTTTTATTAATTTTTTTTTCACAGAATTAGGGAAAGTTGAAACTCACTGTTCGGTTTTTCAGTAAATTTTTTACCTGTTTGAGGTAATTAAAAAAAAAGTGTTCAACGATATCGTGTTAAAATTAGGAGGCGATCGGTCGAATCGATTTAGAGATATTTTAACAGTCGACGATATCGTAAACGCTGTTTTGAGATATTCGAAAAAAAATGTCTACCTAATTAGCAGTCGTTAATCAACGCACAGTTTTTTTTGGATTTCTTTTATTCAAACATTTTTTGTGATTTTTTTTTTTTTTTTTTTTTTCGGTAACGAGAAACTACAACAATTGCTAGAAACGTTCGACGATCGCGTCGAATCGTATTGACGATCGATCAATGCTTTCCGTATGTCCCACCGGAATGATCGTTGCCTCCGTGATTGTGAACCTCGGCGAAGAATCCACCGTGATGATCGGAGAAATATTTCACGGTTCTGATGTTACCGCCGGGTTCGTGAATGTGGTACTCACCGGAGAGCTCTTTTCCTACAGATGGAAAATTCGTCAGAATTTTCTTTACCTTCTATTTCATCCAAAAAGCTACTGAAATGATTTATTTCCAATTCCATGTGCAAAAAGCTTTCGAAATGTCCGAAATACGCATCGAAAAAAAGTGAAGAATTTTTTTTTCTCGGAAAAAACGTACAAAAAAAAAAAGATTTCGTCCAAAAGAGATCCTTAAATCGTTGAAGAAACGATGCTAATTTCTATGCCATGAAGAATCGTCGATTTCAGGTTAAAAAAAACGCATTTAATTTTTATATCGGTAAAAAAAAATCCCATCCAATCGAATGTTCGTACCGATTTTCCGATAATGTTTAAAAAAAATCTCAAATCCCCGTAAAAAAAATTCTAAAAGTTTCATTATTACCAATAGCATAAAAAAAAAACGAAATTTCTCTGCCGATTTTTTACATATAGACTTGGAATTTTTTTCCCACATTAAAAAAACCATTACGATCAATCGATCGCATGGAATTATAAAAAAAAAAAATTTTACCGATAGAAAAAAAAAAAATACATTTTTTTCTATTTTATCATGGAAATCGTCGCCCAATTACTACCGAAAAGATAGCAAAAAAAAAAAAAAAGGAAATTAATACATCCAGAAAGATTCTGCGATCGAAATTTCTTCCAACGGCGTCAACGAAGCGCGGAGCTCGTCTCATCGAGAGACGGCGATCGGTTCGAAACACACCGGCAAAGTAACTCCAGCCAACCGATCCAAATTCTAATTAAGCACAAGGTCGCGATTCCAATTAGTTGTACGTTCTAATTAAGAGATACATCAACGTGTCTCCGTTAGCCTATAGAGCGGTTAAACTTGGATGGCCTTTCGCTCGATCCCTCTACCGATCTACCGATTGTTTCCGCATCGATACCTTCCACAATCCCAATTCGGACCGATGAATCGTCACATTTATCACCGAACGCGAGAGACACGAGAGACACGAGAGAGATAACTAACTAACTAACTAACCATCGCGATGCTCCTTCTGCCCGTGATGATCCTTCGTGTGATGATCCTCGACGCCGTAATGAAACTTGTAATCCGGATGAGCCTTGAAATCGTGATGATGATGACCGTGTTTGTCTTTCCAGGTCACTTCCTGATGATGTCCGGACACCGGACCGTGAAAGTGTTGAAACGAATGCGCGTGATGCTTATGATGATGATGATGATTCCCTCCCCTTTCCCCAGCGCTACCATCGTCTACCCCACCGTCGCGAATCAATTTAACATCGTCAAGGTCCTCGAGACTGTCGCTAACTGTCGAAACATCGATAATAAATCTATCGCCGCTGAGTGAAACGTGCCACGGAGTCGTTCGCGCGAATTAACTCGGTCTGACGAATAAAAAAGGCTTTGTCGAGAAAAGTAGCGCGGAGCCAACGCGCGGACCGTCTTGATCCTTCGATAATTTACCTTCTCGACGATGCCCTCCGAGAATCCCGAAGGCACCGGTACTCAACAGCACGGACAACGCCAAAGCCTGGTGGAATTTTTATTTTTTTTTTGTCAAATACCTTCACGATATCTTTCGACGTCGTTATTGTGTTTTTTTTTTTTTTTTTTTTTTTTTTTTTAGCAGTTGATGGGGAAAATACATCGATAACGAATTTTAATGCTACAGAACGATACCTTCGTAATTGTCATGATTCCTCGTGAGTGAACTCGACAGACTGTCCGGAGTTTCGACGCCGCGGGTCGATTTTATATTCAACGTGAAAATCGGTTCTATTTTTTTTTTTTTTTTCTCGCCCTCTCGGTCGATCTTTACGAGGCTTCATTTCCGTTTTCCATCACGAAATGTTTGCAATTGTTTCGAAATTTTTCTTCTCTTTTTATATACCGCGGGTATTTTTCTACAGAGTACCGGTTATCGAGGCCACGTCGCAATTATTATCGAGAACCGAGAGTCGCGGGTGTGGCTGGCTATTTTCCGTAGAAGAAAAGCCGATTTACGAGCTTGAGAACCCGGGCGACACAAAACACCGGGACACCGGGCGAAACATCGGCTCGCCATCGAGCTCTCTACGATGCGGTGACAACGAGCAAATGCGCTTATTTTATTTTTTGCTTTTTTTTTTATTGCTTTTCGCGAGACAAACAGTGTTTTCATACTCGGTGAAACGTATGGACGGTTTCTTTGGTCGCGATGAGAGGGAAATGCGGGGCAAAATGGAAAAATTTTTGACAATATATATATATAATTTTTTTTTTTTTAATTGAGATACTATTTGACAAAATATCTGAAAAAAAGTACGAAGGGAATATTGGATATTCAATTTTTTTTTTACTTTTTTCAAAATTTTATTTCAATTTTTTACAAAATTTTATTTCGTTTTTTTTTCAAAATTTTATTTCAATTTTTTTCAAAATTTTATTGATCTCAATGTTTGGTTAATTTTATTTTCAAAATTTTCAAATTTTTCCGATAAATTTTTCCGTTTTTTTCTATTTGCATGTCCCTATTTTTCGCTGGATGGCCATTTTGCCCCATTCTACCCTGTTGAAGTTCGAGACCGGGGTAAGTTAATAATAAATAATAGGAACCTTCTTCGCTTCCTCTCAATGAGTCTCTGTGTCTTTTTTTTTTGTAAATATACATAAGCCGCGAAAATATACGAGACAACTTCGCAAACTTTGAATTCCAGCGTTACTTTCGCAACGACGGACAACGCGAAAACGGCTCTGCCTGAGAGCGTTCGGGGCTAACCGAGAGTTTTTTTTCGCTGTCCCCAACATTTTAATACTTCAATATCATTCTTATTTTTCAGTTCGTCGAGTGCAATAACTCGCCACGAAAGCCGCGTCGATATGGTCTCTCCGACAGTTTTAAAATCGCGTCACGCTCCGACGAAATATTCTCGGGCCTCGCGAACTTTTTTTCGCAATTTTTTTTTTTTTTTTAAATTTTCATCATCTATTGTTAAAATATAGTTTGGCAACGTCGAGATTCCTTCGGCGGGATATCACGTCTCTTGGCGGTACGTCATTATAATTGATGGATAGGGATTCTCGATTACAATCAAAATTGATAATTAAAATACATTTTTGATTGAGAGGAGGGCGAAAGTTCGATACGCCGAGTTCTCTGTTTTGCTTCCTCCATCGTCGCGAAACGTGCCGTGACTTCTCGAGCGCTGAGAGAAACCGGAAAAGCGGTAGGATAGCGGCTTATAGAGTCTCGGAGTATAAAGGAAGGTGTATCAAAATGGGCCAATGGGGCAAAATGAGACAGTCGCGTAATCTCGAATTTTGGGGCAAAATGGACCAACCCTTACATTCAATCGCTATCGTTTTTCCATTGTTGATCATTCAACTGTCCAAAAACGTGAAAATGGCGACAAGAAAGTCATCTTACTCCGGCCACGATAACAGCGCTTCCGGTCGACCAATATTCATAAAAAAAATCATTTAGCAACTTTCTTGTATATTCTTTCAAATAAAAAAATCCGAATCCTCCCATATCATTAGTTTCCAAGAAAAAAAAAAAATCTTGATTTTTACCCACTATTTTGTTCGCCCACTTAGTATGTGGTCCATTTTGCCCCCTTTTTTTTTTTTCATCTCAATACTCCAAAGAGGTGTGACAAGTCTATTTTTTTGGTTCAAAAGTAGTGAACAATTGTTGAGTATATCGACAAAACCTTCCGAATTCCTGAAGTGGTTCATTTTGCCCCAAGTTGTCCTATATATGGAAAAAGCCCGCAAGGAAATTGTAAGTGGAGCGCGAGGCGGCTGCGGTATATGGGTAACGTTGCATCAATTTATTAGATATTCATGGAATTTCATAGAACCGCCTCGCCGCCACCCCCCTCCCACCCTCCCACCCCTTCTGCTCCTCTTCTCATTCTCCTTTTCCTCGTTATTCCGTTACGTGCGAAATAATGTTGATTCCGCACTAAACTCCAGACAGTTTTACATATTAAACACACCCGCGGAACGGGAGCGACCAACAAACAACAACGTCAGTATATAGCACATCGAACGAGACGCGTGACAAGCAACGCATGATTTACGCATCACGCGATTCCGCTCTCTGCAACACCCGTTATTCAAACTATAGTCGTTGTTTAAAATTATATTTACGCACGTTTCGTCTCTACATTACTTTTCGTACTTTTACAATATTTACTGCTCGCGTAGAGACACCGCGCTGTTTTCGTATCGGTGTTTCGATCGTATAAAACAAAATCTCGAAATATAAAAAAATCGGAGCAGAACTTTCCTATTTTTTTTCAATATCAATTTTTTTATTAAAAATTAAATTATAAAGTCCCCACAATTTTTTCGTATCTGAAGCAAAGCATTTATTTACATTATTACGAAAAAAAAAAAAAAAAATTGCACCGAAAAAAATTTTTTTTTTGTACGAAAAAAAAAAGAAGTTTTTTTAATCACTGAATCAACGAATCGAAGTTTATCGATTGTTCGTTGATGAAATAAGATGCATCGATTTTTCGTCGTCAGCGTTTGAAAAATTAACGAAAAATATTCATAGGATACTCAGCATCGAGAAATCATATTTCGAAAAACGTATACGCGGCCATTCGACATATTTTCATCAACGCAAACAGAAGAACGATACATCCTCTCCTCACGGACTAATAATTACCACGCGTTTAATGGTACAATGAATATGTATTAAGTCCGAAACGACGACTACCCGTTGCGCGACCACGTACACGACACGGTAGAGAATAATTATTTACGATGGCCGTTCGCAATCACCGCAGTTGCATTTCTGTTCATCCAGCGAGTATCGCGTCGAAGGATTCGCGTTTATATCGCCCCTTGTCTCTCGTTTTATCGAACCATCGATATTCATAGCGTCGGTTATCATTTCGCAAACTCGCCGAGGAGAAGCCTTCGCCTCCCGCAAAGCTTCCCGAAGCTTGCGAGAGTTTGCGGTTAGTCGGCGGGGGTTGTAGCGGTCGCAAGCTAATCCTCGATAAAAATTCCGCGTTCGCGGAGCGATTTGATCCGCGGAGCGGCAGACGGTAGCTTCTGTGAAGACTTACGTTCCACCCGCGCGCGTTGTACGGTATAGTTGCACGGAATTCAACGACGACTAACGAGGACGCGAGGATAAAGGCTTTGCGGAGTCTAAGTTTCTCAAAGCCTCTCCTACCCTTTTTGCTTTACAACTACAAATCCTCAACATTAATCCCCCGTATCCGTGAAATGACCCAAATTAATTATTGTTCTAGATTAAAAAAAAAAAAAAAAAAAAAAAAAAAAAAAGTCAACCGGAAAAAAGTTAATAAACGAAAACACGAATATCGTCAAAGCTATCGATTTAATTAATTAACCATGTATTTCAATCGCCGAGTGGAACTGTTTCATTTCAAAGAGATTGAAAAATTCGTCGAGTCAAGAGGGTAGAAAGGTCGAGATTAAAAAAAAAAAAAAAAAAAAAAAAAAAAAAAAAAATCGTTCGCCGATAACTCTGTGCGTATTGTACGTAGTTACCGGCAAAGAGAAAATGCCTTTTGCAGTTCGTCAAGGGTTCGCCTCGCCTCGCGCGGGAGGGAGGGAGGGGTTTGGAAAATTCGAGAGGCAGAGGAGGTCGAAGTCGTTGCATGAATTCCCCACGCGCCAGTTACCAAATCGCTCTCTGATATATATATATATATATATCGGTAGTAGTATAGAGCTGCAACGCCCGGTACTCTCTCGCGTACTCCGAGAAGCCCGGAATCCCATGTGCAGTAAAAACATAAGCGTACGAGTCTTGCAGAAAAAAAAAAAAAAAAAAAAAAAAAAAAAAAAAAAAAAAAAAAAAGTACACAGAGAGAGACCTTTGGTCGGTTTTTCCTTCGATATCCAGTCAAACGGAATCGGAAAAAATCGTTGAGCCAAAGCTCCCCGGATATTGCAAATTTAAAGAGCCGACTCGCCTGACCGGACGGTAGAGCAATAATTACTTTTACCCAGCAGTTTCTTTGATCCTAATCCTTCATTACTCGCTATCAGCGTCACATAAAAAAATAGAGTGGATTAAAAGAAGAAAAAAAAAACGCGTTTGCAAAGCACAAATTCATTCCCCCCGGTGTACTGTTTATTATCGATTAAGGATGTCCGAGAGATTAACTCGGTAAAGGCAATTTTCTTTCCATTTTTTTTTTTTTTTTTTTTTAAAGTTTCGGAGGATTATAAAGTTGGTTCGTTACTTCACCTGTATAGCGTTTCATCGAAGAGAGTGCGTTACAGTTACCGGAGTGAAGCCTTAAGCCCTCAAGGAGGGGATCAGCTCTTGTGCCGACAGTTATTTTGCCGTTGGAACGATGCGAAACGAGAGGAGTTACGATAGTAACGAGGAAGAGGAACACCGAGAGGACACAGAGAATTCGTAATGGATACAGTAAGAGAGGAGAGTGACCAGCGGCCGCGGGCGCGGCGCTGGTACTCGTGAGATTGAGACGTTGCGTTCACGAAGGATATATACATCCGAAGCTTCGAACGTTTTCCAACTATGTACATCGGATTAGTTGCAACGGATAGATAGACGTCTCTAGTGATATTCACTCGAGCGTTCGAGCTCTGGACGTGGCACTTGTATTAAACCGTATCCAGCCACAGGTATCGGAGATTCAATGAATGGTTCAGGCAGATGCACCGGCTGCCGTTCGCCTTTCATACCATCCGGTAGCCGAAACATCTCTGCGTTTCCCTATCCGCGGATTCATGAACGTTGCATATAACATTCGAGAAATTATCGGTCCGTCTGATCTTCGTCTATGAATTGAAATTGGGTAACAGATGGGCGTAATCTGTGTGGATTGACGTGCAAAACGTTGCGACACAGACCCTTGCGGTTCCCAGCGATGAATACTGGACGCAGCGGGGTAAAACGGCCACTCGCGACAAAATGGGCAAATAGAAAGAGAAATAATCGAAATTTTTTTTTTTTTTTTGTAAACTCAGTTTTAACTGCGTTAACCATTCAATCGATTGGAATTGAAATGCAATTGGCATTAAAAAAAAAAAAAAATTTTAATTAAATTTTTTTTTTTTTTTTAATGATCTCAATTTTCGAAAAAATGGCGGAAAATTTTTTTTACGAAAATTTTTTTTTCGGAAATGCCATTTTTTCGCGCTTTTTCTTAGACATCGGAATTCTCTAGTTTCGGTACGGAAATTGGAAGGAATGCGTCTCGTATCAATTAGTCTTAGTCTCGTAGATTGGAAGTATCGCTGGCGAAACTTGCCAGCATCCGAAACTATCGGGTACTCAGGTGGGATGAATGCGAGTAAAGGATTGGGGAATGGTTCGGTAGGTTTGGGTTATTCAAGCGATATTCCTCATACCCATTCGGTGGAAACTCTCCCTAACGATCGAATTCAACAATGAAAGTAGACCATTGAGAATCTCCAACCCCATCCCACCGGTGCGCCCCGCTTCGTTAAATCGAATGTCACAATAGTCGGTGCAACGAGAGTAAAACGGTATATCGAGATCTAACGACTGGCAATAAATAGTATTCTTAACGTTTCCGGTTAACTCGAGTAAAGCAAAAGAGAGAGAGAGAGAGAGAGAGAACATTTCGCGATGAAGGAAAACAATTTCACTATATCTCTTGCAATCAGTCGCACGAATCGTTGGCTACAGTCGCGAAGATTCTTCCTTTTTCTTTACTTTTTTTTCCCCTTTTTCCCCACCGCACCCCCGAATATATTTTCCACTGGATCCGTAGAGGGGTTTGTAAATGTTCGACATTCGGAGTTTCGAGGTAAAGCCGGCGAAGCACTGAGCTTTCCGTACATTAAACTACAGCGACTACCCCCGCGCCCCCGTTAGCGTTAAATCAACCCTTCGCCATTTTTATCCATATTCGAGGTCCGTCGAGTTTCGAGACTCGCTTTTCGGAGATCCAAACAAACGTGTAAACCTCTCCCTTCTACGCCCACGTTACGTCGCGTTACAATGACTGTCCAAGCGAACTCTTCGTTTTTTTTTTTTTTTTTTTTTTTTTTTCATTTTTTTTTTAAATAAAATTTTTTTTTATTTAAAAAAAAATGAGAATCTTCAATGTTTTGAAGAATATTGCGTACGAATTTCGTATTCTTTTTGTCACTCAATTATTTTTTTTTTATTTAAATCAAATAGTTAAAAAATTTACGTGAAAAATGGAACTGTAAGTTTAATTGTCTCCATTTTGCGAAAAAAAAAAAAAAAAATCTTATATGGCACAAGACTTTTAACGATATATTTTGAGAATCCCTTTGATTTTCATCATTTCGTATCGTCCGGCCGTCCAGAATCGTGTCAACGGCGACGCAACGTTTCAAACGAGTTATCGTACTCCGGCCACGATAACTCCGCTTCCGGTCGACCAATTTTCATTATAAAAATCACTTAGCAAGTTATTTGTACATCCTTTCGAATAAAAAAAAACCGGATGCTCTCGCATTACTAGTTTTCGAGAAAAAAAATCTTGATTTTTATCGATTTTTTTCGTCCGTCTACTTAGTTACGCAAATTGACGATTTTCTATCTATCGATCGATGTTTTAATTTTTTTGGCGCATATTTTCAAATTGACTACAATTTCGCGTTCGCGTTTATATGTCTGCGAACAACGAATTCTCATGATCCGCGATAGTATACGATTCTCGAATTGGCTTGGGTTTCGCTTTACCGATGTTTGCAACTCGACGCACGTATCTCGGCTCGTCACCGAGCGCAAACGTGGAGCGGTACTACGTTTGTCACGCATCTTCAATTCCTCGGTAGGATGTGATTTGTGCTCAGAGTTCTGAGCGCAAGCTTTGTCTCTAACGTTTGGATAAGACTGAGAGACGCTATCAACAAAGAGGACTCCAATTGAAGAATGAAAGGAACAAGAGAGACCCGGAGAGAGCATTCTGTGGAATTGCCAAGATTGTTTGAACTCAAACGCCGACTTGGTTGATTCTGAATTTCTCATCCTCATCTCTTCGGCTCGGTACGTTGATTCAAAGTGTTTGAGTATATCGTAGAATCCCGAGACTTGCGCACGACTTACGGAAACATTGAATCTCCATGTTTATACGAATTCTTCCCTTAGGCTCGACGCGTGACGAGCGAATTCGCGAATTCGTAAAGTTCTCTACGAAGAAATTGTCCCTATTTGCCAATTTCTACATCTCAAAGATAATAAATAAAATATTTTTAAAAAATTTATTAAAAAAATCGAAAAAAAAAATTTATAAAAAAATCGAAAAAAAAAAAAAAAATACTATTATCGATAATTACGCGAGGAATTTTATCCAAAATTGAAAATTTCACGAAAAGCGCGTAAATTTTTTTTTTTTTTTTTAAATCAACTTTTTTTATTACCATTTTCAAGAAATAACGACTAATGCCACTAAAAATGTTGAAATTAGACGAATTTGTCGGAAAACATCGCGAGCAATACAATGGCTCTCGTTGCGTTAACTTTTTAGGTCCGAGATGAGCGAAAAATTTGAAAGAGTCATTAAAAAAAATTTGCGAATCTCCGAGTAATCGATGAAGTATCCGCGGGAGAAGCTTTGGCTCGAGAGGGTTGATACCGAAATGAACGCTCGCGTCCCCTGCGCGACCATTCGCGGTCTCTCGTTTTATAGTGCCGATAATGAAAGTTTATGTCACGCGTTATTGCACCTTTCGCGATATTTTTTCTCTCTCTTTCTCGGTGTCCCGCAGAGTTTACGAGGGCAGAGGTAGAGGAGAGACATTAAATTCGCCCGGCGGTTTCTCGCGTTCGTATGGCTATTGTGAGTTAGCGATCGTTCTTACGAGAGAGTCGGTTCCATCTCTCGTCCTACTGGTCACCGCTCACCGCGGTCTCGAGAGTCTCGTGAATGTCTGAGTTTAGTGCTAATATACCGAAATGAGGGGTACAGCTGCATCGCTAAGCCGCGTGGTTCACCCGCGTGCGATCGATCTCTTAAATTTTTGCCGACTGCCGATAAAAACGCAGTTTTTTCGATATATTTTCAATATTTTAAATAAATTAAATTTTTCGCATGAAAAATTATTTTTTTCATAAGATTTGAAGAAAAAAATAACTCCATTAAATTTCTACCGCGTTTCTCGGGTGTATCGCAGCGCAACGTTGAATCTTTCATTCGCGTATCACAGAGCGTGAATAACTCGAGAATCAAAAGAACAACAACGCATTTTCGTCAAAAAGTGACGAAGTGCGTGGGCGCGTTGTTCCATATAAAATTTAATGAATATAGCATATATGTTTTTATTATTCTCGTTTCGCTTGTCGGTCAACTCTCGGAGAGTAGATTTTGCACCGGAAAAAAAAAAAAAAAAAAAAAAAAAAAAAAAAAAGGATCGTTTCAGCGTTCTCCGGTTACACAAAAGGCAGCCATTTTTTTTTTAATGGTCGTTACAGAAAAAAATGCGAGTTAAAAATAAAAATTCTTCGGACAAAAGAACTTTCTTTTTTTTTTTTTTTTTTTTTTTCACGAGTCGTAGTCGTTCTTTTCCGTTTTCACACAAAAGACCATTTCGCGAACGCTATGGAAGTCGAAAATGCTCGCGCGGCAATTCAAGCATTAGGAAGGAGGCTCTCAAAAATTTTCTGGTGTCTCAGCAGCATACAGAGAGGTCGACTCTCCTGGGAGTAACCGACGGATCGAATGTACGCGAACCTCGAACTCGCGCGCGTTTGGCTCGGCGCGCCCACGCGCGGTTACCATCTAAATTTCACGATCGGAGATCGGGGCGTAGGTACGTACTATCGCGAGAAAGGGTGAAGAAACACAGGCGAAAGAAGCGAACCGATAGCGAAAGAAGGAAAATGAGAAAAGCATATATATATATGTAACTACGGGCGCTGAAGTGTCACCGGCGTCGGAAAATCGTAATTCTCCATCGGTTATAGTACGGAGGTTCGAAGTAACACTGAGTAATAGTCAGTCGGATCGTGGAATTCGCTACGTTGAGAGAGATAATAAAGTGTTAAGAGTCCAATGGGGGATTGAGATAAGGGGTCAAATTGACAATTCCCTCGAGATCGCAGCTATAAATTTACGTGATCGATTAATCGGTTGTTCGGTGAATAATAGCAGAGTACGGAACATTTTTTTAAATTAAATTAATAAAATAATTTTTTTATTTTTTATTTTACGTGTTAATAAAACGATTTTTTCGTTTGCTTTTTGTTGTTTTTTTTGAGTAGTAATATATTATATTTTTTACTATATTGCGGAAGAGTATTTTACTTCGGTTGAAAATAGTCGATAAATTATTATTATTATTATAAAAAATCGGGTTATCCTACTAATTATTTAATGTTAGGTCTTCAAAAGATTGATTAAAATAGATAAAACACAACGAAAAACTCGTAGAGTGTTTTATACGTTCAAATATTATGGACGTTAAACTTCCGGTATTTGTAATTCGCATGAAGCGACTATAGGGGACGCAGTAGTCCCCGACGCGCGCCGCTGCGGCGTCGGAAGCCGTGTCTCGGTCATTTCCTCTCGCAATTCGTCGCCGAGCAGCCGCTTCGTCTCGCGATGTGATAAATTTTTTTGAAATCTTTGAAAGATTCGCTTTTAAAAACTTTGAATACCCGATAATTAATCGAGAATGTAATGAAAAATCGTTTAACGCGAATAATCGAGCGCTTCGGAAATTTCGTTTAAAAAAAAATGAATAATTCGCGAGAATTCAACGAGGAACACGCGGTCCACGTGGCGAAGCAACTGAGTCCCGAGGAAATCGATAAAATGAGAGCGCAGGATTCGCGTCTCGTGACGGAATTTCGTGCCAATGAATTGGAAAAGAATTCGCGGAAGCATTGGGATCTTTTTTACAAGAGAAACGACACGAGATTCTTCAAGGATCGACACTGGACGACGAGAGAATTTCGCGAGTTGATGGAATTCGGAAACGAACACGAGGCAAAGTGCATGATGGAAGTCGGCTGTGGCGTCGGAAATCTCATTTATCCGCTCATCGAAGATGGATTGAGATACAAGAAAATTTACGCCTGCGATTTGTCACCCAGAGCCGTCGAATTCGTCAAGGTAACAAAATTTTCATTCTTTAATTATATTTTTCTTAAACTTCATTATGCTTTTTAACTGTATTAACCTTAAAGGGAAATATAAAAAGTATTTAAAAATTGTGTGTCGCAAAATTATAAATGTAAAAACATATTTTTCGTAATTCGTTAATTTTGAGGTTATGTTTCGTGAAAAAAAAAAAAAAAAAAATGTATACGATAAATTTATTTTTCTTAGATTTTTACTATTTTTAAATAGTGTATTAAGAAATTATCAATGCAAACTTTGATAATAATAATATCGTTATATTAATTATTTAATATTTTTACAGAATCACAAACTGTACGATTCGGAACGAGTAAAGGCTTTCCAGACGGACGTAACAATGGAAAATTGCTTCGCCGGAGTCGACGATTCCATTGACGTGGTAACGCTGGTCTTTGTACTTTCAGCGATACATCCAGAAAAATTTGCAAGGTGCGTCAACGAGATTTCGAATTTCTGAAAATTTCCGGTGAATTTCCTTTCCGGAGACTTTTCCGATTTTTTTAATGAATTTATCGAAAAAATGTACAAAGTACGTTAATAATTTTCCAAATTTCCGAATTCCTGAAAATTTTTGGATTTTTTTTTTTTTTTTTTCGGTAAATTTAAATTTCCGGAGCATTTTTTTTTTTTTTTCGTAATTTTATCGGAAAAATTCCCAAAGTACGTCAATAAGATTTCGAAATTCTAAATTCCCGAAAATTCTCAGGAATTTTTTTTTTTGGCAAATTTTCTTTCCGGAGGTTTTTTAATTTTTTTTTAATTGTAATTTTATCGAAAAATTAATTTTGTTGCAGCGTAGCGAAGAATCTCTTCAAAGTAATGGCGAAAGATGGCGTTTTGCTGTTTCGTGACTACGGACTCTATGATATGGCGCAATTGCGCTTCAAAGCGGGTCACAAAATTTCGGAGAATTTTTACATGCGTCAAGACGGCACGAGGTAAAATATTTAAATTTTTAAATTAAAAAAAAAAAAAAAAAAAAAAAAATATGTCAAAAGCTTCAAAAGCTGCGATTTCGTCGAAATCGATGAAAATTTATCGATACGACGTAAAAATGATGATTTCATAGTTCAACTGATTCGACATTGATGTTATACTATAGCAATGTCTTTCGCTCCTATCTGACAATTTAAAAAAATTTTAATTGAAATTATTTGAAAAAATTTTTACGCAAAATCTATATAAATCGATTTTTGGGTTTTTTTTTTGTTTTTCAGGAGTTACTATTTTTCCGTTGACGAGGTTCGGCAATTATTCGAATCCGTTGGCTTCGAGACGATAGACTGTTCATACGTGGAGCGGAGAACTGTGAACGTTAAGGAGAATATCGACGTTCCGCGAATTTTTGTCCAATCGAAATTCAAAAAGCGTTGAAACTGTTGAAAGTTATTCGCAATCGAAACTATAAGTGAGTTGAGAAGAAAAAGCAATATTTTCATCATACTTATGCTTTTGTTTACAAGAGAAAAGTGCAAAATATATATTTTTCTATTTATTAATCAGTTAATTAAATTTTTTTTAATTTTTTCATTTTTAAAACATTTTTTTTTTTTTTTTCGAAATGTTTTTTTTTTAAATGTTCTTATATTTTTTTTATTTACGAGAAGAAGAGAACGAAAGTTGTATTTATTAATTTATGAATTGATTTCATTATTCATATTTGTTTTTTTTTTTTTTTTTTTTAAGAAACGAAATAAATTCGCTAATTATGATTTTAACAAAATGAAAATTTTATACTGTAATTTTACTTTTAAAATTCGTCGAAACGATTTTAATTTATATGATGATTTCATAGTTCAACTGATCGACTTTGATGTACAACTATAGCAATGTCTTTCGCTCCTATCTGATGCCGAAAAAAAAAAAAAAAAAAAAAAACGCGATTAGGAATTTCAATTTCTCGTCTTAATGAATACGAATTTCGTAATTACAGATCTCTCCAAATCGATAGCTATCGATCGCATTTTTATGGATCGAAAAAACTCGTTGAACGACCGCAGTGAGTATTTATCGCAATTAACAACATAAAAAAAAAATCAATCGATACGTTTTATTAAAAAAATTAAAATAAATGAATTTCATTTTACGTGATGATTTCATAGTTCAACTGATCGACTTTGATGTATAACTATAGCAAATGTCTTTCGCTCCTATCTGATGCCGAAAAAAAAAAAAAAAAAAATTGCGATTAAAAATTTCAATTTCTCGTCTTAATGATTACCAATTTCGTAATTACAGATCTCTCCGAATCGATGTCTACCGGTCGCATTTTTATGGATCGAAGAAACTCGTTAAATAACTGGTGAGTTTCCGTCACAATTAATAAAATTTAAAAAATTTAAACAATTAAAATATAATTATTATTCGAAAAAAAAAAAAAAAAAAAAAAAAAAAAAAAATTTTATCAATTTTTAAAATAAAAACAAATAAATTAAAAAACATTTTTTTTCAAAACATTTCTCGTTTTTTTGTTACAGATTATCGCGTCATCCGGTTCATCGAGACGCCGCCGGAGGCTTTATAATACGCGGAGACGAGGTGATTATTAATTTCGTTATTAATTTTCAACGAATTATTTTCGCGCGATATAATTACGATGATGTAACAAATACGGTATTGAAATATCATTAATGATGCAAATATTTAGTTTCGTCACTACCACTGAGTTATTAAAATTATATATTTATCCGAAACGACTTTGAAATATTGCCATTTAGTTTCAACGAATATTTCATTTTTTTGTTACAGAAAAAAATGACGAATGATGAAATTCGGAAGGCGAAAGTATCGCGAGAGCGACTGATTGCGGTGAGTTTTCGAATACAACGAAAATAATTTTTTTTTTTTTTTTTTTTTTTTTTTTTAATGAAATCTGCGAATTAATTATGATGATTGACTCGACTGAATCTTTCGTGAATGATTATTCATATTATTAGCTCTATCTGAATCGCATTGCTACGAATTTTTTTTTTTCCTTTAAAATGCATTTATAAATTTTACGAATTCAATGGAATTTTTTTTTATTTTCAGATGGAACCGAAATGCTCGCGGCATTCGTACGAAGATTCGCTCTCGAGATTAATTCGATGTATCGATGTATATACGATGTATTTACAAAAAATCAATTATATAAATTTGAAATCTTAAAAACGCTTTTCATATTTTTTCATCCCGAATTATTAATCATAACAATTAACGATACTAATATAAGAAAATAAGAGAAAAAGAATATCAAATAATAAAAAAAAAGCGAAAAAAATTAATTTTAATAAATAAAAATTTAATAATTTCTTTAGTAACATTTATCGTAATTTTATTTTTTTCATATATTTTTTTTTTAATAATCTTATCGCGTGGCAAAGATAAGAATTGATTTAAAAAAAAAAAAAACGGGATGATTTTTCGGCAAATGAATTGCGATGAAGAATAACGGGAAATCGGTTCTGTTTCTCATTTTTTTTTGGTAAAATTAATTCAATAATTGGTTATCGCGCGGTTTAGATTATCGCAAAATAATCGAAGAATCGTCTATTTCCGTGTATAAGTTATCGAACTCTTATCATTTTTTTTTTTTTTTTAACACAAATCAATTTTTTTTTTTTTTTTTTTTTTTTTCGTCTTTTTGTTCGCTAAAAGACGTGTTGATGCCACGGATCGCGTGAAAAAGAAAACATCCGTGTGTTCGTCACGAGATAAAAATGTTATTGCGAATTCTGTTTTTTTCCCGTAAACAGATAACTCGCAAATCGACCTGTTTACGCGCGATCTATAAACAATTTTTTTTTTTTTTTTCGATGACCTCATCATGCGAATGGCTTTCCTCGCGAATTCTCTCCACCGCCGCGAAAAAAAAAAAAAACAAAGGCGCGTCTAGCAGCGGAATGGGTCGAGAGGTCCGAAAAAGGATTTGGAAAGCGCCGCGGCGTTCGGCGATACAAATTTCGAACGGTAAATGGCATCGCGATTTTTAATTAGCCAAAGAAAAGAGTTCTCTTGGCGCCGCGTTTATAATTTTTGTATAATAAAAAAAAGTGTTTTTATCGCGTGTAATAGATTTTTCAATGTTTTTCGCAAATATTTGTTTGCAAAATCGGCAAAAAAACAAAAAAACATCGCGTCACTCCATTTTCCCAAAAAATCCTCGTAATTTATAGATTTCGCGTTAAATGATCGAAAAATCGCAAAATCACAGTTTTCGTTGAAAAATTGTAAGCGACGAGTCTAAGAATTCGATTTGGTAAAACGATTGAATATATAGACTTCTAATCATTTTTTATATAACTCCTCATTTCTCATTTACAATTCTCAGTGAAGATTTTCATCGTAAATTAATAATAATTTCAAAAAAAAAATTTAATTTACCTTACGCTGTACAAAAATCCGTTGCGTAACCCTCAGCATTCGTCGCAGAAAACAAAACTCATTTGTCCCATCGTAACGTAACGTAATAGTGTAATGTTTACTATATTAGGGAAACGTAGCGGGATACATATATATGTATATTTCGTTCAACGATTTAACTCTTCTCAAGTTTTTTCGTACAAAGCTTTGAAATCGGCATCTTGCACATTCAAGATTTTCGCCTCTTCGCTGATGTTGCGCATGAAATAACGTCTGAAACAAAGAAAAAAAATTATTTAAATTCGAACATTCAGATCGGAATATTGTTTTTCTTTTTTTTTTTTTCTGAAAATAAACCATTTTGTATTGTTCTACGAGTCGAGATTTCGAGAAACGATGAAACAACCAACTACGCCGTAAATCGTTCGATGTTAATTGGGGTTATGTTCCGTCGGGACTTCGTTAATTTCGGAGATACAATTATTCTTGCAAATAGAAAACGTGACGATGGACAGATTGATTTATTAGGTCGTTATTCTCTGAATTCTCTGTGATTCTCGAAAAGATTGAGGTTATTGAGTGTATATTGTTGTTTTTTACCTGTTTGCAAAGGCGATACAAGCCGCGACGAGAGCCGTGCCGAAGAGAACCGGGAAGGTTTTTTTACGAATGTAATCCATGATGTTGAGCGGAATCGTTGTTAGCTTTGATCTGCGCTTTGTTTACGAGAGTTTACCAGTATATGTTTAAGTGTAATTATTGCTTTGATCTGTAGTTTTTTATCGAGAATCGAGGAACTTTGTGCCCCACTGTTTTTTATTGTTCCGCGTACCGGTAGACACTGACGCAAGGCGCACTTCGACGCCGGTCCACGAGAAAACATATCGCGCATATGCTGTCGTGGATCAAACGAGAGTCTAATGATTGACGCTCATTCGGTCAATTGAGAATCTGTGCGTTATGAGTGTATTGTGGCTCGTGGCGATTAAAAAAAAACATACATATTTAAGAACGGCAAACAAGTTTATTAATAGTTTGAAAAAGAAATGTATTTTCTGATATAGAAACGAAAAAAACGGCAACGAAGATATTTAAGAAAACGATTTATTATGGAACGTTTTTTTAGTGATTTATTTTTTTCGTTACGATTTATGATTTACAAAAAAATGATTTTTGTTATATTCGATTTGTAGGCC
Source organism: Cryptus armator (assembly GCA_963971235.1). Taxonomy (NCBI): domain Eukaryota; kingdom Metazoa; phylum Arthropoda; class Insecta; order Hymenoptera; family Ichneumonidae; genus Cryptus; species Cryptus armator. The sequence continues at coordinate 14,031,067 of OZ020240.1, forward strand.
TCTCGCCGTGGTATTGTAAAGTAAACCTTGGGAATTATTTTTTTATTGTTATTTTTATAATTGACAAGCTTTCACTACTCGTAATTCTTCGGAAACAACCACTTTTTTTTTACGTCAAGGTATTATTATTAATTTATAATTCATAATTTAATTGCGAAACATGTATAAAATTGCAAATTATATTAAATAAAAATTTCAAAAATACGAAACTTCGATCAAAACATCAATTTAGATGCAACGTCTACGCGTCTGTAATCTCGCGTATAGCACATGAAGAACAAGAAAACAAAGATGCAAAAAAAACTCGCTGTCCGGGTATTCCCGGATTTCTAAAAGAATTTCCATGGATATCCTCGGACTACGCAGACAATGACACTGTGTCCGCGCGATTATATTCAAATCACAATCCCCCGAACGTTTTTAATGGGCGTATATATCAAGAACAAAAAAAAATGTACGATGATCATCGGGGAAACCAGGTGTAAAGTCCTATGTCCACAAAACTGGAATGTCTTCGAGGACTTTCCTCCACCTGAGATCGTTACCCTTTTATTTATTATTTGAAAAAAATGTTCTACATCATCGTCCAGAATTTTTATTTCTTTTTCATATCCAAAATTTTTCATTTTTCAGACATTTAAATTTTTTTTTTTTTTTTAATAATTTATTTACCGACTTATCGTTACATTTTGAATCGATTTAATTTGAAAAAAAATTTATATCCAAAGAATTTTATTTGTATTTTTATACGTTTTTTTATGGCTTCGAGTCTTCGCCGTGTTTGGCAAATGGCCAATGATATACCTTACAACATGTCGTTACACCATACTGCGTCTGTTTATCTGTCTTCGGACCCCTCCCTCTTCTCACGGACGTTCTTTTACACTCGAAGCTACGAAAACGTGATTTACCGAATTATTTAGACGATCCACAACATTTTTTTTTTTTTTTTTTATTGACGATATCGACGCGTTTTACGCTCGCGATCTCTTTCTTCCACATTAAGAAGGAGACTGGTCACAGGGAATAACTCGCGTCAGCGATATGAAGTCACACGCGACCCACCCCACGCAGGCGTTGACTATATCGCGAAGAACATATCGTCCTTTATTCTGTCTATGACGCGTTGCACCGCTGCACCTGCTGACGATCTATAGTCCGACCAGCCTAACAACTATATAAAGCTTCGTCCGAAATGCCATGAACATCATTCGGTTCTCCGAAGAAAACGTGCCAAGATATACCTCGCATTTGAGAAAAAAACGCCTCTAACCCTTTGGCATCATGAAGTACTTTTTCGTAAGTATAAAAAACATTTATTCGGCTATTGCATTGAGTTTTATATATAGGTAAACTAATATTTAAAATTAATTAAAAAATTTCAATTATCATACAAATTATTATATTATTATCATTAAATTATTATTATTTATAATAATGAATAATGATTTTTTAATAATTTTTTATTTTAAATTAATAATTTTTTTTTAATCTTTCGTTTTTTTAATTCGAATAAATAATTTTTTTTAAATCGTTACGCCCCTTGCAGGTATTTGTTATCATTGCTCTCGCAGCCGTAGTCCGCGCTCAGCAAATCCCGACACGACCGCTCCCCGCGACTCTCGACGAGACCGCAATCGATCCTCGGGAATACGATGAACCTCCCGTGGAAACTCCGAGAGACAAGAGAGGATTCGGATTCGGCGTATACGCATATCCGGCGCCGTATTACTACGGAGGATACAAAACTTACTACAGAGCTCCGTATCCTGCTTATCCGTATGCCTACGGATACAGAAAGAACTTCGGCTATGTTTACTACTGAAAATCTCTCATCTCGAGAATATCGTTTTTTCAAGACTTACTTTAAGGTCTTCAAATATTCACTCTGTGTATTCATCATCGTCGCTTGTATTTTTAATGTGAAATACATTTTTTAGTTCTCCGATCATTTTTTTTTAATTTATTGTTGAAATTTCATCCTATTTACTCCAATTTTTTTTTTAATCCAAAAAATCTTTTTGTATCCAAAAAAAATTTTTTTTTTTTTTTACTCTTTAAACATCGAAGGTATTTAATTTTCAAATAAATTTTTCGGTTTTTTAATAATTTATTTATCTATCGTTACAATTCGGAACTATTCAAGAGATTTTTTTTTTTATATTCTAAGAAAAAAAAATGTATTTACGTCCGTAGACGTGTTAAGAAATTTCATTGATATTCGCTCGCTAAACGACACGTGTATCTCAGTCGACTAATGAATGATTCTGAGAAAAGTTCCACTGCTCTCGTGATCCGCGTTCATTTTATTGAAACTTACGTACACGAGGCGTCTATTCATTAACTTTTCATTCACACGTAATGCAAGATTCACGCCGGTATCGCGAGTAATTCGTGATCGTTACACAATAGGGAATATTTCCCTACAGATGAGTCTGCGTGATCCGATGTTCCGTGGAGAATTTTAGGAACTTTCACTGGTGACCCGCGGTACAAGTGCGACACGGGTCGCTAGCGATTTGCCGCTCGTACGGGGGGCACGTGATGGGAATTACTGGCGGAAACTATTCCGCGTCCGTCGTGTCTGACCGTAACTCCCGATGGTCCTTCTTTTGTTGGTGTATATGTTTCGACGCTCGTTAAACACTATTTTGCATAATACCCAACCAACAACGTGATGTCAGACGCGGAGGAAGTATCACGGAGACTCGGAATTTCGCGTATCACAACAGACAATTTACAGTCCTTAACACGATTAGCTATCATTAGATAAAAATGCCAGTTGAATCTTCGATGTAACGTATTAACGACTTCAAGGTGAATTGGTTAATCCTGCAGAGGAAGTCTTGTCTTTCAGTGATAAATATCACTGTACTCTCCGATGTTAAAAAAATTCTCGAAAGTTAATTCACTCGAAATTTTCGATTTCCCGATATCAGAATTCTAATTGAGAATTTAAATAGTTCGTGAATCGAAAGTAAGAAAATGTTGTGAAAGAAATTTTAGAAAATTGCCGAAAAATTACAAATTTTAGGTTAAATTTAAAATACGAAAAATTAAAAAAGAATAATAATAAAATAAATTAGAGAAGTTGTAATCTTCGAGTTCCTCATTAAATTTACGCTTTGTAATTTCGTACATTAAGATTTAATTAACAGAATGAATATTAATGTGTTCATTTAATATTCACTTCGTTAAATGGATAATGAAAGTAATATTTATTTAATTCAATGAATATAAATGTATCTTTTAATATTATCCTGTATGGTAAATTTCCAACGCTTTGCAAGAATTAATACGCTGAACATTAGAATTACAACATTTTTTGCATAAAAATCACATATTTGTTCAGTAACATCGAATCAGAATTTTTTATTTGCAATTTACGCGTCTTGAAATTTGAAGAACAATTCGCGCAAAAACCATTCATTTCCGGTCATTAATTTTCACAAAAAAATTGCGAAAAAAAATTTTCCAAAAAAAAAAAAAAAAAAACGATCAACAACTTTTTTGAACGAAAATTAAAGTCGAATTTTCAATTTAATAAAATTTTTTCGTTTTTATTTGAATTCATTATAAATTTGGAAATTTTTTTTACAATCCAATTTAATCGATACAGTCTATGACTCGTTGCAGTAATGGAGTTTTCCATGATTACAGGAATTCAAAGTTGCACGCGCGATAGTCGAAAATAAGTTACGTGTTGCCAAAAGTATAATCCACCATTGAGTTCGAATACCCATTGCCTCGGCGTATCGATACGTGTAACATCACGAATTCGTAACACTATTGCTTAAGTCCCGATCGATGAAAGCCGACAAGAAAGTCTATTGTAATTCGTGGATTGTCGCCGCCCGACTGTATTTATACATGTGCAGGTATGGCTGTGGATTTAGTCGGCACGGGCCAGTCAATCGTCGAACAAATTAGTTGCTCCGATATCGAGTGTTACGATCGTATGTTAAAAATCACTCCGCAAACTCAGTGAAGTGCTTAAAAAAAAAAAAAAGGATTCTCCAAAATTAAGCCGCAATGAAGTTATTGGCGGTAAGATTCGATATTCAAATTTTTTTTTTTTTTTATTAAACACAATTAATTTTTTAATATATTGTTATTATTATTTATTAAATTAATTATTTTATTAATTTAATTTTTTGTTAATTCAATAACATTTTTTTTTCTCAGATCGCAATCGTCTGTCTGTCTCTCGTTCTGGCGGAAGAATCAAAAGAATCTTCATCGTCGATCGATCAATTGGACGTTTTGGATTTGGCTGAAAACGATGCGGAGACCAAATCTTCCGAAGCCCAACGAAAAAGAGACTCCGGTTATTCCTACTCGAGGCCCGATAGATTTTCGTCGCATCGTTACGAATCCAGTGGTACACGCGGAAGAATAGTCACGAAATATTCCAGCAGTCAGACGAACCGACCCTTCAATCGGTATGGACCACCGAAGCAATCGGCTGCACAATTTGGCAAACCGAGTTCTCAGTACGCCCCGCAGCATCAATACTCCGGACCACACAATCGTCATCCCCAATCTGGCAGCTTTGGTAGTCAAAATCATCAATACGCCGATGGACAGAGCAGTCAGTCCCAACAGGAAGTTCCGAGTCCAATCAGAACTTACGATTTCGTGACACCGAGTCCGATAGCCAGTCAGAACAACGAGCCCTTCAATTCCAATGCCGCTGGCTATCTGCCACCGAGAAATCAGAAATTGCCTGGATATTCTAACTCGCAGACGTTCTCGAATCAGAATCAGCAGAAGAATCCTCAATCACTCGAGGATCAACGACTCCAGACGAACAATCAGGCGCAGCAGCAACAGAATTTTAACAACAATTTCCAATCCCAAAGTCTCCTACAAACTCCGTTTCCAGATCAGCCACAGATTTCCGACGCGGCGCTATTTCTGACTCAGAACGCGCAAGCTATATCCCAACTCTACGAGACACCCGCCGCGAATTTGAACTACGAACCGATTCAGAACTTTCAGGGAGGCGATCAGTTGCAGAATCCAAACAATCAGTTCCAGACTTTCGACGTTTCCCAAGGTCAGTCATCAGGATTCGTGGATTCCCGCAATTTCCGTGGAAGTCTGCCTTCTTACGCATCCGGAATTCTAGAATCGCAGGAGACCCTCCAGCGGATTCAGTCACTGGAGAAGGATCGCCTGATCAATCAGTTGCAGCAAGCCCTGGTAACAGCTCAAGGTAAAGCGGAGAATCTTGCAACGACCGGTGCCAGGTACGCCCAGAATCATCCAACCGGCAGCTATGTCCAGAATCAGGCAGTATTGGCGTCACATGGTACCCAAATCAATCCGTCGATAGGTCCACAACTGGATAAACCTAATGGCTTCAGTGAGAGACCATTTGATAATACGGCTTTTGGACAATCGCATTACCTGTCTGGTAGCGGTACGACTTCTGCATTGCCATTCACTTATGGACTTCCGTCAACGACACCGGCGACCCAAGCTCCATCGACGAGCACAACGACGACTGCTACTTCGACAACAACCTCAACCTCTCAGCGGCCTCAGCAAGGGGTAACGAGCGATGGTAGTTCGCAGGTCGGGACCTCTGTGTCGCCTCCTGGAACATCCGCTACATATCCATTTCCGCAGTACGGTGGCTTCGTGCCTACGCTTATCGGCCCTAATCTAGTTAGCTACCCAAGCTACGGGACTAACTTCGTAGGGTCTTCGGGAACGGTTAATCCGGTTCAATCGGCAGGTTCCTCACCGACGCACTTTGGTATACCGATTCCCACGAACCCAGCGGGAAGTCAAGGCACGACTGCTTCACCGTCTTCGAGACCACCATTTCCGCAGAAGCCTCAAGTTTCTAATGGACATAATCCTCAATCGACGTTTCCGGTTCACACGATACCGATACAACCGATACAACCGATTCATCCGATTCAACCGATTCAGCCAATCGCCTCGACCCCCGTGCAATCGATCTTTCCGATTGTACCTTCCGTGTCCCAAGTTCATCCGGTTCAAGGCACCGTACCCGTGACTTCCGGTCATCCTAACTACGGTGTACAGACCGCGGTTGTAAATCCTCTTCTCTTGAAACCGGTCAAAGCCGTTTATCCGGTGTACTATTATCCAAACGTATATCAGATTCAGAAGCCGGCGCTGCCATCGCATCCGTGGAGCTACGCTCCGTCTTATGCGCAGGCGAAGCCCGCGCAAATTTGGAAGTAAATATTGTTCCACGCTGATAGAAATCATGAGTTGGGAGAACAGTTAGTGAGATAATTATTAATTAATTAAAACTATCGATTTTTTTCGTAAAAAAAATAGTCAATTTTGAAAATATTAAAATCAAATTTTTTTTACATTTTCATTTTTAATTTGAAATTTTTTAAAATTGTTTTCATTTTTTTTTCTTAACAATCACTTGTCCCAACTCATTATTTTTTTCAGGGCAGTTCCTTTTTTTATACATTTTTGTTATTAATCTGTCGAATGATTCGAAGAAATGTTGTTTAAATTTGTAAGCTCGTCGATTTTTACTACGAATTGCACTGTCGCTCGCACTCCTCGAGGTTGTATATACATAAGTCTTATTTATTACAATGTAAACGAAGAAATATAATATATATCATTTTTTTTTGCATCGATTTGTTTGATTGTTTTATGACGAAATCAGATCGATTAAAATTCGCGTTTGCGATCGTTGATTCATGTTTTACGCATTGGAAAGTCGGCTGCTCGAGAAAATCGAATACGTGCGCTTCCGTTCCTTCGTTCGTAAGCGGCGAAAAACTCTCACCGTGCATACAGTACGCGTGTTGATGCACGGTACTTGGTCCCCCCGTGCGTAGACGAATGGTTCAGTAACACCATCGCGAAGTTCGAGTAGCGGGGCAGCGTTGATCGTGACCTCGAAAGTCGTTCGATAATGCTAAGCACGCCGGTACCCTGGACTCGGATTACTCGAACGATATCCCGAGCATACATAATACATCGTTGTTGTCTCCGGTATACGAGATCCGAAGCTTTGCTTGTCATTCCCTTTTCTCGTATCCATTTTCCGGCGATGTAAATTTTTTATTTTTTTTGCCGATTACCGATCTTCCGTTCGATCTAAAATCGGTATCGGATTCGTACAGAGCGTGAAAAAATACGGAGAAATATGTCACCCAGAACATTTTTTTTTCAACTTTCGATTTTTAGGTTAGTTAATCAAAAACGTTTTTTAGCGATTACCGATCTTTCGCGATGCTTCGATCAATAACTTTTTTTCTAATGATTTCAAAAATACGATACATATCCTTATTTTACTCCAATATTAATATCCCATAGAGAAAACTGCTTAAATGGCATTAAAAAAAAATGGCCTTTTACCGATCTCGAAACGTTCGTTTCGTGCGCTAATTCTCCTAGTTAGTCTTTAATTGTATACCATGATAACCGGATTAAGAGATATTGCGAGCAAATGCACCGGAGACATCCAAAGTCAAGGTTCTGCACGTGAAAATGACCGTCTGGTACGATTATAAACTATAAGCATCAAGTCGCATCGGGGTATCGAATCCCCGCGGTGGTGTATTCCGACCAACGGGGCCATTCACTTTCCGCTACTGACCCAATTCCAGTTCTGCTTTTCGTTCTAACAACCAGTTCTCCGACTGCCGACGAGAACGACTAAAGCGACCCACCAAGTTGGCACTTTTACCGCTCGCCACACAGCACACAGCGCCGGACTCTGTCCAACCCGACTATACGCATCGGGATTTCTTGCTGTATCTACTTTTTTTTAGCTCGTGTCTGTGAAATCTTCTCGACCGACTTCTGTGGCGCGGCTGGACGATCAACAACATCGACGAGACGCAAACAAGCCGCTCCACGCCCTCGCGACATAACACCTCGAAGCCGAGACATTGCTCGTCATCGAATTTTCTTTATTTATCTTTCGTTACAATTACATATTTATATTTCAATTTTTTTTTTTTTTTTTTCTAAATCATTTTATTCGAAGTTTTTACCAAAAATGCATTTTTTACAAATAATTTTAAAAAATTATATTATAATAAAAAGAAAATCTAATATAATGAAAATTCATTAAATTATCATTAATTATAATAAAAAAAAAAAAAAAATTCTCCATTTCCGGAAATTGTTTATTTTCGCAACAACTTGAAGAATCATTAAAATCTGTTCAATGACCCTAAACAACGGTTCGCTATCCGCAAATAACCAACGGAAAAAAAAGGCGTGATCCTTGCGCGATATATATAATATGAGTCGATTTCTAATCGTTCTCTTGCACATGACTGGTGCACCACGGGATATACTATAATTGAGCCGATTATCCATTTCGAACTTCCGCCCCACGAAACTCGAAGGAATTCTCATGCGGGCGTTCGAGTCCTTCTGGAAAACGGTATCGGCGAGACTTTCGGTTTCGATTGTGTTGCGTAACACACGGAAAGTTCGCCCCCCCCCCCCCCTCCCCGCAACGGTTCATTCATGTCAATTGAGAGAATTGCAGGAGTGGCGTGTTCACAAATCGGAAGTCATTCGATCGCAACACTGTATATACCCATCTCGCGACTTCCGCCCCCCATAGACACAGACAAGAGATATATGTATATACACGGGGGTTATAACCGACGGTGAAAGTAAAACGAAATCAATAGTTTTGCGAGCGTCACGGAACGCCCGCGAGAGAACGGTTTCCTTCGGAGATCCGGTGGATGGCGAAAAAAAAAAGGGAAAAAAAAAAGTTTCCTCTCTCGGATCTCACCGTGAACGCTCGGTGGACAAGGTGCTCGATTTCTTTGGGGCCAAGAAATGGTCAGCGAACCGCCCGCGATATCGGCGGATCTCTCGATTACTCTCTTTCTCTTTCTCCCTCCTCATTGCGGAGTGATAAAAACACCAAATGTTAACCAATTGAATTTTCTACGGTAGTTCCGAGTTATCGGGATAACAAGTGAAAACGAACGCGATAATTTATTGACTACTCCCGAGGATTCTTTCACGGAAATGCCGGCCGCGTTATAAAAGATTTATTTACTTCGAGAACATGATTTATACACAAGAACCAGCGTCCGAAGAAAAATTGGTAGTGGGTAATGGAATTTTTTTTCGCGCAAATCGTGTCTTAAGATTTTTAAAAAATTTTTATTAAGCGATAAAAATTGTTATTTTAATACAATAAATTTTTCAAATTTTACGAAAATTTTTTCTATGGTATATAAAAAAAAATGTCCGATTATTGACTCATTTCGATTTTACAATAAAAAATTCGTAATTTTAATGCATTTTATTTTTCCAATTTTTCAAACGATTTTACAACGACAAATAAAATAATTACGAAGACATAAATTTTATAGTTAATTTTTACCAGTCAACGCGTCGTTCCGATAGATAGTTTATTGTTTGAGAAATGGAACGAGACATTGTAGCGATATCGTGAGTAAAGTATAATTAGATATTGCGCGTTCCGTGAGTAATTACGCACCTTTTATCTCTCGGCATCGTCTCCTTCTCGACCGTGCGATGTGAGAATAATCGTGCGATAGTTATTATCGTATACTCTCCGGAAAACCATTGTAATTATCGTATTGGCGTATAATGTGTGATACAGCTTTCCACGCGTATCCGTCGAACGTGAATACACCGCGACTATTCCGCGAGGATATTCCTCAGCATCGGTGTCTTTCGTGTCAAAAACGACTTTCGTCTTTCTGAAGAAAGATTCTCATGGAGAGACCATCACACGAGTCAATGGAAGAAAAAAAAATAATAACAATCGAGAGCGAGAAATAAATTTCATCGTTGTTAGAAACAAACTGGATTTACCACAGAATTGATGGAATCTCCTCGTCCTTCGACTTATTAACGCGTAGCAATTGTTACTTTCCAAGTGATAATAACGTCGCGTTGATCGAGAAACGCCGAGAATTCTAATAGCCGAGACGTTTTTACGTGCGTTAATTGTCGCGGGGCATTGTGCCCGGGTGGATGTACCCCCCCTCCCCCCCTTCTCCCTCTCCTCTACTTCCGTTCATTTTGCGGTGAAGGAAGTCTAGAAGCTTTGGTAACGGGAGTCTCGAATGCCGACGGGATATCGAGTTTTATCGGTGAAGAACGCCCGCGTAACTTCTTGCTATTCTCTCCTTATTACTGCCGGAAAAGAAAGAGCATGTCGAATACAGTTCTCTCGTGAGGGGTATACAAGAACGAGAGTGAAAGGTCCTTCTCCCCCTTGAATTGCATACATTTTATTCGGCGCTTCGACGCCGGCACCTCGGGAAACATTGTTTTGGTTTCGCTTGGTTGCCGGCGTTTTTTTTTTTTTTTTTTTTTTTTTTTTGATTATCAGATCTTCCGGTACTCAACAAAGGGTTAACGCTCTCTTCGTAAGAATTGGATCGGGAATCGGTAAAAAAAAAAATCGGTATCGATATCGGTATAATAGCGATATCGGTATCGGTAAAGATCGGTAATAATTCTTTTTTAACGGTATTTTGTTCAACATTGTTTCATTTTCGCTTCGTTGTCGTCGTTTTTTGTTAACCGATCTCCCGGTACTCGACAAAGGGTTAACGCTCTCATCGTGAGAATTGGATCGTTTAACGACCGGCTATTAACAATTTGTTCTGCCGGCACTGATACAGATCGGCTATTGACTCGCGTTGCCCGGAGATGGTATTCTTACGTGTGAAACTTCGCCTACTACGAGATACCGATCTCGGGCGCAAAAGCGAATTATTTTCAAGCCGGAAAATGAAAGAATGAAAATTTCTGAAGGGGAGAGTCATCGGACGTTATTCTGAGCGGTGAACAACAAATTTGCAATCGAAGATTCTACAGTACGATACGCGTCAAGCACCTGTATGAAAAACTCATGCGGCGCCACGAGAGTGCCATCAACAAGAGTTCATTGTGTCTGAAAACGACACGACGTTTTCACCTTCTCGGTCGATCGATTTCCTTCCTCACGCCCACGTTTCCACACTTATATTTACTTTTTTTTTGTCGCTCTTTCAATCTTTCTCTTCGACTTCACACACATTTGCTCTCACTTGAACAGTGAAATCATCGTGAGAACAATGGACGAGAGAAAGGACGTTCAGGGGGCAACATCGGTCAAATCCTACGTTCATTTCTTTCATTTTTTTAATTGCTTATCGAGTAATTGCCGTTTGCGAATCCCCAGCCGTACAGAATTGCTCGATTGGGTCTCTCGTGTAAATCGCAACGAGAGGCAGATGGCTTAAGTGGTAAACGTGTGCGACTCGTCGAGTGGACGACGGTTCTCGTATATCGTTATGTCCGAAGACGATGGGGGCTGGTGAACGCGTTTTCTAGCAGTATGTGTGTTTATGTGCGCGAGCCGCGCGAACTGCTTTACCTTCACCTAGACCTCTCTTTCTCCCGGTCGCCATACAAGAGGGGATCCGGATATATAAAAGGTCTCCTCCTGGATAGCCATGCCATCAGATACCAACACACACTTGACTCGAACAACCGCACTCGGTATTTCGCGAAATCGTCATTTTTCTTCCGCCCGATTCAAATTTTTTCCGGCAGTAACGACTCCGCGAACATTCGGTGCCAACGAATCACAGTTAACTTTTTTGGAAAACTACCCTTGGGATTCACAGGATGAGAACACTCGTGAGTTTTTCTACAATTATATTCGATATAAAAGAAATCGGTAGCAATATTGCTGTGAATTCTGCATCGTTAGCGGTTTAAAATCGATTTCGATACCTGTAAAAATCGGTGTAATTTTTAATAATTTCTCTTTCCAGGTGGTGTTGGGTTTGATGGCCCTCGTCTGTTCGACGGTGTCGTCCCGCGAGGTACGCGGTGTCGACAAGAGATCCAGAAAATTTGCTCCTGGAAAAGATAAGCGGGGAGTGGCGGATTATCAGAGTTACGGATCAGGCGGTGGACACGGTTTCTTCACTCCGGTTAATGCACCGGCCGTATCCGGTGGTTACTCCGTGGGCGGTGGATCGGGAGGACTATCCTTGGGTCATTCGGGACTCCAGGGGCTTCAATCGTTGAATCTCGGTCACGGATCCGGTGGATACGCCTTGTCGCCGGCTAGTCTCGGCTTGGGATATGGCTTGGGTCACGGCGGAGGTTCCGGAGGGCATGGATTGTCTCTGGGATCGTCGGGAGGTCATGGATTGTCTTTGGGCTCATCGGGAGGTCATGGATTGTCTTTGGGCTCATCGGGAGGTCATGGATTGTCTTTGGGCTCATCGGGCGGACATGGATTGTCTTTGGGCTCATCGGGAGGTCATGGATTGTCTCTGGGCTCATCGGGCGGACATGGATTGTCTCTGGGCTCATCGGGCGGACATGGATTGTCATTAGGCTCATCGGGAGGTCACGGATTGTCTCTGGGCTCATCGGGAGGACACGGATTGTCTTTGGGTTCATCCGGAGGACATGGGTTGAGTCTCGGAACCTTTTCGCTCGGTGGACACGGTGGTCAAGCGTCTTACGCCTCCCCGAGTATATCTTACGGTGCCCCAGGATTGATAACATCAACGAAGACAGGACCCGTTACATTCGGTAGTTACGGCGGAGCATCTTCGGCAAGCTACGCCAGTCCCATTTACGCAACTGCGGGACAAGGCCTCTCGGCTCACAGTTCCGGGGGTTCCGGAGCCTACAGTCTTCCCCTCGTACTGAGTTCTTCCCAAGGATCCGGCCATGGAATCTCCCTCGGTGCTGCCTCATCAGCGCCGTCTCATGGATACAGCTTCCCAGCTGCTTCGGGATCATCGCACTCGCTCAGCAGCGGCCTTCTCGTATCAGGCGGATCGCAAGCTCCTTCCGCTAGCTACGGAACACCCTCTTCTTCAGCACCATCTCACGGAGGCTCGTCTTCCGGTTACTCTTCAAGCTCCGGGGGTTCCTCCGGGGAATACTCCGTCCAGATTCCATCAGCATCTTATGGTTCTCCATCGACCCACTCTGGAATTTCCAGTGGATCAGACTCTTCCGGTTACTCGCCTTCCTCGGGTTCTTATCAGACCGCCGACTCCAGCGCCTATTCCGCCTATCAACCAGCTTCATCGGAAGGAAGCTCTTATGCTTCCGCCGGAAGTTCCAGCTACTCCAGTCCAAGCGCCAGCCACGGAACACCAAGTTCCAGCTACGGGAGCCCCAGTTCCAGCTATTCGGGACCCACCGTCATCTATTCACCACCTAATTCTGGATACTCCGGCTCCGCTTCCAGCTCCAGCTACTCGAGCCCTAGTTCCAGCTACTCGAGCCCCAGTTCCAGCTATTCCGGCTCCAGCTCCGGTTACTCCGGTCATTCGAGCCCCAGTTCCAGTTATTCGACTCCCGGATCGAGTTACTCGGGCAGCCAGAGCTCCGGCTATTCCAGTCCAAGTTCCGGCTACTCCGGCGCATCGGTGACCTACGCGGGACCGAGTTACAGTTCCTCGGCTGGTCACGCGAGCCCTTCAAGCTCTTACGGTGCCCCTTCGGAACCGCACGGCTCGTACTCTCATCTCAGCGCAAGATTCCTCAGTTTTCCATCAACTAAATCCTTCGACAACATCGAGTCTTCGGGAAGTCCGAAATACGACACCATATCTTACTCGAGTCCCGACGGAAAGTATTAACCCGATATACGAATTTGACTACCAAATAAGAGGCCTCAATCGAGCTACGCGTTCGCAAAGAAATTCCTATTGATATAAAAATGAAGAGAACCACATCGGGCGAAAGCTCGAGATTCGAATTCATCGAGCGCGTCGAAAGCGAACTTGCATATTTATGAATTTTTTTTTTTTTTTCACACTGTGTACTTAAATATTAAGTGGAGCCATTGCTTATTTATGAATTTTTTTTGTACCATTTTTTTAATTATTGTTAATCTACGGTTCATGTAATAACGACAATGTGATCCTTCTTTGTAGACACCAAAAAAAAAAAATTAATTCTTGAAAGTAAGAAATTATTTTTAACAGCGAGAATTAAATTTTTTCGGTGTTTTAATTATTATTTGTTATACCACGCTTGTTTATTTCTTTTTGTAATAAAATGAAAAAAAAAAAAAAAAAAAAAAAAACGCAGTAATGCCAATTTTGTTTTTGTTCGTTACTTCCGATACTTTTCGAAGAAAGTTACTACCGTCACGCAATCGATAATTAATTATTGCGAATTACAAGCTTGCGCGGCGTGTCGTTCCTAGTCCGGGAGAAAGTCGTTCGAAACTGTTAGGAATCAGGCTTTTTGATAAAGGAAAAGTTAAACAACGATAAGAAATATACGACTGCGACGACGAAGGGGACGCGCCGGTTAGCGTGTCAAAAGCGCGAGCGCGAAAGGGAAATGTAAGAGAAAGATCGTCGAGGAGAATAAAAAAAAAAGAAAAAAAAAAAAAATGAAAGAAAAATCGAAAAGAAAAAGTTGCCGCACTTGGGAATGGGTGCAAAAAGGAGATCACTTTTACTCCAAGGCCGACGAATGAGAATATCTCGGACGCTCTCCGCGCGGGAGCGGCGAGAGATGGTCACCACGGCGAAAGAGCTCTGCGAATACCCCTTTCTAAAACTTTATTTTATTTGGGAAAGTAAAATGCTCCACCGGTGAATCGGAGCTCGAATGGCTCGGGACTCTACGCGGGGATCGGCGAGTGTCGACCTCTGTCCGGCGGTACCAGTCTCTCGGCGCTGACCGCTACAAATGATACGGCACACACCGTAATTCATTGCCAGTGGTAACAAGATTTATGACTACTGGGGGACGATCGGGGTAAATCGGGTACATCAAAAAAATAATATTACAATTTCAAAAAAATTCGGTCAAAATTTGAAAAAAATTTGGAAAAAAAAAAAAAAATTGTGTTTTAGTGGGAAAAAAAAAATGCAACATGAACTTGTAATGTGCAATTTGTATTAAAAATAAATGTTGAATTCGATATTAATATTCGTCAAAATTTACGTTAAATAATTTTTAAAAAATTTCGTAATTTTTCCATTTTGTCCCAAATGTCCATATAGTCCCTCTCTCCCCTTTATCAAGGGATAAAAAAAGGTCAGAGTAAAATATTTAACAAGCGACGAGGGCACGTTGTTTATTCGGTTGTTACCTTAGGAAAATAAATAAACAGTGAAGTTTATCGGTGTCTCTTTATCGCACGTGAATCACGATAAAGGAGAAGCCCACGCGTCACGAATTTAGTGCGTGAGCGCTATCGAGTGGGCACAGCAAATGCCTCGGTATGTTCTCTCTATGCAGTTGACCCAGTTACCGCGTTGGACTGACTATGACGCTCCTCTCTTTATTCGTGTACACAAGTAACGAATTTCCCGCGTGTTGGTACCACATGCGTGACACTCGAGAGAGCAAAATCCGACACGCACGATGTCTCGGTAGCGCTTCCCCGCTATTGCCTGCGCGACGTCTTAGAAAACACATTTCACTATTTTCCGCGACTCGTTTCTGCCTTTTGTTTCTTTTTTCTCGTAGTTGCGATTAAATGTCATGAAATTAATATTAACTGCGGGGAACGGGGGATATGGAAGGCAGACGACTGACCACCGAAAACTTTTACTCTCCGACCAACGGTCACGCGAGTCGGACAGACCTCGAAAGGCCTGTCATCATCCCTCGATACTTAATACGATACTTTACATGTATTTCACTCGATCGAAAGTTTTTTTTTTTTTTCTTTACTGTCGCTTGTTCACTAACGAGTTAAAAAAAAGATTATTGCCATTAATATACCCGCAACTGTGACCCACTTTTCGTATTGTTCAATCTTTAAATTATCCTGTCTGATTCGCCAACTAATAGCATGTTTTTTTTTTCTTTTATTTCGCGTGCTTCACCGCACCAGTTTCGAATGAAAATCAAGTCGCGAGACCAAACGAGTGTATTTCAGCGCTCCGTCATAAGTCGGGACAATTTTCCACCGCGTATTTTGTATTACAATGTCTTCGCTAATCGTTTGAATCTTTGCATTTCGCATGGAAAGCGAGGAAAATTTCACAGCCATCAACTCCATGAAAATTAAGTACGTACCGAGATATATACAAGATAA
The DNA here is from genome assembly GCA_963971235.1 of Cryptus armator. Classification (NCBI taxonomy): domain Eukaryota; kingdom Metazoa; phylum Arthropoda; class Insecta; order Hymenoptera; family Ichneumonidae; genus Cryptus; species Cryptus armator. Next base: position 14,047,121 of record OZ020240.1, read on the forward strand.
ATAATTTTTTATTCTCACGATACATTATTCGTATGCAGATATTTCGACAGATGTTTATAAAAAAATAATATAAATATAAAAATCAACAAATTAATATTATAATAATATTATATCATTTATATCATTATATTTATACGATTTATAAATGTTTTTTTTTTATTAAACAACAATAAAAAAAATATTATATTCTATTATAAATTATTAATAAAATAATAATCAATTCATTGAATCATTTCATTGAAAGTTACGACAATAAAATTGGCAAATCGAATTTATGGTATTTTAGGAAAAATTATTTCTAATAAAAAGAAAAAATAGTAAATTTATCGATCGTTCGTTTGTGCATCGAAGTTTCACGCGTGAAAGCGGATCTGTTTCGTAGAAAGGGACTCGACGGAGAGGTGAAACATGCTCCTCTCTTGCTGATCTGGAAAAAGTGATCACGGGAATCTACTCGACGTATATGTTTCGTTCGTATGCGCGAGGTACACAAGTAACCGTTGTCAGTAAAGTCACAGTAACACGCAACAAGACGACGACAACGACGACGGCGAGCGAGGCGTGGTCGAAGGGGAGATTCCGCCGGATCGTCCGGAGAGAAAGTGAAGCGATCGACCTTCTCTCGTTAAAGGAGATCGGCTACACGAGAAAGACGGACCGAAATACCTGTTTGCTCGTTGCTCCTCGACACCCCGGTGAAAAGAAACAAATCCATTCTCGCGAATAAGTTACGATAGCGAGACACGCTTGTCGGAGGAAAAGGAGTAATACAATGGGGAGCAGAACAATGAAAGAATTTCGGAACGGGTGAGAAATATGCATAGTCACCGGGCCTTCACGGATCGATCGTCGCTGCCTGTATTATTTTTTTTTTTTTTTTAAATCCTCGTCACTTCCTCCACAGATCGTTCGGAGGGTCGCTTTTCCCTTTCTAGTTGGAGAATTTGAGTGGCGCGTCGAGACAGTGATCCTAATCGTATCTCGGGCAATTGATGCCACACGTCAAAGGCGGAAGTGATGTAGGCGTGTGCGGATGTTCCTTTTCGTTCGAGTTCGCTTATTCCCGCCCGCCTACCCTTCCCGCGACGACCGCTAAAAAAATTGCTCGCTATTTCCTCGACTCTTCCGAACAATCGACTTCTTTCCGCGAAGTTTTCTCCCACAGGTAACTTCGCGCCTTTTGTTAACTCAGAACGATCGTTCGAGTTTGTTAACGCTACCAGCAGCGCTACAGTGCGATGAAAGCAAATAAATTCACAGAGGTATATACTAAAAGTGCCCATGAATTATTGACACGTTTCTCTCTACTGGTAATGGGCTGAAGAGACTCTCCGCACTCGTTTAAAGTTTCCTCTCTTTTGCTATCCGCGCGCAAACGTGTCCGGATGGCTCTCGTTCGGACTCTCGGGCGTTTACACTACCGAGCCCCGGAGGGACGAACGAGTTTTAGATTCATTTCGAACCGAATGCCTTGGAACGAGTTCGCATTTACGATTTTCACTGCTCGCCGCGGTATAAACTGCCCGCAAAAGGCGGACATTCATGCCGCGAGGTATACACGGGAGGACTCCGGAGCTTGTGCGTTCGCTGCATTCAATATCCTCGTGAGACGAGGAACGCGCGAGACCGGTGTGATTGCACTTACTTCCAAGACCAAGCGCGGCACTTGTAACTACAACGCTCACGGAGAGAAAAGTTAAACTAGTTTCCGCAATTTTTCAAGCGGTCGGGGTATAAATGAGAAATTCAATGTCGGTCGATCCGTCATTAACCGTTGGAACGTTCGGTTGGAACGGTCGGAAAACCGTATATTTGTGAAAACATATTTTTGGATTTATCGGAATCAATGATACAGATTTATCGATTGATACGATAAAAACTTTATCGATCATTGTTCGAAACAGTAGCGTTGAATTACGAAGAAGTTCGCGAGTGGGGAGTGTCGTCATGGAGCTCCTGGTTCGTAAATAAATTGTATATCATCGACGCGATTATTCGATTTTGTTTTGGAAACTATATAACTCAGTCGGTAACGCAAACCGTAATACATTTTTTTAACGGTTTGCAAACATGTCGAGTTTGATAGAAATTATTGCGGTTTCAATTTGATTACAGCGTAGACGGTAATATTTAATTTTTGATAATTTTTGAAACATTTTATAGTGATTAAAACGACAACCTCAATTTTTTTTTGAAATTTGAAAAAAAAAAAATACTTTCAGTCTTTCTAAATATTACCTCCGTTATAATTATTTTCATTACACCTTAATTTTTCGAAGTTAATTCTGTTTTTGAAGCGATTTTGGCCCGTTTCCCCCGACAGATTCTATTACCGACCGAGCTCGGGTCGATCGAGATCTAGGCAGGTTTCGCATCACCTTAATTCGGCACTTATAATTTTCAGATTCTCCTACTATTGACGCCATCGGTGATAATCGCCCAGAGGTATCACGGCAGCCCATCGTCCTCCTCAAATCCGAACGACGAGCCGTTTCTTCCGATTTACCCTTTGTATCCCTACACTCCAAAGTTGATAAAGCGCGGAACCGAGCGCGATCTCGTTGGTCAATTGACCCCGGAATTGTACGCCCCGAAACTCGACGCTCGCGACTCATACACGGCGAGCTTCAGTGGAAATTATCAGCGAGATCCTTACTATCCAAATTACAATCCATATCCAAAGACATCGGCCACAACCACCTTCCCGACATCCACCGCGTTGCCTAACACAGGCTACACCGCCGGGGCCTCTTATCCCTCGAGCGCATCCTTCGCCGCACCGAATCCAGGCTACAGTAGCGTGAACGCCGCATACAGTTCTCCAACCACCGGATACACGACCCCCAACACCTACACGCCTTACAGTGGAGCCGCATACACAAATCCATATCCCTATTCACCGTCTCCTTACGGAATCTACAACTCCTACTCTACTCCTTACGCTGGTGCGCCGAGTCCTTACGCAGGCAATCCCTACGCATCACCGCCTTCTTATCCAAACTACAACTATCAAGCTCCTTATTACTATCCCAACTACTACAATCAGCCTTATCCGGCTCTTCCTCCTCCACCACCACCTCCTCATTCCAATCAGGATGACTCCAGTTCCGAGGATACCTCATCAGAAAACGAGACCAACAACAAATCCAGCGCTGGAAAGAAGTCTGAGAGCCGCAAGAACAAGTACAAAGAAGACGAAAACAGCAGCGAAGCCAAAGACGAGCAGTTCGTAGATGGAGCTAATTATCTATCATCCGGATCTAAGGATCTAGACGGACAGCCAAGCACCTACAAGAATCCCAGTCGCTACAATCAGCTGGAACAGTTGTCGGATGTTCATCTGAGGAGTCTACCAGCCGCAGGAATGCCACGAACGACCTACCGGGTCATATCTGTCGGTGGACAACCCGTTGGTCCGGATTATCCTCTGCCAGCGACCTACGCCAAGGTTCAGCAATTGGAACAACTGATGAGTCAGACCTTGGCGAAGTTATTGGCCCAAAACGCCGCCAATCAGGCGGGGCAGACGCAGTTCCAGTATCAGAACAATCAACAAGCCGAATCTGTCGGATCTTTCAATGGTCAAACGAACAAGCAACCTCAACCGGTCATCGCGAAGACTGGACTTGCCTATGTCATGAATCCTTCTAATGCGGCAAAAGTTGGAACCAACGCTGGTCCCTTCTTCAACAATTATGGCAACAGACCTAATCCAGTGGTGATTAAGGTTCAGGAACCTTCTCACGGTTCTACGATACTGTCCAAGGCAGCTGGCAAGTATGCTGACAATCAATATGGACAGAAAACCGTTTCTACTGTGTCTCTTCAACAATCGCCTGGAATCTACATTCCACCCGAAGCTAACAACGCAAAGGACGAGAGTCCTGGACAATCCACCGACTACAGCGACTACGAACCTCAAAACGGACAATCCTATGATGGCCCATTGGCTCCCAATGGTAGCTACAAGAAGAACGAACAGAACTACTCTCTGGATCAGGGACAGGGACCTGTGGCTTATCACAACTCCAACTTGGTGACCGTACAGACGCCTCAGGCACAGAGCTATCAATACTCCAGCTATCTGCCGACCCAGTCGACTCAACAACAAGAGACCAGAGACACGTACAAGACCAGTTTGGACGACGTTAACTTCGGTACCAAGAGAAACAGTAAAGCGTAATTTAGACGAAGTCTTCTGGGAGGAGGATTTTTGTTGGGAAACGAATGAGGCGAATCTCTAAATGGAGATCATATAGAATTCATTGTGGTGCCGATAATGTACAGTCGTTTAATATTTTAGTGATATAGTGTACACATTAAGAGACTGGCTATTATTAATATCGTTTCTTCATGTTATCGTTATTGTTATGTTGATGTCTTGTTACGCGCTTTAATGTATCGTCATTGTAATCATTGTAATCTTTGTTGATTGAGTATACCCCCGTGGAGGGTTCATCACTCATGTAAGAAAAGACACACGAGGAATGGAATACACACGGAGAGTGAGACACTTTTTTCTTTCTTTCTTCCTTTACATTTGTAGCCTCATCTGTTATTCAGTCGCGTGAATTGAACTGCATGGCCAGTGCCTTGCCGTTTTCGAAGAATGGATTAATGAACATTTCGAAAAAAAAATTGTTATATATTTTGAAAAAAAAAAAATCGACATATATTTTGAAAAAAAAAAAAATCACATATCTTTTTATAGAAATGGAGTCGAAAATTTGAAAAAAAAAAAAAAAAAAAAAAAATGGAGTCAAAATTTGAAAAAGTTAGGTTATTATTTGGATAAAAAATAAAAACAAACGCGAAAAAAAAATTGATTAAAAATAAATAAAAATTTCGATATAATTAGAAGCATTTTCTGAAATTCCCATTATCGTGAACCATTATAGTCGTCATTAACTGAGTACCTCTGTTGAGGGTTTGCCATTCACGTCGAAAAGACACGCAAGTAATAAAATACACGCGTAGAGATTTCGAGACACTTTTATATTTTCTTTCTTCCTTTACATTTGTATCTTCTTCACTTGTTATTCATTAACGTGAATTGAACCGCCGGGGCTTGTGCCGAACCGTTTTCGAACAATGGCCGAAGCACGCGATGGATACATACTTCGCGAGAGTCTCTCTCGATTTTTCGAATCGCGTGACACACGAATACTGCTCTCCTCTGCTCATCGCCCTAAAATCACATGATTTTCTGTGCCGAACATGAAAAAAATAATATATATATATAAAATAAAAATCTTTCGTTATGCTGTTTACACAATTTCGTGCTGTTTTAATATCCCTCGATTATTTGCACGGCGAATTTAGTTCGCGCAAAAGCGTTTCGATCTCTTAATCTCAATAAATCTCATGGAAGATCGTGTGGATAAGATCGTTGCTCACCAATAAAGAATTCATCTTCAGATTTACTTAAAAAAAAAAAAAAATTATTTGAGTGAATTTATCGCAAAAACTTTCTATCCCTTTCTACGAGCGGCCCGCACGGCAATTCGATACATGCTAATTGCGGAATTGGCGCTAATATCGTGCTTCGCGATCTGGAAGATTAGCTATATTTCTTAGCGCGGATGCAAAACAATTCGTAGAGAAGGTTACCGCTTATCCACGCGGTATTAAGGCGCCTGTGAGTGGAATATCGGACTGGCGAGAGGAATAGATACGCCGAGACGCGAGAGTCGAAAAGAAGAGAAAAAAAAAGGAGTCACGGAATTCGAGAGCAAATTGAAGAGGCGAGATGCCTCACCTCTTCTATTTTATAAATGTTTTCTCAGTTTACGAGCGAAGTTACCGTCGTTACGTGAAATGCATGTCTATACGATCTAAAATAATATATGTATGTTTATGACTTTATGAATAATATCGTTATGAACTGACCGCACTGTACTTAACTTCACTTTCCCCGATCTTCGAAGAGAGCAGCGACTAAAACGCCGGATACTTCCTTCGCGAGTAGCTTCTGTTCTGAAGTGCGCGCGTGTGCGTGTCTTACAGGGCGAAACCCAAAAGCGGCGAGGTAACTCGACTGCCCAAAACCGGATCGGTTTTATATAGAGCAACTTCTATACTGCGTAAGCGCGTTCATACATCGCCGTTTCAAAGCGAAAAGAAAGCCTCCGCGGCCACGCAACGTAAATTCCATTCTCACTTTTTTTTTATTTTTATATTCATTCCTTTTTATTTATGCGCGCAAAAAGGCCCCGAAGCTAAAATAAATTCTGAAGGAAAGATCGATTTTTCTCGAGGCTTCCTTCTTTCTCCTTTGCACATCGCCCGTGTTAAGTCGATTGCGTTAGAGTCTCGAAAATCGATCATTTCCTTCGCGAGGCACACCGCGGTAAAAGGCCGGGAAAGTTTGTTCGCTTAATTGGAGTTAATGCGTTGCAGAGTTTTGCTAAGAAGATATATACGAAAAACTAAGAGCGGTCGCGAGTTGTATCGGATAAGATAAAGTGCAGCTAAGACCCCGAGATGATGATGACTTGCACTCCGCGCCCTCGGGCCGACCGATAGAAAGTAAGCGGTACGATCTTTTGACTACGCGGCTGTATTTTACGGATGTCATAGATAGGGAGGGAACAGAGGGGCTAAATGGACACATGGAAGCAGAAACTTTTAAATAAAAATGAAATGGAATTTTTGAAAATAAAAAACTGGACTAGAATTCGAATAATCATAGAGATATTTTTTGAAAAAAAAAAAAAAAAAATTGAGTTAAAAATTGCAAGACATTTGCTATAATAATGAAAAAATTGAAAATTTGAATAATTAAAAAATTTTTAAATATTTTCTCACATCTTATCTCAATTTTTATTAAATTTCACATGAGATAAAAAAAAAATCTCAATATGTGTCCATATTGCCCCGTTCTCCCGTACATCCTATAAACGGTCCACATCCTCTCGCCGAACATCCGAGAGTCAGCAAGAAACGCCTTGTGTGTTTTTTTTGTCGATCCGCCGGACTCGTCGCATTCACCTCTTACCATAGAGATCGGCGCGACTCTCGGCTCGTTAGAAATGGAGCGGCATGAAGCGTGGAACATTTTTGATCCACGTAACGATTGCGGTGGTCTAATACTCGTTAAGTCTCGCGTACATTATTCGATTCGAAGGAATAACCGCAACGGCAATCAATCTTTTTCCATTCTTAATTTATCTCACGGTGTCTCTTCTGCTATATATACAGACAACGGAGTGTTTTCTCTTCGCTTATCCGTTGAGCGACATACGGTTTCTAGAGATTCATCAACCGCGAATATTTAATCGGCAGAGAAGAATCAACACGCGAATATATTATCGAAATATGTATTCGCATAAACGCGTCTCTTTGACGATATGAGATATGATGAGTAGCATAACCAAAAAAACGGCAGCGATTAATCGAGAGAACGAACGATCAATCTTTCGGTTAGCAGTCTCGCGATTATCATTCCTTTTTTCTTATATCACTCGTTGTTTCTACGCATTTTTTTTTTTTTTTCTTTTTTTTTTTTTTTTTTTGCGGATGAAGAAAGTTATATCTCATGGCTCAAGGGAATCGGTTATTCATTTCTCGACTCTCGGAATCGCCGCGAGAAGTGTGATGCGCACGGTGTGCGTTGCTCCATTAGCCAAAGTTAATGAACCGGTGCGACTATTACTATGCGCCTAGCCGCAGAACTTGTGTCTGCGCGCGATATAATTACCTATGAATTCGAAAACCCCTCGTCTTGTGAGACTCTTTTTGCCCGCCAGCGATATTCTCACCAGAAAAGTGACCTCTCTCCGGATGGTTAAAAGGTGGACGAGCATTGCGTTTAACACTTTTTATGCAATTTTTTTTTATTCCCCTCTCCCTGTCAATCTTATACGCTGTTTTTTTCAATCCTCGTCCGTTTAGATGGCTACGTAAGTTATTTACGGTGTAACGAACGGCCGGTAACTAAGTAGACATTTTTTTTTTTTTCATATTCTCAAACATTAATGTATTAAGAATATTGTGTTCAGATTTTATTTTCAAATTCGTAAAATTGACAAAATTGAATGGCTTTTGAGTGGTTAAACGGCCAAATCCGTCGGCCCTTCGGCAAACTTTGAATGGCATTATCTCGAAGAAGCGTTTTCAATAACGTCTGTCGCAATATCTCGAAAACGCTTCGACCGATCGTCTTCTAATTTTAACACTGTATCGTTGGGTACTTTTTCTATGACGCCACGCCGTAGGATTTTTTTTTACTCGAGTATTTTTTTATGAAAATAAATCCAACAGGTAAAAAATATACGAAAAAAAGCCGAACTATGTGTTTCAATTGTCGCCATTTTTTTAAAAATAATAATAAAAATAAAAAACGATCATTCCGCTGTCCGGAATCGTCACAACGGCGACGCAACATTTCAAAAAAACCATTTTACTCCGGCCGCGATAACGGCGTTTCCGGTTGACCAATTTTCATGATAAAAATCATTTAGCAAGTAATCTTTATGTACTTTCGAATGAAAAAAACTCCGATGATTTCGTATCAATAGTTGTTAAGAAAAAAATTCTTAATTTGCACCGACTTTTTTGTTCATCTACCGCTTGGTTACCCGGCCGTAAAATATTGTCGACGTAAAACATCGTAATCGCGAAAGTACGAATGTTAATTACGGCGAAAATATTCTTCGTGTACCGCGTAAGTTTGCGAAAGCGTTCTCGCTGTGAATTCATGGGCGAGGAAAAGATTTGCGCCGCGGGTATGTACAGCGATACACCAGAAGCAGAGCGAGATAATGCATATTCTACATATATTTTCCCACGAATCGTACCGAGAGATTACCTCTACGTGCCGTATTGACCGTTCATTAAGTATTCAAGTTCGTTTTTTTTTTTTTTTTCTTTTTTTCTTTTTCATTTACCATGTGATATTCCACTCTCATCGATATTATGGAATCCAGGAAGGCGAACACACATTTCCGAGCGACGATAATGTATTCGTGCATCTCGTCATTTTTTTTTCACGAGCAGATATTCTCCATTGAAAAAAATCATTAAATTCTCACGGTTGAAGCTATTATACTACTGATCCGGTATTCTCGATCGGACGACTCGTTAAAATTCTGATATTATAATATCGAGTGCCGAAAATCATAAGGACGTAAGAACGATGCAAAAGTTTATACGAATTTAAGTCTTTATGATTCTTAGCCGATGATATAATCCGGTTATAGGAATATATTATAATACAATCGAGAGACGAATCGACCGATGCGATCATCTTGTTCGATGACATTTCGAAATTGATCAATCTTTGGGTAATCATTGTTATCAAGGACTCGAATGTGCGGTGAAAGTCATTTGTCTGAGTGGAATATTCATTCCGCAGGAAAATCAACAAATTACTACGAATTTTTTTGTTCTCAATTAAAAATGATGAATGACAAAGTTCGGTTGTTCGCTCTGTTAGAGAGCAGCGAAAATAAAAAAAAAAAAAAAAAAAAAAACGAAAAAGGGGTACTTGAGAATTTTTTTTTTTATTGAATTTTTTGTGAACAAATCGAAAAAAAAAAAAATTTCCACGTCGGATAACGAATCCAATAGAAATTTTAGCGAGTCGCTTATAATTGCGAATTTTTTTTTTTTTTTTTTTTTTTTTTTCATTTCCGGCGCCGAAGTTTCTATCTTAAGTTTCATCCAATAGGCAATTACCGGACGATTATACCCTTCGATTATTTCGTTAGACACGGGTACTTTTCACCGGAAAAAGAAGTAAAAAAATGGTTATTCAATTAACTTTTATAATTACTAGGAATCGTGACATTCTCGGATCGAGATGGTACTCTTAATGGTAACCCGTTCCCTGTACGGGATATACAAAGTAAATGACGCGCCGGGCGTGGATGGAGCATTCAACCTTCCAAAGAAAGTGGCCTTGCACTGTACGCTCCTTGCTTCAGGTGAATCCAGGTGTAAGCGAGCAACTCATTGGCCCGTACAGCATAGCATAGGGGCTATCCTTCGGTTCGCAAAAGTGAATGTGACCGTGTTCTCCTCTCCGTAAGGCGTCCCGCCGGAGCAACACACTCTCAAAAGGGGTAATTCACCGTCTTCCGCTGTAGCGCGGTAGATGAACGAGGCATAGATAGGATTATTATTACACCTGGCCCCATAATCCCAGAAGTGAAGTGTGTACACGCGGTGCTCTCCGGTGTGCTCTCCACCGCTACCGGGGCAACCGTCATTGGGGAACACATCGCTATTCACGGTAGGTAGGGGTAAAGGCTATATAAGAGAAGACCGTCCACTTTGGTTTTATAGTATAGCTAGGTCCTTTGTGCCGTGTGCGATTTTTTTTATTTCTCGACTATCTCGCCCTTCGGAAACATGGTGGGTACAGGATAAACAGACTCGAAGGCTTAAAAGTTACCGATAGATCGATTGCATTGACTTTTTTCTAATACGAAGGCAATGAATAGGTAGACTTGTATTTTTTTTTTTTTTTTCTTTTAATATCTTACTACTTCGATAATGCCATTGCATATGTTTAAAAACAGACTTACCACTTGTTACTGAAAAAAAAAAAAAAAAAAAAAAATTTTTGGCTTAAATCAAACGAGATCACTTTTTTTTTTTTTAATCATTGTACACTCGATATTATTACTTTAAAAGTGTCTTTCTTATGGCAAAAAAAAAGATGAAGATAACATATTTTTAAATAAAAATTAAAAAAAAATTAATTAATTAATTAGTAATTATATTTTTTTTATTTATAAAGATTGTCGTTTTGGAAGTATATTTAGAAGGGATATAAAACAAGGAATTTTTTTTTTTTTAATCCGAAGAATATGAAAAATATATGGGGAATATCTTTTCTAAAGATTTATAGATATTTCGGACTATATTCGTAGTAATTTAGATCAAACGAGATAACGACGTTTTTTCGAGCGGAAAAGCCTACGATGACCGGGCACTGTACAAAATATATATCAACTTTCACGTTAAAATTTTAGTCGAAAAATTTCGATTCGTCAGTGTGTATTATTACCGCTCTCTTAAACGAGTTACCCACTCTCGGTGACCGTGTTTTTTTTTTTTTTTTTTTTTTTTTTTTCTCTCGTGTTGTTATAAAATGTATCGCGGATGTACGCACGCCGATTCAACGGCCGGACACTTCCGCGAGCATTGAAATTCAATTAAGAGCAAAACGAGACGAGAGACTTTTACTTCTTGCGACGGTGGTATCCGCGCGATCCCTTCGAGCTCCGCGGATGTATACTTGTTGGACCGCGGGGAGTGGTACCTTAACACGGCTTTTGCGATCCAATCCGTACCCCGATCGGGAAGGTACGCAGTCTATATAAGAGTGGTCCATGTCCGGATGCATGACCCAGAACTTCGCGGACAGTGAAAGTGGTATCGAGACCCGAGATCCACCGCGGTTCGCTCCCGTTGAACTCCCGCGTTTCGATGAACCGGTAGAAAAAAATTAAAAAAAAATAAAAAAATTTCAAATAAAAGATCGATTAGAGGAATGGGGCGTTATTCGGCGATGAAATAATAAAAAACAAAATCCAGTAAAAAAAAAAAAAGATCGTTTGAGGAATGGAGCCTTATTTGGTAATAGGATAATTAAAGACCGGGAACGAGTAATAGACAAAAAAAATAGAATTATAAACTTCGATTTCTCGACGATTACAGAAGGTCATTGTGATTCTCGGGCTGTTGCTCGCGACCGCGTTAGCCGAGCGAAAGATAAATCTTGAGGACATCGAACGAGATAATCTGCGGGCCGAAAGCAAATCAAATACCGACGAAACGAGACCCGAGGAAGCTTCGTACAGTGCTACCGATAAACCGATAACTAGTCAATCGGAATATTCGCAAGAGCCTCGTCGGTATCAGAATGACGGACGATCGTCAAGTTACAACGGCCCTCAGCAACTGGAGGATAAATATTCCGTGAGTTTTTTTTTTTTTTTTCTTTTTTTTTTTTTTTTTTTTTTTATCGTAAGAAACTATGTGTTTCGACGTTAAAATCTCGTTCAGGTTCAACCCGAGGAATACGAACAAGAAGCGAAATATTTGGATAACAATATCGTCTATCAAAAAGCATCGCAACCGATTCAACAGTATGCCGAATATCAACATCATCAGCAGCAGCAGCAGCAGCAAGTAGAAATGGAAGTACCGAAAGGTCTTTCTCAGGCTTCGACTTACGAAGCGCCGCAGCAGTTGTTCTACCAACAGGAAGTCATAGTGGGGAATCAATACCAGACGGTCAAGCAAAAGGAAGCCACGGAGAAATACTCCAACAGCCCGAATAAAGGTGAATCAAAGAGAGCTATCATCTCGAATGTACTTTCATTCGTGAAGGACTAAAGTAAAAGTAAATGCGCGTTACTTTCGGTCATCTTCGCGCAGAGAAAAATAAATTAATTGCTCGAACCAGTGAAATGGGTAACAACACTCCAACCAATCGATTGGTTGAGTCAAAAAATTAGTATTCCGTAATTCCGTAAATAATATGAATATAATCATAAATAACATCAATAGAAATCAATAGAAATCAATATAAATTAATATCAATAGAAATCAATAGAAATCAATATAAATTAATATCAATAGAAATCAATAGAAATCAATATAAATCAATATCAATAGAAATCAATATAAATCAATAGAAATCAATATAAATCAATATCAATACAAAAATATAAAATATTGAAAAAATAATCACGGAAAAATATAGTTATATTTTCTGCAGCGAAAAATGCTATATTTCGGAATATACGTAATTTCCATTCGGATCGTTAAAGCAGCGATTTTTTTTTTTTTTTTTTCTTACACACCGCCGATCTTCCGAAATTCAGAAGATTGTTAAAAATTTTGTCGAAATAATTTCAGAATCTCTATACGTGAACATACCGATGGCACAGCTATTGTCTTACTATCCGAATCTCTCGGCCTCCCAATCCTCGATCTCGAAGACCGACATTCAGCCGCTTCTGCATCGTTTGGCCACCGAAGCCGCTCGTCAAATCACGATTCCCGTTTACACTCCATCCTACAGTCGCGAACCTATCTACTCGCCCTCCAAAGTCGCCTATCAAATTCAACCCCAGTATCAGACATCCCATCCATCGAAATACCCAAAGCACACGCAGGCAATATTGCCGACGAAACAACCGGTCAAATTGATTTACACCCAACCACCGCTGAGTCATCAACGACAGACGACGGCGCAGCCACATCAATATCTCCAGGAGATAGTTTACACTCAGCCAGGCGCGCTGTACGCCCCGGAGGTGTCTTCGAATCGCGACAACATCTACGCCCCTCCATCCGTTCACCTTCGGGTTAATGGTCCGAGTCAGAGTTACGCCATTCCGACGAGACACCAACAGCAATACACCGCTTACACACAACCCGAGAGATACTACGCACTGCAGACGGGACAGTTTGCACCGCAGTTGACTAATCAGCTTTATCAAGAGCAGAGCGCCGAGACTCCGCAACAGAATTACGAGGCTGTGAGTGATTATCAGCGAAACTATCGAGGATCTCCTCGATTTAAGGAACTATTCAATGAGAGTCGTTCATTTTGTTTTTTTTTTTTTTTTTTTTTTTCAGATTCCCGAGACACCGGTCACCGAACTCGATTTACCCAGATTACCGGCGCAAAACTTTAAACCGGAACCCGCGCCTCGATTGGTACCGGTCGCCAATGAGAGCGAAGAATCTCGCTATCCGCAGAATCACTTGGACCAATCGCAGCCGCAATCGTTGCTGGATTCTTATATTCCGAGCCGATTGATCGCCGCTCAGGATTCCGAGAGGTAAGACTTTTTTTTTTTTTTTTTTTTTTTTTTTTTTTTTTAATATCTTTCAACATCAATTATCGGCATAATCGCGATGATAATTGGAGAGACGAAAGATTCTTAAACGGTTTGTGTGTTACCCAATAATTGCAGATATCGAGAGAGACCTATTAGACTCGAACGCGGCTTTCTTCCGTCGAAGATAAACTTTGGTCATTCTTACAAGAAACGGAAGGCTGAATGAATCGGAGAGGATTGCAGTACGCGCCAATGAGCTGAATAAAAAAAAGTGTTTAATTGATCGGACGAGCATCGGTATCGCGATGCGATTCGGGGAACGAAAGTTCGAGAGTCACGGATTATTATTTTTAAAGATTGTTCATCAGAACCTTCATTTAGCTGCGACTAATCGTTAAATCTCCGAGAAATTTGATTCACGGACAAAAAAAATTTTTTTTTTTTTTTTTTTTTTTCATATTCTGATTCGGTATGCGCATTGATTTATCTAGGAAAAAAAAAAAAAAAAAATTTTTTTTTCATATCCTGTTCGGTATGCGCATTGATTTATCTCGAACAAAAAAAATTTTTTTTGTTCATATCCTGTTCGGTATGCGCATTGATTTATCTCGAACAAAAAAATTTTTTTTTTTTTTTTTTTCGAATTCTGATTCGGTATGCGCATTAATTTATCTCGAACAAAAAAAAATTTTTTTTTTTTTTTTTTTTCGAATTCTGATTCGGTATGCGCATTAATTTATCTCGGACAAAAAAACTAATTTTTTTTTTTTTCGAATTCTGATTCGGTATGCGCATTGATCTATCCCGCCTAATGATTTTTGAAGGTAATTTAGACGCGACAAAACGTTGAATACCGCCTTTAAAAAACATTGTAAAGGTGCCTTCTTCATCGTAATAATTTTCATTTTTTTTTTTTTTTTTTTCACGAACGCGTACCCCCGGGAAAAGCCGAACGTAAAGTTATATCTAGTCTTTTATCGAAGATCAACAGAGCCGTGAGTTTATTTGTAACGATTTCGCGAGTGCACTTACCGTGAGTGGGAAAATGTAACGACGTTAATAACACACTTCCCTACACACGAGAATTCTACGTCTCGAGATTCGCGCGGCATTGCCCGAGGGATGCGAAGCACAATTTTGCGATGTGACTTTTACGAGTTCTATAATGTTCTACGACGCGATAGAACCCCCTCGATGCCTAACCCGATACCCTCCGGGGTTTCGCGGCTTTACGACATGACACGCGTTGCACCGAGCATCGTTTTACCGTCTCTCATTTTATATTTTAACGATCATAAGCCGCATAATGGACCAACTCCGACGCCGGAACGAGTTCCACATCTTGGCGTCTTTCATTTTCGCAAGGACACGTTTTAAACACCGTGGTTAATTCGGGACGACAGTAACGGGCAACGATAGTTTAATTACTCGACAATATTTTAACGATAAGGGTCTCGCGAAGGTGCAAAAAAATAATTGTAGATTTATTTTTATTATTATTATTATTTTTTTTTTCCAATAAAATGACGAAAAAATCATCCTCGCTTTTTATTTCACACACACATACATATGTATATAACGACCGTTTCGCGGAATATAGCATTTCTCCTCGGTTGAGAAAGTGTAAGTATTGCAGGAATTGCGCGTGGAACTCGTCGAGTTTACATTTTCACCGACAATTGTGGGTAAAAAAAATTAATAAATATTAATAAAAATTAATCAATAGTGTGCAAAATTAAGTTTGTTGGAGTTGCACATGCGATGTTGCGCGGGCGGACGCAGAGGGGCTGATTGGAGGGAAAAAAAAAAATTATAAGCACGAGTGCGTACACAGGATAATAATACGAGTTACGACTCGGTTATCGAGGACGCTTTTACTTTTCCGTGCCCGCGTTCTCTCGAACGATGCGCCGCGCCGACTCCCGGTTACTCGCGCTTGGACATTGTCCCAAGATGGTCTTTGTGGATAAGTGAGATTTAATTACGAAGATGGCGTTAGATGGGAGTCTAATGGATTAAGATTGCATCATCTTGTTTAAGCAACGTTCCAACCCATCTTTCTACCTTTTCTCCCGAATCGAAACATATTTTTTATTAACAATCGATTAAAATGAAGTTTTACATACGGTGGACATTGTCGTAATTATATTTTTCGTGACTGTGCTTTTTTGCCGTCTAAATCGTTGAAAAGATCGTAAAATACTCGACAGGTAAAGTCTTCAGAATTTTTTCGAAGCATATGGTGCAATCGGGATGATTAATTTGACGTAAAATTAATAAAAAAAATTGTTATGAAATTCGGGAAAATATTTGAATAAAATAACAATAAGCTATAATATTTTTTCAAATTTTTAAAAAAATGTTTAAGTTTTACCTCAATTTTTAAAAAATTTGTTTCAATTTTTCAATATTCTTATTTTTTTAAATTTCTTCGGATTATTGCGCCCATTTTGCCTCGCGTACCCCTTTTTTCCCGTTTCACTCGAAATATTCAACGGACAATAAAAATATAAATAGAAATAGCAAAATTAAATAAAACAAAAAAAAAAACTACTGACGGAAAACCGGTTAATCTGAAAGAAGTTAAAAATAATTTTACAGACCAGCGGGATTAAAATAATTCATCAACGCTTCCCCCAACTGCATGGGCGACTTTTTCACAATCCTTAAAAAAATTTTAGGCTTCTTGCGAATTGCCGATTTTTTAATTAACGGTTATTAGTGCATAATTTGAATTTTTCGGAGTGAAAACATTAATTCTCTTGACACGAATCGACTGCGGAGTGCGAAGAAGATCATTTTTGTTTGACAAACCGGACGGCAATAAATGCGTATCGTAACGACAAATAAACTTGTTTGCGAATCAACATTGCGTACATACATGCCTGCGTCAACGTGAGCCGAAACACGCGGGAGGTAAAACGTGAAAGCTAGCGTTGCTTAAAGGATGAGCCAATATATGCCGTAGACGCTACCGCCGTGAATCGATTGGCCTGAATTTTCGAGAGTCCGCGCGAACGCGTGAAATCTTCAAAAGCATCGCGAAAATTCCCCATAAAAAAGAAAAAAGAACCGCGATGCACCGTCGTACGCAGCGAAAGAGCATCACGACAAGGAAGTCGTCGAAAATGACTTAGATCTCCCGGAGGTTATTTTCTTCTGCATTTCTTCTTTTTTCAAACTGTTGCAACGCTTTAAAGAGCAACCGGCAAGCGGGGGAAGCGTCATTCGTGCGCGGTTAACCGATCCGTGACTACTCGCTTGGTCTCGTCGTCTGGTCGACAATCCTACTCATCCGTGTACACGATTCTTGTCACTAGAGCTTACCGATCGCGGCCGATTCACGTAAAGATCGGTATATATCGGTACGTCAATTCGTCACATTTACACAACTGGACAAAAGGAGAACGGGTAAGCGGCTGATCGAAGCGATTTCCAGGAAGACGAGCATACCGATCGCGGTCGATTGAAGGAGGGTTCGGTATATATCGGTTCGCGAATTCGTCACATTTGCACAACAGGACAAAAGGATAACGGGTAAGATCGCTATTGAAACGGCTTCCGGGAAGACGATCGAAAGACGTCGTTGTCCGAAAGAAGGCTATAACTTTTATACGCAAAATATAAAAAAAAGGGAAATCCAAAGACTTTCACCTTCCAGGAAGGACAGACAAAAGGAATCGCAAAGAAAAAAAAAAAAACGAGATCGCTTTAATTTTAGTAAGGAATTTAACTATTTGGGTCTGCATCGCGGATCGGTGTTGCCAGGTCGATCGAGAAGCCGGCAGGTATAACAGAGATACCGATCTCTGTCTCGGATGATTTAATGACTTGGGGGAGATCAGGATTCAGGCTACAAGCGCGGTGACGCGGTCCGGCATATATATCCACGTGCCAGACGCGGATTCTTCCATCGAGGATCCGAGAGAATCTAGAAGCTACGCTATTGGCAGGTGTCTTCCTTCCCGTATGTATCCGAACGATACCGAACACGAGCGCACGGACCAGCGGCACAGCAACATCCGTCTCTTCGGGCTCCCGAAGTGAAACTATAATGCTGTGTCCTTCTCAAACGGGGAGCGAGGGCTTATAAGGTGGGATGCTGTGGCCTCGGCTTCATCAGTACCAAACGCACGCGACCCGTCCACCGAGACAGCCACTTTGAAGGTTCGATCGTCATGAGACACGCTCGATTATACGTGAGTTTTAATACTTTTTTTATTATCATCACCCTTTATCATTACTTATTTGTACAATTAGAATTATCGACTTTGAGACGCTAATTAATAAATAATCATTTTGGATTCATTAGATAACGAATAAATCATACCGATCTCCGGGATACCGATACCGATCTCTTTATTTCTTTCTTTCTTTTTCGTCAATTAGTGACACTTTCAGGGCATGTGTGACACGTTTATCGTCTCGTTTGGGTAATTCACGGAATAATTAGTATTCGTAAGAACAGCCTTCTAACATGCTTGTTAAACATTAATGACATGTGCTTGCTGTGATATTAGAGTAATTTTGACGATCATGAGAACATGGTTATTACATTCTTTTAATCGCATATGCAACACGTCGACGATCTCGGGATTTGATTGCGAATCGGTCGATCTAAACGAGCTTACCGGTTTCTTTCTTTAATAAAATTATCGTTGCATCGATAATTTGATGTATAAAAAATAATTTTTTTTTTTTTTTTTTTTTTTTTTTTCATTCTTCTTTCGTCTATAATACGACTATGGTGTTCTAGGCCAGCCATACGAATCGCTTCCTGACTTTGGTGACCGTAATTGTTGGTGAAAGTGTTTCCGATTTTTCAAGCATTCACGATTGTGCCCCGGCTACGTCGGTTCGGTATCGCACACGTGTATTCATCGTTGTGACTGTGATGTATACGTGTAACGATGGTAATGGCTAACACACGCGGTCACCGGAGAGCAGATGCTGCTTCTGCTCTCCAGCGCGTTAGTGAAAGTCGAGAAAGAAATACTTGAAGTTTGTTCAACGCCACAGATCCGATCATCTACGTAAATGCGTGCGCGACCGGTATCGGTGCCAATAGCAAGGTACATTAGGTAACACGTTTTGATCTGAACTCGAAATATTGCAATTAAGTATATTATTATGGACACAAAAGACAGATATTTTTGCCGAAAGATAAACAACGTATATCATTTTTTTTCCATATCTATCACAATAAAAAAAAATAATATTTAATAATAATATTTTGAAAAGTATATATTAGATCCGTAAAGAAGATTTTTTATATTTTATTATTATTAATTTTTTTTATTATTTTTATATATTATATAAATTTTATATAATCTTTTCACATATATATTTTTACATTCGATTTATATCTTTATAGTTGATCCTCCAATAGCTAGCCTACTCTTGAGAGCAATTATAACCCATAAAAAAAAACAAATCAATGAAACACTCCGGAAGAGTAAAAATAATAGCCATACTACGCTGTCTGATCGGATAGTAGCCGTAACTACTCAATTAGCTACAATCTACCTACATGGCATTTTCGGAGCGTCGAACGCGTTAACTGCGTACGCTTCAGTGCCTTTTCACACCACAAATCAGTCGAGTCTCGTATAAATGTGTCTTCTCTTTCCCTTTCACTCCTGTCGTAGTGCAAAAAAAAAAAAAATGAAAGATATGTCTAAATTCATTTCTCCGCATCAACGCGGCAACGATTGCTCGTCTATCAAGAATGAAATATCTATAGAGCGAAAAATGCTCGTTAGAGCGCACCCGCCACAAGTTGACCAACAACGGATGGAGGGAGGGGAGGGGGAGAGGCGTCTCTGGGAAATAATGTATTAAAGAAAGCGGTGAAAATGCGAGAAAAGGGCACACGCCGCGCGACGCGAACGAGAATAACGAAACCTGTTTTATTCCGTGGCGTGTGTTAGACTGCACCTGGACGCTTGACCCAGCCACCTCGTGACCGACACTCCGATCTTTAGGAATCAAAACCAATGTTTTTTTTTTTTTTTTTTTCGTCGCTATTTCTGTTTCTAACTCGAATCATCTTTCGTTTCATTTCGAGGTCACAAAAGACTTTCCGGCAATTTCGAGGTCACGAAAGACTTTCCGGCAATTTCGAGGTCACGCGAACTCCGCGGAGATTTCATCTCGGAATATCAAGCGATCGATTATGAGTTCATAAATTCTTGGATCGGATTCTCTGTTTTCTCTCTCGCAGATCCGCGATTTTCCAATGTTTCCTCGAAGATCGTTGAACCTTTAGCCGCGAATGAATAAACGCGCGGACAGCGATGTGATAAAAAGAAATTAGCGAGTGTGTCCGTGGCGTCCGGAGGAGGTAGAGAGACCGCCAGGCGAGTCAGGAAGGAATATATCGGGTGAAAGTAAGAATTCCATTATAGGTTTATGCCGGGAGAAAAATGATAAGCACACCGACGATGATGTGCCTGCTACGCTCGCACGCGTGCCACGCGAGATCGATGGGATTTATCTTAATTTTTTTTTTTTTCATCGCAGATTCCTCGATTGCCCTGAACCTGTTGATCATAAAACTCGTATAGTTACAAAACTATGGCCGATCGAATCATTAATTGCAATAGTTAGGTGAAAGGAGTCTCGACAAGAATTCAAAGTCGGATGACACCGAAAGACGAAGAAAAAAATGTATAGCTATGTATACATATGTATGCCGTTAGTATTTCGTTGCGGGCTCTTGATTGACCCAGCTTATGGAAATAGAAACACCGTAGTCCCGTTCCACTAATTTTAAATGCAGCACGAGAATTTCTTTCGCGTGTTTGTTTAGAAATTAATTTTTCGGACCGGTATCTAACCGATGAATCTCGATGAATAATGTTCTCGTCGTTTATGCTTTCAGCTCGCCTTTACCCTGGTGATACTCGCCTCTTGCGAGCAGCCGGCTACAAACGATGAGCCAACCGATTCGAAGGATGATGAAAAGATCGGTAAGCTCGAGGACCTGGACGAGAATACGTCTGAAGCCAGTGATAACATTACGAGAAGCGAGGATCCTCTGAATGCCGAAACCGATCAGTTGCCGATTTTGCCGCCGATCATACTTCTCGATTTCGCTAACGATCTCGACAACTCCTCGTCCGGTGACGAAAAATCGAAGCGCACGATCGACAGTAATCTCGGTTATGGCTTCGGCCGCAACAATTTGTTCACCGGAAAGTATAACTACTACTTTCCAGCTGGCAAGTCCGGAACTACGGTAAGCATCGAGGAATCCATAAGTCCGTTTTTGCCGAAAACGATCATCGAGACTGTAAAACCGATCACCGAAAAATCGTATCTTGGAGAGGCCGGCAACGGATACGGACAGAATCCGTTTCGGCAAAACTACGCAACTGGTCTTCAGGGTAACAGACAAGTGGCCCAGACTTCGAACAATCGGTATATCAGTTCTCAACCGGTTTTCGGTCAACGGACGAAGCTCTACAAACCGTCGCAGATAGACTACAGTGCTTATACGGAGTTCAGCTCGACACCGAAAAGCACCGTCGAATCCTACACGACTCCCCAACCTGATTACCGATCGAACGCATTTGCAGCGAATCAAAACGCTTACGCGACGGCTAAACCACCAGTTCAATCGGGTTCCTATAATTACGGATTTTCTCAGGCGCCCCAAACGTCCCAAAGACCCTTTGGTGGTTTTTCGACACCCGCGCCACCTGCCTACGTGACACCAACCGCTCCGTCCTATCAGACGAGATACACAACCGCAGCAAACAGTTACAGCACTCCGCGACCCTCTTTCGATGGTATAACTACTTCCAGACCGGTCAATTCGGACTCGCAGAGTTATTCATTGGGCTCACCATTGACGTCATTCGCCAATCTTCCGAGATACACGGTCGAGAACGGCGTGAGATACGAGCACAAGATCGTCTGGAAGTATCCCGACGGTAAAATATCGCAGACACCACCGACCTCTTATGTGAACTCTTACAACGAGTTTTTAACGAGACAGAAACCCGGAATCGGCGCACCTTCAACAAACTATCAGAATACCGGATCTAGCGGAAGTTTTTCCAGTTCCGGATCGGGCAATGCCTATCTGACTCCGGGGTCGAGTTCCAGCTATCAAAATTCGGCATCCAGTCAGTCCTCCTTCCAGAATCAGAACTATCAGAGCCAAGTCATGAGATACCAGTCCCAGGGATCGCGTTATCCAGCTGAGAGTGTCGGAAACATCTATTCCAAGAGTCCAGCACAGTTCCCCAAGGATTCGGAACTCAACAAACCAGCAAGGCCCAGCCAATTCGTTTCATCAGCTTCACTTCTGAGTAATGCTAACTACGCGATCGGTTCGAGGCCTCAAGGCTCTCATGGACAATCCTACAGTTATCAAGGACAATTCGGACTCAAGAATCCTCCGCGACCCTCTTCAGGATCTTCCGGTTATCAGGGATTGCTCAGGGATAACACGAAGAACGCGCCGGATTCCTACGGCGCGACTACCTATGAGGAGCAAAGACCGGTACCAAAGTACGCCGTCAACAGCCCAAATCCTGAATACACATACTCCACTGAACCATCGGCTAAAAGCACCACCCCTACAAGTTCTTCAGCTCTCTTCACCCCTAGTGGGACACTTTCGCCCACTGTTCTCTCTAAATATTCCCCTCAGGCGCAGAAATACCTGACGAAGGTCTTCGCGACCGGTAACACTGTGACCTCATCAAGCGGAAGTTACACTAAACAATCGGTTCCCCAGGTGAACACCAATTACGAGAGTCTTCTTAATTACAATCCATCGATATCGCAGTACATCAGAAATCCATCCTCGATCTTGAATGCCCAACCGACGTTCATTCAAGCTGGAAATTCGCTCATACCGGTCATCATTCTGCGAGTCGATGGTGCACCACCGATCCAACAGAAAACGACGCCGAATATCAATCTGAAGGCTCTGCTTCAACAATATTTGACTCAATACGCCGGAAGCATAACTCAGAATGGAAATCAGAACTCTGGCAATGGTGAAAACTACAAAGCTCCCAGCGCAGCAGCGCCGCAGAGTCCCCTCTACGAGTTGACGCAGCTGGCGCAGAGCCTAACTCAGTACTCTCAGGATCCATCGGTAGCCAACAATTTTGCCAAACAATTCGAGGGAAATTTGAATCAAAGTCCCTACGAAACGTCCAATTCATACGTTCCGTCGCGAACGACTTATGAAAATTCCGAACAAACCGTCGATTTCGAAGGTCTGGGAAAGTACGGCGCTCGCACTAGCAAACCGCAGAAAATCAAAAGCGTACAGATAATTGAGGATCCGAGATTCACGAGTTACAAAGTCAACAGTTGAGGGGCTTCGATTATGATCGCCGAGAACAAAACGTGCGCGTGTCGAAAGAAACACACGATGATTAAATTACTTACTCTGATAATTCCTCCGCATAAATTCATGTTTCACGATTAATAATGATAATTTTTTTTACCCATCGTCACGGCAGGATGAACACGTGCAAAGCTCAGGAAAGATTGCTCTCTGCGCTGTTAACCGAACGCATGTTTATATATATGTTTTTCTTTTTACACTGACATTGGAAATAGCCGCGAGGAATCGAATATAAGAGTAAGTGCCATGAAGCCGGAGTGGGAGGAGAGCGTAATAATGGGAAAAAAAGAGAAAACAAAACGATACCGAAAGAGAGAAAGTGGTTATTTTATTTTTTTATTTTTTTTTTTTTATTATATATATGTATTTCTTTTTTTTTTTTCTTTCTCTTCTCAAAGATGCCGTAGTTGTTTACGATGCATAGTATTTAATGTTGGGAAATGTGCAATATAAATAACAGACCCCCTCTATCGTAATTGAATGCCCGAGTTTAATGATTCCGAGACGAGTGCGCGCGGGGGGCGTTTACGTTAGATTCTCGACGAGAATCCACCGAAACGTATCGCGTCAACGGGGGATAAGGTTTCTTTGTGGGATAAGGAATCAAGTGAAAGACGGTATTATCCAAATAATGTTCACACTTCAAAAAGGTACCTTGTCAAAAATAGTCTTTAAGATCGGCGGCTTCGTTCTCTTCGACTATTCTTTGTAATAATGTTTAATATTTTTTTTTATATATATATATATATTTTTTTTTTTTTTACAATTATGTACGCGCTATATTATATTCTGTGAAATAAACGATATACCTGGTTACGTATAAGTGCGAAACAACTTTCTCGCTGAATTTATCGGTGTCTCGCAATCCTAACAAGCAAACCGTGATGCATTAAGGAGGGTGTATCGTTACAGTCTCAGCTAAAAGTGAGATTCCGATAGAATTTCGAATGCACAACTTTTATTTCGCAGAAATTGATCCGTTTTTTCCGAATACGGATAAAATTTTTTTTAATTTTCGATTTTTTTTTTTTGAATGTGAATTTACGAATTTTGGATCAGAATTTCGGGGAACGCTGCGCATTATACTCGAAAATATTTCGGGCAGTTAATCGACGGTATTCGTCAGTATCGATTAAAAATTTTTCGAAAAAACAGGATTTTCGAATATTGGAAAAAATTCGAAAAAAAATTCATGAGCATTTGGACAAATTAACGAATCAACTTTAACAACTTTTTGCATTGATTATTATGAAAAATTAATGCTTTCAGCATATTTTGTAGGGTTGATTTTTTCCAATTTTTTTTCCATCGGAAAATCTTCGTAATTATCTGCGAATCTCACTTTTGACTGGGAATGTAACGATACACCCTCCTTAAACGATGCAAATTCACCGACTCGAGAGGGAGGGAGGACTCTCGATGTAGAATTATTCAGTGTGAACGATCGCGGGAGCGCATCGAACTCTCTTAATAAATTCACCGTCGATTAACCATTGCCGGAAGTTTGATAATACCATTAGAATGTGCAACAGCGGAGTGCGGAATATCGGAAGGGATGCGCGCGGCGCTGTTTCGAATGAAATGTATATATCTAACTGGTGTATACCGTAAATCGAGATATACCTCATATCAGCCGTAGCAATTAAGTTTAATTAGTGAATTAACAATACGAATGAAAATTTGCGATCCGAAGCGGACTAATAATAACGTTGGACGGCAGAGAGTTGATTTCATGTTTTCACAAGAGGCGTCGGAGAGACTACCGACTCCTCTGGAGGAGAGAGGGGGGGGGGGAGGGGGAGGTCTCGGGGAAGATGATATCGCAAAAACTCTAACTGCTGCCCGAGCAATTAACAATAGAAGCGTTTAACGCGAGACAGGTTACTCGTCGGTAGGGATAAAGAGTCGTCTCTCCCCCACTACATTTCGTCGTCTCCTCGCACACCTACGATTGCGAGGAGTTTCTTCCACGTGCTTAAGCCTCCCGACAGATGCCCGGTTCTCGTAGGATCGAAGCCAGGCGCTGGCAAACGGACGGTAATGTGTGTGTTCTAGAGCGCATAGAGCTCCGCACAATTGCAAAACTATTGTCCGCATGATAGTTGATTCTTTTGATCTTTATGCCGATTCTAATAAACGGATCTTCTTCGGAGTCGCGATCGACGAAAAAATCATCAAAAATTGCGCAAATATTAAAGGAATTATGAATTGATTTTTTTTTTTTATCAAACAAGATAACAGGTCTATTCAGATTCCAGTTCAGCAGATCGGGATATCCGTGCCACATTTCTACGATTATCGATATCGAGAGAAAAAAAAAAAAAGGTAAATCAAGTGAAATCTACGGTATGTGTATAACGCGTGTAACGAATAGCGAGCGCTAACATACTCTTGTATATTTATGGTAGTAGCGTGGAAGTGTTCTGGTCGATGATTCCCATAATAATAGCCGTTGCCCCTTGGTACATCCTAAGCGCGCCTCAGGTACTACTGCTCCCTCGATTATGCCCGCGCGCGTACAAGAACGGACAAGACTTTTACGGCTGCGGTCGCGTGTCACGAATGAAAGTATCCTCACTGGCATCGACCACTGTTGGCCGGACTATAGGATAATATTTAGAACGATATTTTTCACTTGGTTACCAGAGTGTATAAAGAAAATCGCGTATCTACTATGTGGCTCAGTTCTCGCGAGGAGGTCCTCCTCGAAGGTACCCACCATCATCCGGCCCCAGTGCGAGAGAAGACGCGTCGTCTAGTAGTATCCACGAACCCGAGAAGATTGTTTCGTTCTTATAAATTTTTTTTCATTTTTTTTTATTAATTTTAATATAAAACCCAATTGAGAATCAATGTGTACGCGAAATTCGGTGTGAATTCGGCTCGAGGAGATAAACGATAATACGAAACGATTTCATCTGCGTTAGCCAAGTGCCGCGGTGGAAAAATGTTAATTCATCATGTAAGTAATCAATCCGAGAAGGCAGTGTTTGCCGAATGCACAAGATATTTAAGCGAATCTGACGAACAGTGTGATTACGCGACCGCTATTGACTTTTGAATCGCGAGAATTGAATCGATCATTAGTCAAAATCGATCTATAATTACGGATATCGAAATTTGTTGCGATGAAATTTCAAATTTATCGAAACAGCCGATTTCCTGCTTGACGCTCCTATGCAATAATTCTGGAAAATCTATTCGGAAATACTTTGAAAAAAATAAAAATTTAATTTAAAAAAAAAATCGACAAAAAACGTATAAAGATATAGGAAGAAAAAAATTAGAAATGCCAGCCGCCGGGAAGCGTTTCACGGACAGCTTTTAATCAAGTCAAATCGTTCGTTCCGCGCACAGAGTACGCGCCCGATCCGCACACACACACACACACACACACACACCCAAGTGTACACAGCGATGCGCGGCAACAGTGAGAAAGTCCAACGTAGTTTTGGTTCCGTGCACATCCAGATCCTATTCGCATTATAAAGCGCGCGTTTTCTACACAGGTCTATATTTTTACTTTTTCCATTCTGCTTTACTTTTCTGGGTCATCCCCTTGATATTCTTGTCCGTTTGCGAGTTGTGGCTTTGACACTGGATACCCGGTATATCAAGATTATCGTGCCGTTTCGCGCGGCGAGCTCTCCTTTCTCTATCTTTGCTTCCTATCCGGATAAACATTTTTTTTTTTTTTAATTTGCGTCCAAAATCGTACAATGGCTCCGTTTTTGCAGGCAATTTTTCTCCTGCTGTGCTGGCCGTGCATGAGAGCGATCGCGACCGAGAAGCCACCGTCCGAAGATATTTTCGATCAGATTGCAACGGCCTCGGAAAATCTAGGCTTGTCCTTCGAGAATCCTGACAGTTTTTCAAAATCGACACCGATTCCAACGACTCCCAACACAAAAGAAGCCGTGACGATTCATTACGAGAACTCGAATGGATTCATACCGATCACCTCGATCGACGGGATCGCGTCTGTCCCGACGGAGAAAAATTCGACCGACGAATCGGAGACGTCGTTCGATCGCAACGAGGAATCGGTTCTCCTCGAAGACGATCCCGCGTACTCGACTGAGGCGCGAATGTTTCTCAATCTCGCGGGACCCCCCGCCGATCGTCGATCGTTCGACGCTCAGGAGGGTCAGAGCGAATTCGAGATACTGAAAGTCACCAACGAGACTCCTGCCATAGCGAATTATCACGATTTCTACGAGAACGTGCAGAACAGTTTGCATCGCGGCAGAAGCGGCACCGAGAAACGATACGAGCAGATCGAGGAGCCGACGAGCAGCGGAACCGGTGCTCAGAATCAACGAACCAAGGACAGGATAAAAAAGATCGAGAAATATCTGACCAAGTATCAGGGTGATCAGGATCTGAGAACCAGTGATTCCTACAAGAACTATTATTCATTCGGAAACACAAACGCAAAACCGATTGGTCAGAATAAGGAGATATTCGAACCGGAGAAAGTAGCGGGTACTTTTAATCAGCACAGTACATTCTACGATGTCTACAGCGAGAGTCCTAATAATCGTCAGAGGACGTCCACGATGTCGAGATCTAATTACGAGAATAGCGGCACGAGACACGCGCAGAAATCTCATGGTTCCGCGAGCGCGAAGAATCGTCACGTTAACTCGAAGCCCGTCGTGGTCGTCGAGCCGAGCGATTACAAATTGGACATGAAGTACGGTCCCGAGCAGGCAGTCGCCAAAGTTTCGAATACCGATCACTACAGAAACCAGAAGCTTCGCAGCGAACCGGAAGTGGAGTCGAGGAGTCTTCACGATCTGGATGCACGTGTCAATCGCGAAGATCGTTACGCGCTGAACTTCGATAGAAATGAGGAAAGCGGTGACTATTCCGATGAAGAAGCCGATTATCCGGAAGTCACCGAGAAGCCTAAGAGGGCCCACAAGTCTAAGAGACGTCCCCACGGTTCGGAGACTTCGAGAAGATTGCCTAAGGAACACAGAGGACATCAGTCTGGCGCCGACGATGCTGATGATTCAAGGAAGCATCATTCAACGAGGGCAAAGGTCCACAGGCCTAAGCCAAAGCCGAGCTACTGGAACGAAGAAGACAGCAGCCCAGCGTCGGAGGAGAGCTCGGAAGAGCAACATCGCAACGTCAAATCAACGAAATCTGAAGACAGTTCGAACAAACAAGGATCCAAATCAAAGGGGACGAGCAATTGGAGTCAAATCGGTCCTAACATCGAAGTGTCGCATTCAAATGGATTTGAGATCGATCAGCTAAACAAGCCGAAGCTTCTGGTTCCGGTAAACCTGAACTTGGTCCCCCTGTCACCCTTCGATCATTCGACTGCCTTGGGCAACAGTCAAGGCTTCGACTTCACCAACGTACCTAATTTCGTCACCGCAACGCCGCTCGTTAGCAGTCCTACTCCACTGCTCAGCACCAGCCAATCCGTCATCGCGTCCAACATCGCCCATCCGCCCAACGCAGTCAAAAACATTCCGAATATCATCAACAGCAATTACGGACTGTCAACGGCGGTTCCCGATGTCATCGTTGGACAGAATACCTATCATAATCCTGTCCATGCTCTGCTTTTGCCGCAAATGAACGTTCACAACAAATTCGCGACCAACACGCGACCGCACTATTTGCCCAGCACCGCATCACCGATGTTCACCGTCACTCAGTCGAACAATCAAAACAACGTTCATCCGACTGCGTCGAGTACACCTACTCAGAGTTTCCATAGTACCGTATCCCCACGCATCGCGAGTTCTCAGAACGTTCATCATTTGGTGATTAATTCGCCGTCGCCGACACCGCAGCCACAATTCGTCGTATCTCAACCGACGTACACGCAGAATCAGGCGAACAATCAGAATTCTCATCATCATAATCCAACTATGCAGAGCATACCAGTTCAGAGCTATCAGACCACTCCGTCACCGAGGTCCGCGAGTTCGCAGAATCATCATCATCATCACCAATTCACACTTCATCCGGCATCACCGACGGGTCAGCCACATTTTGTCTTATCCCAGCCAACTCATCAGGGCTTTCCTCTTCACAATCCCTTCAACGGACACGCGAATTACAATATTTTCGTGAATCCGAATGGAATGCACGGACAGAATCTGATTCAGCATGGAAATCAGAACGGACACGGGTTACAGATTCAAAATGCTCCGACATCAGTGACGACCCATCAGCCTGACACGATATCGAACAGTAATCCGCGTGGATTGGAACAACAGCAGAAAAATTCAGGACACAACAATGGCGGACAATATTTGGCAACCGCGAGCTTCGCCGTAGGAAACGGAGACCACCAAAAGAACAACGTTGCGAATGATAATAAATATTTGGCTAGTAATCAGCACAGTGTCAACAGCAACAACAACAACAACGTTAATCAGAATAACAATAATCTTAATCAAAATAGTAACAATTACTTTAACGAGCATCACAACAATCAGCAAATGGTAAGACCGCATCAGCAACAACATTTCTATCAGTTTTACAGGGACGAACAAAATGCCAATGGAAAACAACAATACGAACAGCCCATTCACGAAGCTGCGTCAATGATTCATACGCCACAGACCGTTCCCTATCATTTCAATAATCAGAACTACGCGGTCGGCCAATTGCACGATCAGAACTCGGTAAATCCGACCATTATTGGTCACAAAGTCAGAGATCAGAATCAACAGATTCTCAAAGCTGCCAACGATATATTTGAAAACACTTGGAAGCAATTGCAGCAGTTACGCACCAACGAAGATGCGGCCAAAAATATGCCGTATCAGCATGTCTACCGGGTGAACGACAATGTACCAAGTACGAGCAACTTTAACGTCAATACGGTGAATCATCTGCAAGGCTTGAATGGCAATCAGATGAAGGCACATTTGCCGAATTTGGGAACGCAGAACGTGGAGATTCTGAATCCAAATATAAAACCTAGTCCACTCGATCTGTCGATGATCAGTCCTTATGGGAATTTGAATCACTACCAGGCGGTGCTTACAACGCCGATACCGTTATACACCACGGCCGCAACTTTCTTGACACCGAGGCCAACCGTAGCGAGTATCAGTCCTGAAACGATGAATCTTCAGAACTACATGAACTCCTTGGCGCAAATAGGAACGCACAGTAATCAGCTGAACAAATTGGAGAACAAGCCCGACGGCATGAATCAGGACAATCAACGTGCGCTGTACAACCCCATCAATTTCGTGCCGAATATCGATCTGATGAAGAGTCAATCGATGCTCAATAGCAAGCTCGCCGAACCGCTGCCAAATCAATTGAGTCTCGTACCAGTAATTCCCGGCGGTAATTTCTTCAAGAGCACATTCGATGCGCAGAACCAACTCGTTCAGAAGCCACGTCTGCGTTCCGATCTCGAGAAATACGCTGATGAGATGTTCAAGGAATCATTGAAGACGATTTACAGCACTCACAAGTGGAACAACGATCGAAGATCTCGAGGAAATTTCACCGCTGCCGATCTCAGCGATCTGGCCAAACTCAAGGGTGAACTTCAACGATTCAAGGCTTCCATGCCGGATCCGAACTTCACGGTCAAGGATATTTTAGACGCTCATCCCACGGAAACCAAAGTGCGAACCACTGAATCAACGAGAACGACGAAAAAACCGGATCTCTCGATAGCCGCGATCGAGCAACTCTTCAAGGCGGCGGTCAAGAACAATTTGTCATCATCCACGGATCCTTCACAGAACACTCGTCCGAAAAATCGACAGAATCACGGTCATGCATCATTGAGACCAACTTCCTCAAGCGATCACACCAACGAATTCCGAAGTTCCAAGCATCAATTGAACGACTACTTGACTCCACCAAAGCCGAATTCCTTCATCTCGAAGAGTCCGTTCAACGATGCTCCCAAGCCCATCAAAAAGCGACCAGGATCACCTTCTAGATATAATTCCAATGGAAGCTCCAGACCGAGTTCGAGACCCAGCGCTTTGAATTCCCGACCAGCACCGAATCTTGAAGCATCAGCCAGCAGTCATCAGGAATCCGGAGTGCACTCCAGTGGCCCGCGTTACGACAAATACCAACACAGACATTCTCACTATCCTCGTGAAAAGGATTCGCATCGGCACATAGATCTGGCAGATTACGGAACGGATTCGAATTTCGACAATTACCCGACCTTCACGACGACCGTATCACCGGACGACGATTCGTTCAAACCCTCCAGCAGCGAGCAATCCTCCAAGACGGAATACTTCGATATAAATCATCCGCGAACGCACAATCTTCTCGGTCTGTTGATGAAGAACAAGCAGCTGCCGACCGGAACGGCGCAGAGCTTGTTTCGCGAAGACGAGGAGCTGAAGCAGTACTTCGACAATGAAAAGAGGAGGGTACATCTACAGTTTTACGACGATAATCGTAACAACTTCCAGAAGAAAGTTGACACTCGTCCTGTAAACATGGCGCCTCCGGCTCCACCGATTATCCCGCAAATACGGTATTATACCGGTCGACGAGCTGCATAATTCAAGTTGACGATGATGACGATGAAATGACTATCCAAAGAAATCCCCGTTAATGCCTAATCGCCCAAGAGTCAGCACGAGATCAGATATAATTGGCTTGCCAAGGACACGAAAGCGTGATTTACCTTGCACGATTATTATTAAATCTCGAGGTCCGTTTATTCTCTTTTTTTTTTTTTTAACACTAATTCGGAAGATTTTTCAACTATGCTTTAAGTTATTTTTAATGGGCACTTTTGACTGATATACCAAAAAAAAAAAAAAAGAAATTTCGTTATGTATGTTAGACTCGATTGTGAATTGTACATATAAAAAAGTAAGAGTATATAAATGTGTATTATAATTTAAATCTGAATAACTCCGTCGACATTTATTGTATTTTATTTACCTGTCCCACTCTGCAGTGCCAACAAGACAACAATTGCATGAATTGGACAGCGAATAAACGAATCGTAACCGCGGATATGCAGGGGGGCAATATCAATCGTAACGCTCCGTAGAATCGAGGAAATAATAGTTGCGAAATCGTTGCAATATCGACAATATCCGATATCTCGGCCTTTGTTCGGCTACAGTTTCCTATCGGGAGGGAATATCAACACTTTCTTTCGATTGTTTCCACGAAAAAAGTCACCAAACGTAACGGTACCTCGAGGATCTCGCGTCGCACGAACCGGTGAAAGTCACAATCGTTGGTGACCGGTGACAATGCTTGTATCGCTCGGTTCCGATCACCAGTGGGTGACACCTTACCAATACCTATTTTCACTTTTCTATACCGATCATAAAACGATTATTGGAGGTGCAAGAAAGTATATTTTCTCACCGGTTAGATTGGTAGCGTATCACGTTGAAAGATACTTAACGGGTCACGATTATTGGTGATCGGTAGCGAGCCGATCGCTGCGATCGGAGGGAACAATTCATTGCCGATCATCGCCGTGGGTCCACCGAGTCCCCGGGTAATATACAACGTAAGCGCTCACCATATTATATAGTCATAATTTATCCGCGCGTAATCGAAACAAATCGGCATCAGAAGCTCGAGACCATTCACGTGAAATGACATTTACCGATGACGGGCGCACAGAGCCCGTCATCAGTACCGACAC
Organism: Cryptus armator; assembly: GCA_963971235.1. Lineage (NCBI taxonomy): Eukaryota > Metazoa > Arthropoda > Insecta > Hymenoptera > Ichneumonidae > Cryptus > Cryptus armator. The sequence continues at coordinate 14,079,939 of OZ020240.1, forward strand.
GTAGGCAGTTAATTTTCTTCTTCATCTTCCTATTTCCCCCGATGCCCCGCAGGCATTCTTACCTTTCTCTAGCGCTGCTTCGTTCCCGCAGACTTGACGCCTGGAATTCAATGTTTTTTCTACGTGTCTGCCTCGCGTTCGAGTGAGAGAACGAGATTAGGAAGATCAACGAGCCGAACGGAGTCAGAGCGGAGGAGTAGAGTTTGTCACGCACGACGACGCGGAAGATTTTATTAGGCAGCTTGTAGCAATTCACTGAGCAAAAACGACGTTAAAGGGGATTCGAAAAATTATTTTAATACCCCGATGATGGCCTCTTCGGGGCTCTGCGACGTTACTCATCTTTGAAGAATCTTACCGATCGACGATAAACTTGCAAGAAACGAGAGGATCCAATTGCAAGACCTGGAAGTTTAACGCCCCGCTGCGCCACCGAGCTTATGATTTGAATTACTATTTCTTCGTCGGAAAGGAGGATTTTTTGTCGCTTTTAGAAAAGATTGTGATTCCGTTTCGTTGTCTCGCATCGCTAATCATCGAGAATATAAAAGGCTCCTGCGAGCGATCGTGTCGGCCAGTTAAGAGGAAGTTCTAGTTTCCATCGGATCAGCGTAATGGGTACTATGCTGGTACGTGAATCTTACACATTTTTTTTTGTTGTTTATCGCCGGATTTGACAGTGACGCCAGTGCCACAGCATCCAAAACAAATCTTGACAATGTGAGAAAACATCTGTTGCAGATCGTCAACGCTGTACTACTGTTGGGGATCGCTTCCGAATCGAAGCTCATCATCGAAGGTGCATCGTCATCGGTAACCAGTGACAGTCCAGTTGTCTCAACCACAACCGTGTCGAAGCGCGATTTGACCACTTTGGGTAATCAGTACCGACAGCGATACAACGTTCCGCACAGTAGTACTTCAAGTTCTTACGACGATAATTCGCCGGCTGGAACGACTGTCAACACGATATCAGTTCCGAATCCGTCTCAAAGTGTTCCCTACAATCCTCATCAGTATTACGAGGAAAGCAATCAACGACAAGAACCACGAGGTGGTCCTTCGATTCACGGAGAAAGATCCCAAACCCCTAGTGTGTTGCCAGCTTTTCAGGGTGGATTTCCGGCGAATCCCGACAGCGGATATCCGAAAAATTCGGCATCCTACGCCGCCCAACCAAGTCAACGCTTTCAAAACAAAGTAGCCACTGGTGGGAATCAGAATTCACAATATTTCGCTAATCCAAGTAGCTACAGATACGTCACAGATAACAGCAGAATTGGACCACCGATTAACGGGAACTCTTTCCCGAATTCCGGTGGTTTTCCACCATTCCAGAAGGTCAAATCGGCACCAACAACGACCGGTCAATATCCTGGCAACTTCAGGGATCATTCCTACGAGGCACTTCCTAAATATCGCTTCAATCCCGGGTCATCCATCAACAATCAAGGTTCGATCGGTAACTCCCGGCAACTCTCGAAAGGTCCTTATGGAGGTTCACCATCCTTTCCCGCTTCCAAGAATCTAGAAGGCACTGCACCAGCATTTTCTCCGGGATTGTCCAGCGCTTCGGGCTTCAAGTCATTCGATAATCTTGGACAGAATTATCAGTACGGTGTACCGACTGTTGGTTATTCCAACACCAAGATAACGCATCCGAGTCCTCTGCAGTTACAGAATAGTCCCGAAGTGTCAGGTTTGGTACCGGTTTTTGACAACGAACCGGGTCTCTTCGAAAACGGCTTCAATTATCAGACTCATCCATCCGCGGGACTCAATTTCGACTTCTCAAAAGCCAATCCTACTTCTCTGCCCGATGGTTCTACTCCTTTTTCCTCGGCGATCGGCAACTATCAGTCCCGAATCCTACCTGTTCAGTCGCCAAGTAACACTCCGCTTATTTCGCAATACAAAGCTTCCGGCACCAATGCTTTTGGCAGCAATGAATTCACGAAACCCAACGGTGGTTATCAGCTACTCGCTAATCAGCCACAGTTGCATTTCACGACTCGTATCCCTCTGAACTCCGGCGTTGATCGACCGTCCGTCGTCTATCACACTAAACCATTCGAAGAGATACGGACCGATGTTGAAGTCATCAAAAAAAAGAAGCCAACACCTCCACAGCCCGACGATAGCGACGAGCATGACTTTGATGAAGGTACTTGATACTTCGATTTATTTGAAATCGATCGATTCTGAGTTAATGTTGTTTTTATGCGTCGGGTTGCAGGTTACAAGACAGGAAGTGGAGGCATTGGTTACTACCCAGAAAGTGGACTCAAGAACTCCGAAAGGGATACTAGTTTCGAAGTGCCATCCTCGAATCTTTTCAATTCGTACGACGAGACCTTCGGGAAACATTCCAAACTCGCGTCCCGCGAGGAAACCACTAATGAGAAGGTTCGTCCTTTAGTTAATCAGAGTTCAAAGCCCGTCTATCAGAGTATCGAAGAAGAGGATGACGGTAATAGGGACAAGTCGGAGGAGGAATATCGTGCCAGTTATCCCGACGGAGAAGCTGCCAACAACAGTTACGAAGACGAGGAAGAGCAGGAAAGCCGAAGAAGCGAGCGACACGAATCCAACGGCTCGTCTTCCAGAGAGAAACAAGAAGACGACGAAGACGATGACGAGACGAATCCGTACGAAAGTTACGCAGAGGATTTTGAAAAGGAGTTTGAGGAGGGGTACAGGAAGGAACTTCCGAAAACCGGTATGTATATCATTAAAAATTGGATTATTAAAGGACCCATCGATTTAAGGTAAAAAGTTACCTTTTTTTCTTCGGATTTTTTTAAAAATCGTGTTAACAATCCTATTAGCAAAAAAACTCGCGATATTAACAGAAAAAATTGTGAGACGAGTTCCGTTTTTTCAATAGGATTTTTTTTTTTTTTTTTTTTTTTTTAATAGTACTTTTACCATTTTTTATATCGGCGCCTGAGGATTTTATATCGCGGGGGAAATTTTTTTTTTTTTTTTGCCAAAAATCGGTGGTCTTCGTTAAAAAATATGGAGATGAAAAAGAAATTTGTTGCGCAGAATACGTCCACGTGAAAGAAGTACCAGACATCGAGGAGCCGACTTCGGAATCGAAGAAGCGTCCCGCAACGAAGAGTCGACCAAAAACTTCCCGTGGTGGTACCAGAGAAAAGAGCCGTCGCGTCGTTCAAAATACGCACGAGGAGCCCAAAGAATACGAGAGTTACACGACTCACGTGTACGAGGAGAGACCGAAGAGTAGTTATAGGGACAACGACGGACGCGGATCGAAAACGTCCTACACGACGACATCGAGTTCCGAACCACCGACCGAGCAGTCCTATGGTGAAAAACTTCAACGCGATCGCGGAACCACGAAATACACGAAGAAAGAAGGTTCCGAATCGCGGATACCAAAGGATGAATCAACGAAATCGAGAAGTCCTTCGAGTCGCGAGACGAATCGAGAGCCTTACAGTCGCGATACCAATCGAGAGCCTTACAGTCGCGATACCAATCGAGAGCCTTATATTCGGGATACCAATCGAGAGCCTTCGAGTCGTCAGACCAATCGAGAGCCTCCGATTCGTCAGACCAATCGAGAGCTTCAGGGTCGTCAAAGTTCGTACAAATCGCCGAGGCAAACATTCTCGAGTACACAACGGCCCTTGACCCTCACTTTACCGACATTCGAGTCCATCGAGTCGTATACGTTTCCTCCATTCAGTAGCCAGAAGGGAGGCTTGCAATTCGCCAGAGCTACGGACACATACGGCGCACCCACGTACGGCGTTCAGTCGGTACCAAATCGCGAAGCACCGAATGGAGGTCTCAAATATATCGCAAATGGTCAGCTTTCGCGAGATTTTAGTGGTATCTGATAACTTTGATATACTTGTTAAGTAAAGAGGATGTATCGTTACACTCCCAGCAGAAAATGACATTCGGGGAGTATTTGGAAGACTTCCCAATAGGATACAAATCTAAAAAAAATCAATAATATGGGAAATGCTAAGACATTCATTTTGCGTAATGATAATTCCAAAAAGTTGTTAATAAATTAGTTTAAAAAAAAGTTGTTTAACGATTCATCCGATAAACTAACTTTTTTTTAACAGAAGTCGATTCTTTAATTTTTCTGAACAAATTCATTTTTTTTTCGAATTTTTTCTGTTTTTCCAAAGACTCGTTTTTTTGGAAAAAATTTTTATCGATTTTTGGGAATATGTTCGATTAATCACTCGGAAACTTCGTGACTTTTCATTCATGAATAAGAAAAAAATTAATATAATTCGAAAATGAGAAGAAAAAAATTCGTATTAATGAATTTAAAAAAATTTTTTTTTTGCTGTAAATAAAGTTAGTTTATCGAATGATTCGTCAAACAATTTTTAAAAAATTTATTTGTTAACAACTTGTCGGCATTATTATGCGAAATTATCCGAATTTTTATCCTTTTCGGAAGTATTCGAGATTCTCTCTGAATCTCACTTCCAACTGGAAACGTAACGATACACCTTCTTAAATATATTTGTTGCGTCGTTGTAATATGTTAATTAAAAAAAAAATGCGTCAACGAGTCGTGAGGATTACCCGTCTGACAATCAAAAGAAAAAAAATGATAAAAAATGTGTCTTTGATGTATAGATTAATAAATACAATGTTGACGATCGAAGGAAACGTTGAAAAATAATTAATCAATTTATTTTAATTATTTACCCTTTCCGCGAATCCGCGCGTTCGATGAACCCGAATTATCGAAAGTCTCTTCGTGTCCACGGAAGGTGAGAGTATTTTGCAGATGATTTCCTGTCTTCCCGAGATAAGAACGCCGTTCAATAACGTTCTGTTTTGTTGTCCGGCTCCAGGAAAATGGCTGTCCGTCCAGTGATTGTACACCGTCGAGAACCCATCACCCCAATCGTCATTAAACCTCACGGAGAGACCTATAATTTCGTCCATCGTGATCCCACACGCGTATTCCTTTACTCCGCGACTTTAATAGTTTTAATTAATCCCGTTGTTATTATCGAAACTGAGCGTTCACCGGGAGTTCGTTCGCGAAAAATCGTATATAAGACTGGAGTTCGGAACGAGAGGAGCATCAGTTCCATCGCAAATCCTCCTACAAGATGAAGACTGTTTCCACGGTAACTCCATCAGATTTTGCAGAATTTCATTCGACAATCTTGAATTTCCGGTATTTAAGTACTAATTTTTTTTTTTTTTTTTTTTTTTTTAATACAGATAATCCTTATCGTTGCGTTGGCTGCGACCATTAGCGCGTCTCCAGCGATAAAATCGAAGAAGCAGGAAAAACGTGGTGTCGCACTCTTCGGACCGTCTGGATACGATGTCTTCGGAGTCGTTCCGGCATTCGGCGCGACTGCGTGGGCGCCAAATGCTTTTGGAAATTCAGGATGGCCGTCGGCAGGCTCCGCTGATCTTGCTCTCGGGCAAATTCAGCTGCAGGCCACTCACAACGTCGCTCTTCAGGTACGAAGGCTATTTTTATCTTAATTTTTCGTCAGTAAGAACAGAAGATTTAAGAGCGTCGGCGTCGGCGTTTTAGGCTCTGAAGGATCCTTATCCCGGCACACCGAGCATCGCTTATCCTCCCGAAGTTGTCCGAGCGGTTCAACAGGCCAAAGACGCCAATCACAACGTAATGGTTGCGCAACACCGGGTCGCTGAGGCCAAACAGAGCGCAACGTTTCAGCAGAAAATCGCTTTGGCGAAAGAAGCTGCGGCTAGGGAAGCCGCGATTCGGTAAAGAGAGCTTTCAATGCTTTCTCAGGACATCGGGACAAATGATAGGAATGTAGAAAATTTATTTTCATCGCAGATCCGAAGAGATAGCGGCGCAAGCGCAAGCCGAGGCGAGAGCCAGTGCCAAGCAATTGGTAGCCCTTCAACAGCGTCTGGCGACACTGAAGGACTCCGTAGCAGCTTCGCAAAGGGTCGCAGCGGCGAGGGAAGCTGCGGCTGCAGCTGCGATTCAGCGAAATGCTTCCGAAACTGCAGCCGAGCTGAAGAAACAGGACGTTGACAAGCAGATCAGTCAAAGCGAACGGGAAGCCATGGTACGTCTTCAATTAAATAATTCTTAATTCAGTAGAGAAATTTCGCGAAATTTAAATTTTTATTTTTATTTAATTTTTTTATTGCGTTTTATTGTGTATTTTCCGAACTATTTCGGAAATATCGGCGGGGATGACACGAGATTCAAGTATCAACATTACGATATTCAAATCATTGTTTCGATTCGCGACCTGACGGAATTTTACGAACGAACTACCGAAACGAACGATCGGACTGAAAATATTTTGGCAAAAAATGATAAATATCTTATCTGTGGAACTTTTACGATCTATTCAACGATTTAGAAGCTCGAAGAACAGGTCTCGGAAATGAAAAAGAATTTTTAAATTTTTTTTTTTTTTTTTTTTTTTTTTTTTAGGATAAGGACGTCGTGGCGGCCAAAGAGAACGCCATAGCTCAGGCCATTCAACACTCAGCCATCCATAGACCATCCCATCATCCTTGGGGATAATTCAACGATATATATAAATTTTTTTACCAATAATTCATATAGATGAAAATAGTTTCTAGTGGCATTGTATTTAGCCAATGGTGGTGGTTTTACTTTTTTAACGGGCATTTTACGAAAAACACTTATATCCTGTTGTTGTTATAGTTCAATTATATTGTTACAAATAAAAACTGAATTCCGCTAAATATCGGACTATCGGAACAATTTTTTTTTTTTATCACCGAATTAGAACGCATTTCGTCGAAGCGGAAGTACGCAACGCTCGCGAAACGCAATTTCGATCCATTCTCGGAAATAATGTCATTGTTTGCCGACATGTAGCGGCGATCTTGACCACTCTTGACCAATGCATCAAGTGCGCTACTTACCTTCCAGAAGTGGAAGCAATAGTTCCTCTCCTGCAACGACAGTGAAAGTTTCGGGATATACAAGCGGCGATCCGGATTTCACGACACGGACAGTATCGACCCAAGAAGGTAAGGTCAGTGTCCAGTTGCGTGCTGACCGGCGCAAGTCGGAAACAACGGGTTCAAGAATCGCTCGAGATGTTGATCTCGTATCCTGTATCTCTCGAATGAGCTTCTGCACGAGTCTTTCCGTATAATCGGGAAATTCGCGTGGATATCATTGTAATTAAAAAAAAAAAAAAAAAGAAGCGGGGAAACCGAGCAAACAGAATGAACGCTCGATCAGTCCGCAAAGTACAAGGTGCAGTGACCCGATAAAATAATTAAAAAAAAATCATAGTCGATAAATAAAAAAATGGCAATCGTTTTCCTACAACTGACCCACATAATTTTAATCTGCGATCGTATCGCGCAGTATCGCCGGCTTTCGCTGGCAATTGAACGTTGATCATAACTGGATCTGGATCTGAGAAAACTGGCGGAGGCGATCGAGCGGTAGCCGAGCCTCGAGAGATCGAAAGACGATCGTCTCATATCGAATTGCCGAGTGCGAATAGGCGCTACGTCGCGATATTCGCTCGGTTATATTCGAAGCTTTGGGGCTCCACCTTTCACACAAGACGAGAGGCGGAGATACTCTCGCGGAGGAGACCGGATGGCTTGCACTTTCATCGTTGGCGTTCTTAGTTTTCCTTTTTTTTTTTTTTTTTTTTTTTTTTCTTTCATCTTCCAAGTACTTCCGTTGCTCCTTTTATCTCCCCTACTTACCGGGGACCTCTCCTATTTGCTTTCCTTTCTTCTTGCTCATCTAGATAACGACCTGGCGGCCGTCGTATTAATGGCAAACACCACTCTCTATCTATTGGTCGAATATTTTTAAGACTCCCGGACGGCAATCGTCAGGGACTGTAACCAAACGATTTTCTCGTTTACTTTTGCTGAAAACGTTAATTACGATTGCCACAGAATCTTCGGTTTCACCTTGAACGTCACGGACAGTTTCCCGGGAGAATTCTCTACGACGAGAGCGTCGCTTCTTTTTCGTTTAAACTCTAACGATAGATCTATCAATGCCTCGGAGTTTAAGGTTATAGAAAATAAGGCCGCGGTGACAAAAACTATCTGGAAGACGACGCGCTACAATGATATAAAAATATATTGGAATGCGCGACAAAATGGACCACTCAAGCGATTCTGGGAAACTCGTTGATATACAGAACAGTATTTTACTATTTTCGAACCTAAAATCGATTTATCGCATCCTCTTCGAGTTTTGAGACGAATAAAAAAAAAATGGGGCAAAATGAATCGTAATTCAATTGTACTTAAAAAATTAAAAATTGAATTTTCATTACTTTCTTTTATGAAAAAAAAAAATCTTAATTTTTTTTATTTTTCATTTTTAGTTACTATCTACATGTCCATTAAAAATAATGGAAGACTTTTCTGTAAATTGCCACGAATTTAATTTCATGAATTTTGGCGTTGGTCCATTTTACCCCAAAAATCGATTTGCGTACCATTTTGCCCCACCCTTCCCTAATTAAAAATGGGAAAGGCATATTTGAATAAACTTGATTACCCGTTACTCCGAAAGCTCTCCGTACTCGCGACTCTGTAATCTCCGCTTCGTGAGAACGACGGGGAATATAATACGCAGTGAAATCTTCGTTAGAGAAGTTACAGAGATGCGTGCAAAAAGTTTCGGTGTCGTTAAACGATGCCTGACAAGTGGAGCACGATGCCCATGACGTAGAATTGTACAAAACATCATACCTCGTCGAGTTTCATTGCCGCCAACGTCACGTTGAATGTCAACGTTTGCCATTGCCGGGGATCGCTCGGTGTCTCGCATCGCATAGTCTCCCGGAGGGTCATTTTTCGAATCGGATATGCGCACGAGTCCGGTTTGCGAGATCTGGACAAACGCAGGATTGCTTACCTCGCATCGCGATCATCGGAGAGGGAGAAAGCTATACCTATAAAAACGAAGCCTCGATCGGTAGCCACACGTAGTGTAACATCGACCACGTTAGAAATACACGCACGGTTCATTGGTACCTTGAAAAATGCTTTCGATCGTAAGTAAAAAAAGAACATGACGACGGTGAAATAATCGTGATAAAAAACTCCGACTTTAATTAGGGAAGAGTGGGGCAAACGAGCACGTGGCGCAACAGCGGAAAAAGAGGAATATTGTTGATATTTTTTATTATATTTATTTGGCGCGAAATTCGACAAGAATTGAGATAAAATGTGAAAAAATGAAAAAATTTTCAATTTTTTATTTTTTTTTAATTAAAATTGTAACTTTAAAGTTTTTTAATGAAATTTTTTCTACATTTTTTTTTATCCCAATTTTATTCCATTTTTTTCTGTTTCTATATGTCAATTTTGTCCGGGATGGCCATTTCGCCCCACTCACCCCTATTCAAAATTGTTGGTGTCTCGATTTCAAACATATCAGACACGATTTTTTTCAACAGACCGTGGTTACCTGCTTACTGGTTAAAACTACTCTGGCAGGTTACGCACAGATCGGCAATGGAAACGGTTGGCAGGGGTGCGTAGATTTTGACTTTTTATCCACCGATACATCGTTTAGTTCCTTCCAAACCAATTAATAACAATGCCTTGCCGTATGACAGTTTAATCGATTCTTATGGCACTGGTGGCCAACATTTCGGTGGAAGTTCGGAGTACGAATCGTACGGACAAATCGGTAGTTATCAGCCTCAACATCAAGAGCTCAGTTCTTACGGCGGATTCGGCGGTGGTCACGAGGATTACGGTGGTCACGGAAGCTATGGACACGTTGAGATAAGCGGACACGGTCACGGTGGTCACGGAAGCTATGGACACGTTGAAATCGGCGGACACGGTCACGGTGGAGGTTGGGATCAGCATCAGTACGGTCACGCGGTACCGATAAGTGAACACATCGAAGTCAGTCGGCCTGTAGCCATTCCCGTTTACAAAAACATCGGTAAGTTACCGATTTCCTTATTCTTAGCATCAGACGAACACTAAACGAAGAAAAAATCGGTTGAATCCGCTAAATCGATTCAATCCGCCCACTATGCCAATTATTCAGATCAATCAAACAAATATCTACGTCGCCTTCTGCAACTGCCGATTTAGCGAATCCAACCGATTTTTGTATTTCTGCGAAAAAATGTGTAACGATCGGCGTTTTAATTTGTTTAAGGTGTCCCGGTTGCTCAACCGGTTGCCATAAAAGTGCCGCATCCAATAGCGATAGGTGTACCGCAACCATATCCCGTGCATCATCCGGTTGCTCATCCGGTAGCGATACCGGTGGTGAAGACCGTTGCGGTACCCATCGAAAAGAAGGTACCATATCCGGTGGAGAAAATAATTCCAGTACCAGTCGAGAAGCGAGTGCCAATAACAATCGAAAAACACATCCCTGTTCCGGTCGAGAAACCATATCCGATACACATACCGATCTACAAGCACATCTTTCATCGAAGTCCGCCGAGTCACGGTCACGGATGGGGACGATAAAAAAAACACATAATCCGAAGAGGTTTATTCACGTTCGCGGCATTATCCTGTTGCGGAAGCATCCGTGCGTAAACGAGAAGGTCCTCGTGAGATTCTACCGATCGTGCATTACGATCGGTTGTTACTTGTGGCGAACGAGGAACGCCTTGACGGATACCCGATGCAGAAGCATTACATTGCATCTTTAACGATATTCGACACACCGCTAGAATCGCTCGAGCTTCGGACGAAATTGTATAGTAGAAAGTTCAATGACTTTTTGTCATTCGTCGTCGCATTGATTCGCGCGAAATCTAAAGCTTGTCAGCCCGCGTCGATTAAAGTCGTCGCCTATCGAAAAACGCTTCGATAGAGAGCCGATTTTGCCTCATTTTTTCATAGCTTTACAGTTTAAGTAGTTACCTTGTTGAATTGTCGATAAATGGAGTTACAGATAGTAACTGTAATACCTCTCAGTTATTCTAATGCTTGTATATAGTTGTTGAAATTTATATCACATTTTTTTATACCAAATAAAACGTTTATTTAACACACATTTCATTTTTGTTTCATTTACCTTTATGTTAACTGATTTTTCCAATTTCCGTTCTCGTGACTTCGCCGACCTTCTCACGGAAGAAATTTCTACGGATATAAATATCGACAGAGAGATCGTTTAGTCAATGCTTCGCTGTGAAATAACGATGACTTATACGTAGACGTATTTTATTGCATGCATCGCACGAAGTAACAAATACAGTTATAAGTTAATCGTCGCGATCCTTCCGATACAGCTAATTAACGAGATAATTCAGCGATACGAGAAATAACGCAGCGATTTATGTTAGCCAGCTACCGGGTTTGCTTCTCGTCCGTTGTAAAGAAGTTATACTCTTCTCGTTATGCTCTCTTCACATAGCGAACACCGAACGAGACGAAGGCCTCAACGAGCACGTCGGTCACTCTCGCAAACTCGAGAGCGCTGAACTTGGAGTTGTATTCTCAATCAATCGTCTCGTTACGATACTATATGCTCAATGGATGTGACGACATTTATTGAGAATTCAAAGATCCGATCGTTCGATCGATTTTTTCGATCGATGTTCGAAAAAAAAAAAGAAATAAAAAATCTTGATTTTCAATGTAGGAAAGGGAGGGTGAAAAATTTGATATAAAAATTACCGAAAATTGGGATAAAATCAGAAAGTTCACTAAAAAAAAAAAAAAAAAAAAATGGATCCATTGTCATTTTTCGATCTTTTTTTTCATTTTATAGAAATGTTTATCAAATTGTCGTAAATTTTTTTAAAAATTTCATCAATTTTGAGAAATCTTATCAAATTTGATTTAAACTTAAACATTTTTTTTTCTTAACGTTACCCAACATTTTTTAAACTCTTCCTGTTTCTCCGAGTTTCGCTCTCCCTTAATAGTCATCTTTTATTTAAAAAGTCTATAATTTCCGTATTGCGCGTAAAACAAACACGGAAAAATGTCGTGAAGAACATTTTTTCGCTAATACCGTCAATTTCTACGCAAAAATTGCAAGAGGTACCCGTTTGTGACATTTTTTAACCGTCTGAAAGAAAAGCGTTACACAATTTTAATTCGTTATTTATCTTCCCGTATATTTTCCCGTAGAACACCGTAGACATCATTATTTTCTCGTCATTCCATCGGAAAGCAAAAATATCGTTATCCGAAATTCCTAAAAATCGGCACATTTCTCAAAAATGCTAAAACCAATCATTTTTGTAACTCATTGTTTAAGCTTCATATCCGATACATTATTTCCCGCAAACCTCGAATTCGCGACTGATTTAACACCCACATCAAAATTTCACACAAAAAATCTCCCCGGAAGTTAAAAAAAAAAAAATTTCCGGGATAAATATTCTCAAAAAAAAAAAAAAAAAAAAAAAAAAAAAAAAAATGTCCAGCGTCCCAGACATATACGTAACGCTAAAGTCCATTAACTCCGATGAATTACGAGCGCACGTTAGAAATTAAAACGGGATATACGAGTCCATGAATTATCATAGACGATATACGGTTACAGAGAAATAAAAATAATCGAGAGTTGTTCACGGTTAAGGTAAGCGATCGGTATTCGGTGTCGAACGGGCGGAAGTTGAATCCTTTACACGAGTATCTATTTCTCACCGTGTGCAACTATCGACTGTGTATTATAATATCCTTCAATAGTATGTAATACCGCGGAGAATGTAAAGGTACGAAGAAATTTCCGGTCAAAGAACGCACACAGTGATTCAGTTGTCTGGAGAGTGAAAGATTCGAGAGACATTGGCGCACACGCGGTACAATGTAGCGAACCATTCCACGCCCGGAAAACACGCTCTTGAGGTTCACGGTAAAACAATTGCGCTCTCTTCTCTCGGTCGGTAGTTTGTGTATATAACTCTTACACCTATATCGGTGACGGTCTGATATGCTATTTTAGCTTGAAAATACTGCACAGCATAAGCTTGGGGATAGGAGAGCACGTACGCGCGATGGCAGTGAAAGGCGGTGGGGTATATTAAGCGGCGGAATGGAGGAAGATGTACCAGTCATAGACGAGAAGTCTTTCACGTTAAAACCCAAGTCAGGCGTCTGAGACCCGAAAAATCATGCGTCTCGCAATGAACGGAACTGTGAGTCACGGAGATAAAATTTTCCGACAAGTAGATTTTTTTTTTTTTCGCAACCCTCATTCGGTGATAAACGATTAATCATTTTTTCACAGGTATTCCTATTATGTCTGATGTCGATGGCTGCAGCTTCACCGGCAAACGTCGCGGCTTACTACGATCAGAGTAGCGGACAATTTTACGTACCGATGTATGGACGGATGTATCGAATATCGAGATCGGATAACGAAGCGGCGGGTTCCTCGGAGCACGGAAGTTACAGTGAGGATTACGGTAGCAGCGGGGGTGGTGGAGATTACGGTGGTCATCAGCAGCAGGGTGGTGGTTTCGAACATTCGGGATTCCAACCCTCGTCGGGATCGATACACGGTGGTGAGGAACAGCATCAGGATTACTCGGCGTTTACTGGATTCGACGGGGGCCACGGAGGTCACGGAGGAGGAGGTGGAGGTCACGAGGGTGGATTTGGTGAAGGACACGATGGAGGTTTCGGCGGTGGACATGGCGGTGGACACGAGGGTGGATACGAAGGCGGTCACAATTACGTTCAAAGTGTACCGATCTCTCAGCATGTGGAAGTTACGAAACCCGTTGCGGTACCGGTTTACAAGGAGATCGGTAAGGATGACAATTATTTACGAAGATTTATCAAAAAAATCGTTGATCGGTAAGACTGATCGGTAAAATCGGCAAAAAATACATAATTGACAGAAATTAATACAGTATATTAAAAAAAAAAAAATTCGTGTTAAACAGGCGTTCCGGTTCCTCATCCAGTGAAGATTCACGTACCCCATCCGATAGTCGTCGGAGTCGCGCAACCCTATCCAGTCGCGGTACCGGTTTCTAAGCCCTTCCCGATACAAATCGTCAAGACGGTGGCAGTTCCGGTTGAAAAAAAAGTACCCTATGCCGTGGAAAAGCATATTCCGGTACCAGTGGAGAAACCAGTGCCGATAACGATCGAGAGACACGTGCCAGTGCCCGTTGAGAAGCCCTATCCCATCAAAATACCGATCTACAAAACGATCTATCATACCGTGAAGAGTCACGGCGGCGGTCACGGAGGTGGTCATGGAGGTGGTCACGGAGGTGGTCATGGTGGAGGTCACGGACGCTAACAACTTCATTCACGAGATCACGAAGAAAACTGAGTTGATCGGCAAAATCGGTTGGCGAAGAACCTGAAAGCTGATCTTCTCGTTTCTACCCATTCATACATCCATAATTGTACATACGCTGTTGTTGCTCCTTTTTTTATACTGTTTTGTATCTTATCTCGTATACCTTGTTGTGTTTTTGTTTTAATAAAAAAAAATATGAAAATTATCCGAATTTCGAAAGTACAATGAACCAACGACATTTCCTGGCGCTCGGCGAAAGTTAAAGTCGCGAAGATCGCGCGACGATAACGACGACGCGACAGTATACACGAATTCTCACGTTATTCCGAAGACTCCGTCGTATCGCGATAGAGATCGGAAGTCTTCGAGACAATGATAATCAGCGTGAAGTTTCAGTCGAGAGAAATACCGCAATTTTGCGACGAAATAGAACGATTTTGTTCGTAGATATCGTGCGAAACTTCGCGAAATATCGCGTTTCATACATCGTACTTTCTGCAGCGATATAACGATATCGAAGTTTTCTCCGCCGATTTCTCCAAATCGAAAGCCTGTTGATCATCGTACTTCCTCGTTAAAACCTATTACAGCGAGTACGTTCGATAAATTGATCAACTGTCTCGATTACCAGTTGAGTCAAGAAAAGTTGCGCGCGATCGAAAAATTAATAAATCGATCGAACGATTTTTCTTGATATTTTGCGGAAGTGTCATCGAAATTTTGCTTTTCTCGATTTTGAGATTTTTTGGCGCAAATGATCGACAGTGGATCGGAGGATACTTGTAATCGAGAAATTAATAAATCATTCAACCGGAAGTCAATTGTTCGAACTTTTTCGATTTTTCGCGGAAGTGTCGTCAAAATTTCGCTTTTTTTATTTTTGCGATCTGCTTTCGAGGCAAATGATCTCTACGGCAGATTGGAACGCTGCTAATGATTTTGTTTTCTCACGATCTAACGGATGAGTATGCTATTATAACGCTGTTGGTCTATCGCGGTAACTACGAGTCGTTATATATCTCGGGTAACTGCAAAGCGTTTCGGCAATGTACTTTCATCATTCTCGTACACAGAGCGCACAAAACACACGCCGAGGGCACATGTTCGGAAGAGGAAATACGCCGAGTAAGATGTTTTACAAATTGGAGTTGCTTATGAGGGGGAGTCGCGCGCTCGCGCTCTCGGACCATTCTCTGCGGTGTGAAAGGAGATCGCGGTAATATGAGTCGAATGCAATTCTTCCGCGAGACGCGAAAAGAATGATCGGTTGTGAAAGGAGCCGCGAAAAAAAAATTGCCGTTCATTATTTACACATGACGTGAATGTAAAAACGTTTGATAATAATTGGTCCACTAGACTATTGCGCTTTAACCGCATTGTAGATCGGGCGGCGAACGTCAATTGAGATATCCCCGCTGTCTCGTTAATCCTGCGAGGGAGAACGGGGGCAATTATGAGCGCGAAAACAAAAATCAAAAATGCTTCTGAAGATTTTTCGCAATTTACCGTCATATCAATCAAAATTGCAATAGAATTCCTTTTTTTTCGAAATCACCCCGATTTTTTTTTATTTAATCGTAATTTTAAAAATCGTAACCCCGTCTAAAAAAAAAAAAATTTGATCTCATTTTTTTAAACAATTTCGACTCAATTTTTTTTTTGATTGACCTTAATTTCTCAAAAATTTCATTAAATTTTTTGAATTTTTTTTGAGACATTAATTTTCGATGTTTATCAATCATTTTTGCTTTTGTGCGCCCGTTTTGCCTCGCGTGCCGGTTTTGCTCCGTTCTACCCTGCGACTCCATCAAGTTTTACGGGAGTAACGAAAGGCGGAAACTCAGTGGGAATTGGTCAGTTAGCGGAATTACGCAAAGGGGGTTCTCGATATGACGCTGCATCAACGAGGCCCGATGGCGTACGGAGGAGGGGAGAGATGTGCGACACTCAAGTACAGATAGTTCTCGAAAGTATAAGTGGGGTTATTTCTTACAGCATTCGTTGTTGGGTATATAACTGATTCACATTAGAATTGCCTCTCGAGTTGGTGTAGAGAATCCTTCGGAGAATATTGAGAACTAACCGCTGGTTCTCCGAAAGAATGAGTACAAAGCTTTCGATCGTAAGCTGAAAAATCGGTTACTTCCATTGTTGAAAGCACCCTTCCCATGTCGGTTATACGAATGTTCTGTTCAAAGGTGACGATACTCGTAATCGTCGGTACTGTTCGCGCCTCTTCCTGGGGTTGGGATCAAGGAAATGGCGGCGGAGGGTGGCACTCGGGTGGTGAACTATCCCTCGGCGAAATATCTCTCGAGGGTCACGGGGAGAAACTACCCACCATAAGCCTCGGGGATTCCGGTTCGAATCTCTCAATAAAATCTAACATTCCCCACCCTTTGATTTCTCAGTTAAATTGGATCTAAAGCTTCTAACCTCAAATTCCAGGGCACGGAGGGGGTTGGAACTCGTGGTCTGGAGGTGGCATAAGCGGGGGTGGCTGGAGCGGAAGTTCTCTGGGACACGGGGGGGGAGGATGGGATTCCGATGTCTCGATCGGTCACGGCTGGGAAGGAAAGGTCACACCGATCGTCAAAGAGATCGGTAAGAATACCGATCGGTATTTAAATTTTTATTAACCGATCTTTTTTTTTTTTTTTTTTTTTTTTTTTTTTTTTTTTTCAAATATCCGCCGCCTAATTCAACGTAATCGTTTTAATGAATCTCCACCAGGTGTGCCGGTCGCGAAACATGTGGAAATCAAGATTCCCCATCTGGTTCCGTCGAGCGTACCTCAGCCATATCCGATTTTAGTTCCCGTGGAAAAACCCGTTCCCTTCGAGGTAAGAGACCCGCAACTTTGATACTTCTTTCGCACAACACCTCGAGAGTGTGCCAAACAATTCCGAAACAAAACTCGCGGTAAACTGTACTTCCATCGATTTCCAGGTTGTCAAGACGGTCATAAAGCGCGTCGAGAAAAAAGTACCGACCCCAGTGGAAAAGGTGATACCGGTTAAGGTTGTAAAGCCGGTTCCGTTCACCGTTTACAAAAGCGTACCATATCCAGTGGTTAAGCGCGTACCCATCAAAATTCCGGTCCACAAGACCATTCACCACTACAGTCACGGACATCATCATTAAAACGGAATTATATCGTTATTTCATTTAAAAAAATGCCACTTTTGTTGTGATTATCGATCGTTGATTAGTTGTTAGAATTTTTATACGCGATTGTGCAATAAAAAAAAAAAAAATAGTTCAATTATTTCATCGTATTGGTAATTTCTCTTCCTCATCCCTTCGAAATTTCGCATGAAAATCATATATATTAAAAAAATATTTTCGAAATATATTAAATTCGATCTTTTGATATAATATATGGAATATTATAATATAATTATTATGCATTATTATTATTATTATTATATAATATTTTATGCGTTATTTATTGTATATTATATTTTTGAAAAAAAAAAAAAAAAAAAAAATTTTTCGACAAAAATATATTGTATATTTAATATACAAATTTTTGATATATCTGTTTCCATGTCGGTTGTTCGGCTTTGTATACAATAGTCGTGTAGTAAGACGTCTATATCGATCTCTGACTCTCGCGTGGATTACCGTCGTTACCTCGGCGGCTATACCGGTTAGCTGGTCAATTATCGCAATTACTATAATCATCGTGAGTACCTATTCGTCTATAAGACAACTAGCAACCCAGTAATCTTCCCGCTGTGAAACGAACAACGACACGAAGTTTTTCGAAGCTCACCTCTCGTAAATTAACATTACGAACATTACGACTGAAAGTACAACTGGCAAAGAAATGGTAAACTTCGTAGAAATGACAGTATTTTCTCGTATGCCAAACAAACGCGCTTCCTTCACGCTCTCGACATTCTTTGAGTACCGGATGAAAACAAACCTGGAAGCGGAAATTGAAGTAAGAGTCTCTCACATGCTACGTAATTGTTGCACTCGAACTATTAGATGGCTAATCGATTCCTGTTGCGATAAATGATTTCTAGAAATGAAAAACACCGTGTCGGCAAGAATTAAAAAAAAAAAAAAAAAAAAAAAAAAAAAAAGTTGAAGAACGAAGTACAAGGAGAGATTTTTGATTACCCACGGGGTTGTAATAGAAATCTACTTGCGATCTCTATCCGGACTTACAACTCGTGAATAATCTAATTTTTTTTTCCACTCTGTTGTTACCGATAATGAGACGTTACGATGATTAGTGATTCCTCGAGAATAGAGTTGAAGACGCCGGGAACCGAAAGTTACGATGAGAGGAACATGAAAAAAAAAAAAAAATGAAAAAAAAAAAAAAAAAAAGAAAAATAAAAGTCTCTCTCTCTTCCCGGGGCGAAAGTAAGAGTTCCACGAGAGGTTCTCGTTTTACTTGCCGCTCGTTCACCTCTCTATTTCCTCTCTCTCTGCGTGTGTATGTATAGCAGAAAAAACGGAAATAATAGGATTTCTCGTTGGATCATTGTGTCCCTCGTATATATGTGTATATATATATATATATATACGTTTGTGGGGGAAGTCGAGACGCACAAAGACTCTTCCTGATTCTCGGAAATGCCCGGAGGTTGTGATTTCTGCTCGAGTGAACGGAACTCCCAAGAGAATCCATCGATCGATCAATCGCATCCCGACTTCTCGTAATGAGGGTTGCTTTGCCCCGTCCCGCGCCCGTCGAACTGGCGGGACTTTCCAATAATGGAAAGCACCCTTCGACGAGAGAAATTCACCGGAATGAGAGTCCAACCCCCTTCGGGCTTCGCGGAGAGAGCGCATTTCCGGTATGGAAAGAGTGAACGGTTGCAATGGCGTGAAATGAGGAAATACGTTCTCCAAAGGGGTTTCTTGCCTCCCCCATCGATATTCCCGATAGCATTTCACCGTTCTTCGTCCAGCAAAGCGAAGCAAAGTGAATTGCCGAGATTGACGCCGGTAAAAATGGTTGCGGTGAATGGGAACTACTCGCCAGTCTCCGAGTGGCTTTTTTTCTCTATCGAACTTATACTCACGAATAGGGATTTGAAAAAAAAAAAAAAAAAAAAAAAAAAAAAAAAAAAAAAAAAATGGCCGAAAACTTTCCTTTCGTGGTTCCTGAGGCCCCGGAAACTGAAAAATGTATAATTTTTTTTTTTAAGGGTATTAACGCGTATAGAGTACTTTATTTCGTCAGAGAAGCGATTCACACGGTTTCCGGTATATACTGTTCTCCGACCGCAAATATACCGTTGGCACGGGGACCAGAAACGACCAAAATAAGAAGGAAGAGACTTCGGAGGCTATCCATTGGCTATTGTAGCCAATGAAGACGGTACCCGAAGTCTCTCCATTCCTCTCTCGCGCGCCAGCGGCGGCTTTAAGCGAGAGGTCCTTGGCCGCTCCGCGGCCACCGATTGTCTAGAATCCTTCGGCGATACACAACGAGTGGTACATTACACATAATAACCCCTGGAATGGGCGAAAGTGTAGAACAGCCGGGCGGCGTTTCGCCGGGCAGTGAAAGGTGGCGGAATCGATGATCGTATATAAGCGCGTACTTTGATCCCAAATGGACACTCGACACTCGACTATCTTCAACCATCGAGCTAATTTCCCGTCATGAGTTACATTGTGAGCAATTAATTGTAGATTACGACAACGTCGCATTAGAATAATTGATTATCCGTGATTTATAAATTTTCAACGGTTCGCCGACGCTGCCTTCGGAGAGATATGATAGATGAAAAAAAAAAGAAAAAAAAAAGAAAATATAGTTACAAATTGTTTATACGAGGCGCGAAATCGAAAGTAACGCGAGAGAAAGAGTTCAACGATAGGCAATTCGTAATTTTCATACCCGGAGCCCCACAGCGATCTATTTTAAATTTGCATAAAAAAAATATTCCATAATTAATAATCATGTAGGATAATATGTTGACTTTCACAGTCGTCGAGGAGGAATTTTGCTAAATTGCTCATGTGGAATATATATTTGTTATGCGCAGATTATCGTTCTCGGAGTCGCGGCACTTGCTTCATCGGCAATTGCCGGCGATTACGGTTATGGAGGAGATCATCATCACGAGCAGTCGACTTACGAGGAGAAGTCGAAAACCATTGAGATACCGATCTATAAAAAATACGGTGAGTCTACTCAATTGATTGAATTATTATAAAAAAAAAATTTTTTTTAAATACATCGTGTTACTGAAAAATAAATTTTTTTTTTTTTCTTTTTTTCAGCGATACCTATACCGCATCCAGTGCCGGTGAAGGTGCCACAAGAAATAAAAATACCTATTCCTCAACCCTATCATGTTCAGGTGCAAATACCGCACCCCTATCCCGTGGAGGTCGTTAAAGAAATTGAAGTTCCCGTCGAAAAACCCGAACCATACATCGTCGAGAAGAGAGTGAGTAGAATTACGATTCGATATGGAAAAATCATTATATATTTTTTTTATAAATAATTATATAAAAAATATATCATTTTTTTTTTTTTAATAATTATATAAAAAATATATGATATATTTAAAAAAAAATATATCATATATTTTTTTTTATAAATAATTTTATAAAAAATATATGATATATTTTTTTTATAAATAATTATATAAAAAATATATCATATATTTTTTTGCGGAAAAATATATGATATATGAATTCAAAGAATATTCATTTAATTCTCGAATTTTCAGGTCCCTTTCGTAGTCGAGAAGCCGTATCCGGTGTACGTCGACAAAAAGTTTCCGGTACCGGTGGCCAAACCTTACGCTGTTCATGTACCAATCTACAAACACGTCTATCATCACACTTCGAAGGGTTGGCATTAAACATGGATCCCGAAACTATCGAGAGGCTTCTTCCGGCTGATCCGGCGTTTCCCAAGTTCAACGACACCGATCAATTGTTCTCGAAGACTCGAACGTGTACGCGAAACAAGTGCCTCTCACAGCTGACATGGAAGCCCAACCTTCTCTCTCTGATTAGTACCCTTCTTAGCAATAGTTCCAACGTGATAAAAAAATTTAAAAAAAAAAAGTACACGCAAAAGAAACCTCCGATGCTTAATGGCGCGCGCGGGATTATCGGCATCGGACGCAATTATCAGGACACGAAGAGAGAGAGAGAGAAACCACAGGAAACTTTGCGAAATATATCGGACCCGACAGAGATGTATCAACGAAGCCGAGGGACTTTGTAGAACTTTGTAAATATTTTTTTTTTTATACTTTGACAAATCTCTCGTTATCGTTTACTTATGTTATGTTTGTCTATGAATAATATTTAATAAATGATTCTGTTTTTTTTTTCATAAATTATTGACAATTGATTCGCTCCTCGCTTTCGAATTACGAAAAAAAAATTTCGAAAATCGAATTTTGAAAAAAAAAAAAATTTCGAAAATCGAATTTTGAAAAAAAAAAAAATTTCGAAAATCGAATTTCAAAAAAAAAAATTTCGAAAATCGAATTTCAAAAAAAAAAATTTCGAAAATCGAATTTTGAAAAAAAAAATTTCGAAATTTTTTTTTTTTTTTTTTTTTTTTTTTTTTATTGCTGAAGTTTCGTCGATTTGTATACAAAATGTTGTATAGGGCTTCAGAGTCAAGAACCGCTCGGAGGGATTTTTCCTCTCTGCCCACCATAATCCCGATTCGCCATAATGAGCGCTGCACTCCGTATAGTATCGTATATAGCGCTGCACTCTACTCTAAGCAACGAGTGCCGCTCCCGTGCGTATACGTGATAAACCACTTTTACCTCCGAGATGCACTTTCACTGTTCCGCTAGGAGATGCCGACAGGTATATACGAGACAACTATGAAATAGTAGGCATCGCAGTCACCGAGTCCAATCCACGCCCTCCATTCTAAGACCGCGTTGCGCTTATTAAAAAAAAAATAATAACAAAAAAAAAACAAAATTATGAATATCCTTCAGGATATTCAAGAATTTTTCTCAATTTCCGTAGAAAAATCAGATATTCGTCAAAAAATTGCGTATTAATGATATATTTCGCGATATATTCCTGCAAATTATATCAAATTAAATTTATAATATATTTAATATATATTTTTCCCGAAAAAAATTATATTAAATATGTTTCGGCAAATGTATAGCAAACTATATAATTAATAAAAATTAATAAGTGAAAATCTCGAATTTCATATATTTCTAATATATTTTTTGCATATAATTTTTTTTTTTTCACCGGGAATTTTAATAATAAAGAACGATAGTCTTGTTATTCATAATTATTCGTAGCGAATACATTAAAAAAAAAAAAAAAAAAAAAAAAAAAAAAAAAAAAAATCGTTATATCGCGAGAAATTGTTACAATTTTTATAGCGAACTATTTAATTGCACAGTGTTCGGCTGATTCGTGGGAATTCGATGCAATCCAGAGACTCCGAGTATACCGGAGGTGTGGCAACGGTGAAGGTACCCGGATTCCTCTACTCGTTCCTTATATTCGCAAACATATTTATACATCACTGAGATCGTCGCGG
Source organism: Cryptus armator (assembly GCA_963971235.1). Classification (NCBI taxonomy): domain Eukaryota; kingdom Metazoa; phylum Arthropoda; class Insecta; order Hymenoptera; family Ichneumonidae; genus Cryptus; species Cryptus armator. Next base: position 14,102,693 of record OZ020240.1, read on the forward strand.
CGTTAGGGAAGTTTTATGAACGCAGCAGTGGCGCGCGCGCGCGCGCGCGCGTCTACAGAGAGACGCCGGGCATTGCATTGAGTTAGAGAATGGAATATGCCGACGTTCGCGTCCGGGTAATCGCCCAAGAGAAGGGAGAAAGTGCTGTAGCTATATAAACAGTTGGCAATGACTTTGAAAGCATCATAGAGAGATACCTCTTGGAAACGCCGCACCCGGGAGTTCCTTTTACCTACGATACCGTTCCGGAGACTCCATGAAATTTACGATGAAAATCTTGGTAAGTTTTTTTTTTTTTCACCGTTTCGCTTCCGGTAACCCGGAAGTATCAATGAAAAAAAAAATTAATTTTTTTTTTTTTTTTTTTTTTTTTTCGGAAATTTTTTTTTTTTTTCTCATAAAATCAAATTTATGTTTGCAGATAATCGCGACTCTGATAGCATCCGCATGGGGGGGTTACGAACACGAACACTCGACGTATCACGAGACATCGAAACCCGTTCACGTGCCGATTTACAAAAAATACGCGATACCGATTCCACATCCGGTTCCCGTATCCGTTCCGCAGCATATCAAAGTTCCGATTCCTCAGCCGTATCACGTGCAAGTCGCGATTCCCCATCCGGTACCCGTGGAAGTTATAAAACACATTGAAATTCCCGTCGAGAAGCCCGAACCTTACGTCGTCGAAAAAAAGGTCAATGGAAACGAAAATTCCTTCGTATGTCGATAACTATCGTCGATATTTGTTGAATTGGAATTGAAATTGAATTTACTTTGCTACAGGTTCCCTATATCGTCGAGAGGCCGTACGCCGTTACGGTGGAGAAACATTTTCCTGTACCGATACCGAAGCCATATCCGGTACACGTACCGGTGTACAAACACGTGTTTCATCACCAGAGCAAAGGTCACGGATGGAAGCAATGAAACCCTTAAAGATCCTTTCCACTGACTTCGGCAAAACAGAGTGAAATCATCGATATTCCTAACGCCGATGCAAAATACTGTACATAATTTATCGTTATGTTTGAATAAATCAATTGTTGTTGTTTTCTAATTCGTTTTATACTTCTTTTCGTCTCATTCTCCCGATAAAAATTAATATAGTATGTAAAAAAAAAAAAATTTTTAAATATAATTTTTTTTATTTTTTATTTTTAAAAATAAAAAATTTTTTTTTTTATTTATTTTTTATCGTATATATATACTATGTTATTTGATAATCAATAATTAATTTTTAATTTCATATATAATATAGAAATTTTCGCGGCGTTTATTTATTTAATTGGAGGGCCGGCCGCGATTAAAATTAATATTGTATGTAAAATAAAAAATAAAAAAAATATAATTAATTATAATATATTTTTTTTATTTTTTATCGCACATATATATTATATTGTTTAATAATCAATAATTAATTTTTAATTTCATATAAAATATAGAAATTTTCGCGGCGTTTATTTATTTAATTGGAGGGCCGTCCGCGATAAAAATTAATATAGTATGTAAAATAAAAAATAAAAAAAAAATATAATTAATTATAATATATTTTTTTTATTTTTTATCGGACATATATACTATATTATTTAATAATCAATAATTAATTTTAAATTTCATATAAATTATACCAATTTTCGCGGCGTATATTTATTTCATTGGAGGGCCGTTCGCGCGTTGACAAATAAATCGCGTCGCGAACGGAAGCTATTGGAAAGTCCGTTTCTTATCGGGACTGCGCTACTTTTTCATTCGCTCTCCTTGAATCGTTTTTTTTTTTTTTTTTTTTTTTTTTTTTTTTTTTTTTTTTTTTTTCAATGAAATCGAATGATATTGAATATCTGAGTACCGCGAAGCCGCAAGATCTTCGCGGATCGCGTGCGAGAGATTGAGACGTCGATATACAAAGATATCGAAAAGGTCCGTCGATAATGAGAAGGTCGCTAATGAGACGGTTCACCAATCAGAAAAAAAAAAAAAAAAAAAATTCCCATCGAGAAGTGATAAAAAAAAAAGAAACATAGTAACGTTTCGACGACTCTAAAGTCGGTTTAGCAGAGTCAGTTAATAAATAGAACGTCTATGTAAAGATTTTCCCGACGGCGTTTACGCGTATTCTCGCAGGTGTCCGATTGAGTCTACAGATCACGTATGCAACTTCTGCAAAGCCGTTTCCAACAGTATGAGATTTCAGTTCGCGGTAAAGCGAAGCGGAGAGCATAACTGGACGGAGAGACGGACACAGACGCAAAAGTTAATCGGGGTCCCTTAGCCCCGAGGTGAACACTTACGGGTATAGAGAATATATTCAGGAAATACCGGGGCACGACGACGATGGGAGAGCGGCGGTGTCTATTGCATCATAGATCTATCGGTACGACAACTTTTTACGCCTCTTAAGGGAATTTCATTTGGTCCGCAAAGTGCCTAAGATATCGCAACGATTCCCGTGCGGATAGCAACATTTTCTCTCCCTCCGTCGATTCAACGTCTACGAAAAAGTTTATAAAGCCCAATGCTCTGCGTGACCCGCGCCTAGTTTCCCGCTGATCATTCGATCAACGAGCGCGAAACTAAGAAATCCCGAAGAACCGCCAAATACGATTGGAGACGATATGGTCGGGCGATTGGTAAGTATCATTTTTTTTTCGTATCTTTTCGAGATTTTTGAAAAATAAGATTACTTTTTCGCATTATTTCTTCCATTCCTACGGTACATCGATTTCTAGGCGACAAGTCATCAGTTGTATCCATTCGTCACATTCATTTCTGAAAAATAAGAAAATTTTTTTTTGAAAATCACAAATTGATTTATTGATTCATTTCAATACAACGAAACATTGATTCTTATCAGATACTTGGGCTGCTATGGCTCACGTGTGTCCAATCGGAGAACAGTATGCCGATGGAGGATACTGCGATGACGAAGACATCGATGTCAATGACGATGTCGGCAACCGATGATTCCACGGGAATTGCCGCGCCAATTTCCAAAACGAAGAGATACCTTTCTCACGGACATTCCTCGCCTTGTCCGCCATTTTATCCTCATTTCGGTATGCATATGCCAATGTACGCAATGAGACCTTACGGACCGCCGGCTTATCCGAAGAATAACGTTCACATGCCGATGTATCACGAACATCAACATCATCATCATCATCAGCAGCCGCCGCAATTCATTCATCAGCCGAGTTACTCCTCCTATGTGCCGAAACAGACCGTTCAGTATGTGAAACCAGATCCGCCGGTCTATCATCATCCGGTTTCCAGTCCTCCCGTTCATCACCTTCAACCGGTTCATCCGATCGTCAAGCATCCGACGAGTTATTATCATCATTATCAACAGCCGATGATAGAACATCACAAACCGGTCTTCGCTTACGCACCCGCATATCACAAACCCATGCCGATGGTATGGCAAGGACCGGAAATCAAGAAAATCGACTATCCGATCGCACAAGTTGCTTATCACAAACCGTCGATTGTCTACAAACCCGAAGTACCGAAGTGCGCACCTTGTCCATCGCCTCATCAGCCGCAACAGCCACAGTATCATCATCCGCAGTCATCGATCTCTTATGTGAAAATTGCACAACCGGTTGTTCAACAAGTTCACGCGCCGTCGAAGGTCTATCTTCCGGCGGCTGTTCATCACCCGAAGCCTTGCGATAAATAAATCTTCCGCTCCGCAATCGTCTATTTCCTCTATGGAAAATTATTTTTCTGCATGAATACCTCGAGTATTTCTTTCGAAGAAATAAAACTTCTGTTTCGTATTCCAATGATACATTGGCATTTTGTTTTTTTTTTTAATTCTTGTTAAATCCGAAATTTACTTAAGGTGAGTGGATTGCAGCATTTCCGTCGAAAGCAAAATTCAGAGAGAATTTCAAATACATTTCGATGGGATGCTAAGTAATCATTTAACGAATCATCCGGTAACCTAATTTTTTTTTCATCGAAAAATGATTCGTTAATTTTTCCAAATACATATATTTTTTCAAAATTTTGGATCAATTACCTTGAAATTTTTTGAATGCATTTGATGATTTTTCGATCGTAAAAAAAAATAGAAAAATAAAAATTTGAAAGGATACTTTCCGTAATTAAAATACTTAGAATTTCGTAAATTCTGTTTAGACGCGAAATTT